>QXEO01000236.1:800641-1300053 GCA_007115705.1 Dactylis glomerata
CCGGCTTCTCGAGCCGGTGCGATCCGGCGTTGATCTGGAGCAGGCAAGGGAGGTCCTGGAGGGATCTCGTCAGGCCCTCGTCGACGAGGCCCTGGCCATGAACCAGGAGCGCGAACGGTTTAACCGGCAACTCCGTGAGTATGAGCAGCCCATGGTTTTACTCGTAGTAATCCGCCTAGCCGGATAGAAGAGGTTAGAACTAGAGGCAGAATCTTAATGCTGAGATAGGAAAAGATGCTAGAGATAAGAGTCATACTGCAACTAGTACTGTGCCTAAGGTAGTCTATAGTTCGCCAGTAAAGAACTTAGAGCGGCGGCCGAGGTAGCTAAGGATTTATCTTGTTTATCCGGCGAAGCACTGCGTGAGCAGCAAGCCCGGCTTAACCAACTTTTGTCTGAAGCTACAAAGCAGCAGGAGGCCTTTAAGAAGGCAAACCCAGGTGCCGGGGCATCCAGTACATTGTGTCGGCGGGAGGTGCCGGTGCGAGGTCGAGGGGCCAAGCCTCGTCCCCGCATCCTAGCGCCGGCGTGCCGGAAGTGTGACCTCTGGCCACCGGGACAAGCAGATCCAGGTGTACGATCCGGCTGCCGCCGAAAGCAGGTGATGGTGCAGAAGAATGTCGGCCAAGCTGACAAGTATGTCGGCAGCAAGAAGCCCGGCCAGAGTATGCCGGCCGGGCATGAAGCAGCAGCGGCCGTGGTGGCCGGAAGTAACAGTGCAGCCCGGCGTCAGCAACAGGGCGCCGGAGGTGCAGCGCAGCAGCAGGGTGCAGGCCATCCGGGACATCGAGAGGATGACGGCAATTCCGCCCTTGCCAGGGCGGGATATCAGCAGCAGCATCAGCAAGGCCGGCATAGTGAGCAGCATCAGCCGGAGCAGCAGCAGCAGATGATCGCAGGCCCAATAGCATCCCGGCTTGGACCTCGGTCCTTGGAGCCAATGATGCACGTTTCAAGCTGGACAAGCTCCACCAATCAGAGTTGGTGGAGAGACAAGGAGCTCCGGGCCCTATGTGTTTCGGACCCGGATTATGGGGGAGCCGGTGCCTTACTTCTTCCAGCTCGCGCGTGGCGCGAGGACATATAATGGCAGTACGAAGCCGGAAGATTGGTTGAGGATTACTCCACAGCGGTGAACATCGCTGGAGGAAACCTCAGATGGGCGGTACGATATGTGCCGCAGATGTTGGAAGGTCCAGCCAGGATATGGCTGAATAATTTGCTGGCCGGGAGTATCAACGGCTGGATTGATTTCGAAGAGCAGTTTGTGTCGAACTTTACCAGTACATACAAGAGGCCCAACCGTCCGCAGCAGCTGGCTAACTGCCGGCAAGGAGTGAATGAGACTGACCGTGACTATCTGACCAGGTGGTGCACGTTGCGCAATTCCTGCGAAGGAATCAATGAGCAGCAGGCCATCATGTGGTTCGCTCATGGGTGCCAACATGGCACCATGCTGTGGCAAAAGCTTCAGAGGCAAATGCCGGCCACGCTGGCCGAAACAATCAAGATCGCTGATAGTTATGCTCTGGGAGATCCCAAGCAGCCCAGTCTCGATTCACAAGGACAGGGGCAAACCCAGGGGAACACCAGCAATGCCGGGAGATCAGGGCAATATTATCGCCCGGATAACCGGAATAAGAGGAGAGATGAAAGGCCGGATTACCGGTATGGGGCAGCACAAGTTGCAGCTGTGGAGGAAGAGCAAGGGGGCGCCGGCAGTAGCCAGCGTTCGAGATATGAGAACTATCAGCAGCCTCAGCAGCAGCCGCAGCAGCAAGCACAGCCGTTCCAGAAGAAGAATGTCTGGACCAACAAGAATGCCGGCGGAGCCGCCGGCCAGAAGAAGCAGTGGCCGAAGTATACATGTGGGTCTTGCCATGGACAAGCCTTGTGTGTTTCACACATTCCAGCCGGGAAAGCCGGCAAACCATTTGACAAGGAACTGTTCGTGGCTGGACGACATATTAGCAGGTCGTGCAGGTCCCTGGGGACCGGCTAGGCCCTCTGTCCCGGCAGCTCCATCGCCGTTGACAGGGGCCAATACGATTGCAGTCCCACCTAGGCCGGTTAATCCTGGGAATCAGAGCAACGCCGGAAATGCCGGCGTAAATCAAGTTGACCAGAGCTATAATCCGGAACATAACGCCGGAGGCCCAGGAGCGGGCCGGAATGAGTACAAGGAGTATGATCAGAGCTATATGGTCTTTGAGACCGAGAGGACAGACAAGCAGAGCTTGTACCGCGGAGTCTGGAGGTGAATGCCGTTATGTCGGCTGTGCCATAGCTGATGTACTGGTCTGACCAGGCTGTTGGTTGGGACAGGGCAGATCATCCCCGGATCATGCCAAATCCCGGCGGATATGCTCTGGTGATGGATCCGACATTCGTCGGGCCGGCTAATAACGTAAGATTCAGCAAGGTCCTCATTGATAATGGAAGCAGCATCAACATCATGTATCGGGATACGATGGAGAAGCTGGGAATCAAGGAAAATATGCTGGAACCAAGCAAGACCACGTTCCACGGCATTGTGCTGGGACTTTCGTGTGCGCCGATGGGCAAGATCGGATGGATGTTATGTTTGGCAGCCGGGATAACTGCAGGGTGGAAAACCTCATGTTCGAGGTGGTTGATCTGGAGAGCCCCTACCATGCTTTGCTGGGTAGACCGGCACTGGCAAAATTCATGGCCTCTACGCATGTGGCGTATCTGAAGATGAAGATGCCGGGACCCAAAGGAGTGATCACCATCATTGGTGATTACAAGCGTTCGATGGCATGTGCCACCGCCGGATCCAATCTGGCCGAGACTCTGATCATTGCAGAGGAGAGAAAGAGGCTCAAGCGAGCAGTGGAGATTGCTGAGACGGTCGTGGCCGGTAAATATATGCCGGGCATGACAAATCCCGGTGGCAGCGTTTCTTTTCAAGTGAGTAAGGAAGTCAAAAAGGTGCCTCTGGATGAAGCTTTCCCGGAGCGCCATGCCCTGGTTGGGGCAAGTTTGGATCCCAAATAGGAAAGCGAGCTCATCAGCTTCCTCCGTGAGAATCGGGATATCTTTGCATGGTCTACTTCGGACCTGCAAGGTGTGCCGAGGGAGCTGGCTAAGCACGCATTGCACGTGAGACCCGATGCTAAGCCAGTGAAGCAGCCGCTCCGGCGGAATGCCGGCGATAGAAGGAAAGCCATATGGGAGGAAGTGGCCAGGCTCTTAGCCTCTGGCTTTATCAAGGAAGTACTTCATCCGGATTGGGTGTCTAATCCGGTTTTGGTGGAAAAGAAGAAAGACGAGCCCGCCATAGTGAAAGTATGGCGGATGTGTGTTGATTACACCAACTTGAATAAGGCATGTCCTAAAGATCCATTCCCGCTGCCTCGGATCGATCAAGTGATTGATTCCACAGCCGGATGTGAACTGTTATCATTTGTAGATGCCTATTCTGGTTTCCACCAGATCCCCTTGTTTGAGCCAGATCAAATAAAGACATCCTTTATTACCCCGTACGGGGCTTATTGCTATCTCACTATGCCGTTCGGTTTAAGAAATGCCGGCGCAACTTACCAAAGGTGTATGCAAAAGTGTTTGCACGATCAGATAGATAAAAATGTGCAGGTATATGTCGATGATATCGTCATAAAAACCAAGGAGAGCAAGACTCTCATAGATGATCTCCGGGAAACCTTTGGGAACCTGAGGAGATTCCGGATGAAGTTGAATCCGGCTAAGTGCACCTTTGGTGTGCCGGCGGGCAAGTTGCTCGGTTTCCTTGTTTCCAGCCGGGGTATTGAGGTGAATCCCGGCAAGATTCGTGCCATAGAAAGGATGAAGCCACCGACAGATTTGAGGGAAGTACAGAAGTTCACTGGGTGCCTCGCATCCCTGAGCCGCTTCATAAGCCGGCTGGGAGAGAAAGCTCTGCCGTTATATCAGTTGATGAAAAAGTCCGACACATTTGTCTGGACAACGCAAGCAGATGCAGCTTTCAAGGAATTGAAACAGTTGTTGTCAACAGCGCCGGTATTAGCATCTCCAATGCCCCGGGAGCCAATGTTGCTCTATATAGCGGCAACCAACCGAGTTGTCAGTGCTGTGGTGGTAGTAGAGCGAGAGGAAGGAGGCAAAACCGTGCAGAGGCCGGTATATTATCTGAGTGAAGTCCTCTCCACCTCAAAGCAAAATTACCCCCACTATCAGAAGATGACCTATGGTGTCTATATGGCGGCCAAGAAGCTCAAGCATTACTTCCAAGAGCATCCAATCCGGGTAGTGGCCGAGGCCCCTATCTCGGAAATTATAGGCAACAAAGATGCCAGCGGCCGGATAGCAAAGTGGGCAATAGAGCTTTCACCATATACACCGCAGTACGATAAGAGGGATACAATCAAGTCCCAGGTCTTGGCTGATTTCTTTATTGACTGGGCCGAGATACAGTATGAGCCACCATTGCCAGATGCCAATTATTGGAGGATGCATTTCGATGGGTCCAAGACAATCCATGGCTTGGGTGCCGGCATAGTTCTCAGTTCACCAAAGAATGACCAGCTGAGATACGTCCTGCAGATTCACTTTACAGCATCAAATAATGTGGCGGAATATGAGGCACTTGTGCATGGCCTGAAGGTGTCTAAGGACATAGGAATTCGCCGGATTATGTGCTTCGGGGATTCTGACTTAGTGATTCAGCAGTGTTCCGGCATATGGGACGCACATGATGCTAACATCGCATCATACCGTTTCCTAGTGCAGCAGTTAAGTGGTTACTTTGAAGGTTGTGAGTTCCGGCACGTTCTCCGGGCTCAGAACGATGCAGCCGATGCATTATCCAAGCTGGGGTCTTCCCGAGATTCAATCCCGCCCGGCATTTCGCTGGAGCATCTGAGGAAGCCATCGATCAAACCCTCGCCGGAGTCATCCTCCATTTATGTCCCGCCAGGTCCAGACGAAGCAGTTCCAATGGAGATAGATGCCGGAGCCAAGACGGATAACCCGGGGACTGTTTCCTCAGTCCCGGGGACTGGGCCGGCATATGCTGTTAGTACAGTATTCCGGAGCAAAACTAAAGGCAAGGGTAAAATGTGCCAAGAGGTTGTGCCGGTATACCCGGGGACTGCTCCGGCATACCCGGGGACTGATTCTTCAGTCCCGGGGACTTCGCAGCCCATGGAGATCGATTATGTGTCGGTCGAAATGATGGAAATAGATCAGGCAGTGTTCACTGTCAGGGAAGTGCCCTCATGGGCACATCCTATCATGAACTTCATGGTGGATGGTCAAGTGCCGGCGGATGAAACCGAGGCCCGCCGGGTTATAAGGAGATCCAAAGCGTATACCATCATCAACAAAGAAATATACAAGAGAAGTACCACCGGAGTATTGCAGAGATGTGTCGAATCTGCGGAGGGTCTGGAGATGCTCCGGGAAATTCACCAGGGGGAGTGTGGTCACCATGCTTCGTCCAGGGCATTGGTGGCAAAGGTATTCCGGCATGGCTTTTATTGGCCAACGGCACTGCAAGAGGCAGAAAACTTGGCCGGAAATGTAATGGGTGTCAAAGATATGCCCACCAGATTCATCAGCCGGCATCTGCCCTGAAAACTATCCCAATAACCTGGCCCTTTGCTGTTTGGGGCCTGGATATGGTCGGGGCTTTTAAGCCGGCCAGAGGGAAAATGACCCATATCCTGGTCATGGTGGACAAGTTCACCAAGTGGATTGAAGTGAAGCCCATAAGCAAGTGTGATGGTCACACAGCAGTGAAATTCTTAAAGGATATAATTTTGAGATATGGTGTTCCTCATAGCATCATCACTGACAATGGGTCAAACTTTGCCCAGGGGCCATTTGCCAGATTTTGTGAGGAGGTGGGAATCCGGCTGGACGTTGCGTCGGTTGCCCACCCTTGTGCCAATGGCCAAGTAGAGAGATCGAATGGGCTAGTATTATCCGGCATAAAACCCCGGCTGATAGAGCCCCTGGAGAAAACTCCGGGATGTTGGCTAGATGAGCTGCCAGCAGTGCTGTGGAGTTTAAGAACAACTCCGAATAGATCAACAGGCTACACACCATTTTTTCTGGTGTATGGAGCAGAAGCTGTGCTTCCAACAGATGTAATACATGATGCACCAAGAATAGTGCTATATACTGAGGAAGAGGCTAAAGAAGCCAGAGAAAATGATGTTGATCTGCTAGAGGAAGCAAGGGAAATAACTCTGTCAAGAACAGCAGTATATCAGCAGAACCTCAGACGCTATCATGCGCAGAAGGTAAATCCAAGGAGATTTCAAGAGGGAGATCTAGTACTCCGGCTAAAGCAAGGAACGGAAGGCCGGCATAAGTTAACTCCTCCATGGGAGGGGCCATTCATTGTGAGCAGAGCTCTGCACAATGATGCCTATTATCTTATAGATGCGCAGGACCCCAAGAAGAATAAGGTGGACAGGTCCGGAGAAGAAACCAAGAGGCCATGGAACATAGCTCTACTGCGCCCCTTTTACTCCTGAGCAACACAATGTATGTATTTCCATATTTTCCTTTGTATGCCGGCGTGTTGTGCCGGCACAAGACTAATGAATGAAATACCGGCATCCCGAAGAAGCCGGGTAACTAGCTCTGAGGTATATTTGTTGTTTATTTACAGTTTTTTGTTATATGCCGGCTGGCTTTATTTGAATGTTTCCTATGTCAGCCTAGTAATGTGTCGGCACCAAAGGCCACTCTTCGATTCAGCTGCTGTCCGAAACCCGGCTTCATGGCTAGCAAGAGTAGATGCCGGAGATTGTCTACACATGGAAAACGGCTAAGGAAATACAAAGCAAGCGAACCGACATTTTCGTTAAAGCTAAAGTTAAAATTTAAAGTGTTGGATGATTTGAAGTCTAAGTCTCAAAGTTAAAGTACTGTATGTTCGAGGAAGCAACCTTGAGACTCATACGTCGAAAGCCAATTGAGGTAGACAAGCAGCCAAGGTTGTGAAATTGAGGAAACAGGAAAACAACTCGGTGACTTAGCCAAAAGATGATCCGGCATTAGTAACAAGCAAACCAAGATAAAACTTGTTCAGGAAGCAAACCAAAGGAAATTAAACGTGTATATTACAACTGCACCCGGCATACCGGGGATCTGATAAAGCTTAAAGTGTTTTTGGTGCAAAGATTCAAGGGGCAGACGCGGGGCCGCCAGCAGGTGGAGCAGTAGCAGTCGAGATGTCGGCCTCAGGTGTGCCGGACCCAGCAGATGGAATGGAGCCGTCGCCTCCGCCCGGGGCAGATGCCTGTTCCGGAGCTTCAGTGTCGGCTTCCTCAGCTTCATCTTCATCTTGGCTGGAGTCGGAACCCTCAGCAGCGGCAGATGTCCCGGCATCGTCATTCTTCTCCGGCTCGCGGATGTCCCGGACGAATTTGTCGGTGTCGGCATAGTCCACATAACTATGGGCCAACTCCTTGCGGCGACGGATATGATCCGGATCCGTGGTCCAGATGGATCCTTCGCGCACGGTGCGCAAAGTCTCCAAGTCTGCCTTTTCATACCAAGACAAGAAGTAGGTGAGAGCTTCGTCAGCTCCAACCCTCGCGCCGGAATCTCGCCACTCCCGGAGGCGAACCTTGGCAAGCTGCAGATCGTTGCCGAGGTCGACGGGATCAGTGGGAGTCCTTTGTCCCGGCCAGAGGGCAGAGAATGCCTCCTGGGCGCCGTAGAAGAGCTCTTCAGTGTAAAGGGTCATGGCCTCCTTCCGGGACTGCAGGACCAGCAGCTGCTCCGACATGTCCCAGTTGGGCGAGTCAACTGGAACACCCCGGTTTTCTCGGTCCAACTGCAAAGCCCTCTCAACGTCAGCGACGGAAGCGGGAAACATGCCTGCAGAATAGAAACAATGTTAGCAAAAGGAAAATATGTCGGCATAGATGCTATGCCGAAAAAGATTACACTATGTCGGGAAGGATAAAAGGGGAAAGGATTTGAAGCTTACGGGCAAGGTCGGCATTCAGCTGTGCAACTGTAACCTCCCATTTGGTGGCCTGCTCCTTCAGGCTATCCAGTTCAGCATGGGCGTTGGCGGCATCAGTCTCGGAGGTAACAAGCAGGGTCTGGGTTTTCTTCAGTAGGCCCTCCCTCTGTTCCTTTTCGTCCAGCAGCTCGGTGATCCGACCCTTCAACTGCTCAACCTTGGCCTTGTGACCGGCATCCCGGTCGTCCAGTTGCTTGGCCACATCCACCGAGGACACACAATCCTGGTGGCGTGCCTCCAGTGCAGCCTTCTCATCTGCAAAGATTTCAAGTTAAAAGGATTTGAAGAAAGAAAACAGTGACAAAGAGTAAAGGATTTGAAGTATAAAGTAGCTATCCGGGTAACAGCAGGATCCGGCATACCAGTAAGCTCTTTCACCCTCTTGAGAAGCTCGGTGACTTGCGCTTCGGCACCAGCTGAAGAATGTCGGCACAAGGTTACGTGTCGGCAAGAGTAAGCATTGCAAAGTAAAGAGAGGAAAGATATCCGGCATACATCAGTATGTCGGCAAAGGTTACCTTTCTGGGACAGCTCCTGCTGAAGCTTGCTGTGTGCGTCAGATAGCTTCCGGTGCTCGCACACCAACTCATGGAACATGTCGGCCCGGGTGTTGTTCATGCGCTGCAAAAATGCCGGGATTTGAAATGTCAGCAGAGAAATTTGACATGATAATTAAAGTGAAGATTTTATCAAGTGATCATTCTTTTAAAGACCCGGCACAGGTGCTGCGCACCTATCCCGGCTCTCGGTGACTAGGATTTGAAGCTCGAATCGAGCTTATATCCCGGTCAAGAGGATTTGAAAGATAATAGAGATGTGAAATTGTTAAAGACCCGGCACAGGTGCTGCGCACCTATCCCGGCTCTCGGTGACTAGGATTTGAAGCTCGAATCGAGCTTATATCCCGGTCAAGAGGATTTGAAAGATAATAGAGATGTGAAATTGTTAAAGACCCGGCACAGGTGCTGCGCACCTATCCCGGCCCTCGGTGACTAGGATTTGAAGCTCGGATCGAGCTCATATGTCGGCAGTTAATTCAAAAGAAGCTAGCTAAAGGACTATGAGAAAATCCCGGATGTCCATATCCCGGACAGCCGACATTTTCGGGGACTGGGGATATGTGTGTAAATAGAGAGGACTTACGTTGGTGGCAGAGGCCAACTTGTGAAGTCTTTGCTGGATGCTGAGGAGCTCGCTGGCGATCGGTATGGGCTTCGCTGCCAGGAAGTCGCTTGGGTCGCCACTGGTCTTGGCTTCGGCCAGCTTCTTGCTCCTTGAGTCCGCAGTGTCCATGTTGCTGGCGTCGTTCCACTTGGTGCACTGCTCCTTAAGAGAGCCGAGGCTCTGATCACTTTTCGTCGCAAGAGGGACGAGGCCCTCGAGTTCTGGGGTGTCGAAGAAGCTGGTCCGGTACCCCGGCCGGGCTGCTGCCCTGCCAAGATGCAGGGCCAGAGCAGAGCTGGTCCGGGACGCTGCCTTAGGAGGAGCAGTTGCGGCAGATGGTGTGCCGGACTTGGCCGGCTGAATCTTCAACGTGCCGGTCTGGGCCGGTGCAGTGGTCTTGGCCGGGGCAGTGGACTTGGCCGGTGCAGTGGTCTTGGCCGGTGCAGTGGTCTTGGCCGGTGCTGGGGTCTTGTCAGCTGAAGGAGTCTCGGGTGCGGGCTGTTCCGGCGCGGCCGGTGCATCTTGGCCAGCAGAGGCAGGATCCGGAATAGTCCGGACTTCCGGCACTAAAGGGCCTTTACCCTTGATGTCTGCTCCGGCGTTTTCAGTTGTGCCGGCGTCGCCGGTGGGCGCGCCGGAGTCTGGTACTTCTTGGTGGGCTCCTGTGTCCATGTGGACATCAGGAGCCGGAGGTTCCTGTTGAGCCCCCGAGTCCATGTGGACGTCGGGGGCAGAGGTGTCTTGTTCCGGCGGAGGAACGTCCTTCGCCGGGGAGGAGGTCTTGTCGGGCGCAGGCGAGGATGCCGGCGCCGGGGAGCTCGTGTGACTGGCAGAGGGAATGTCGGAGGTAGCAGGGGCAGCGGGCTTGGTAACCTTCGGGTCGCCGCTCAAGCCAGAAGCTTGTTCCGGCTCAAGAGGAGCACTGAAAGAGAGAAAACACCAAGTCAGTAATACAAACAAGAGATATGTCGGAGGAAATGCAAAGAAAAGGAAATTTACCCCGAGGCAACAGGCCTCTGTTTCTTCTGTTTGGGCACGCCGACCTTCTGCCTTTTCGACCTCTGAGGTATGTCGGACGGGGGCTTCACACCTCGCTTCCGGCCGGCACGTCCGCCGGTGGAAGGAGGTCCCTGGTTCAGAGGGGCGGCGTCGATAACCATATCGTCCGGGATAGCTGAGGACGGCATTGCAAACTCGTGAGCAATAGGTGTTTCTGGAAAGGCGTACGCAAGTGGCATCGGGTCATAGTACAGCAGGATCTCCTCGTCAGAATCAATCTCACTCCGGTCTTGAGTATAATGCCGGGATGAAGAGCCCTTACCCATGGCAGCTGCAGCACGGGTGCTCCTGGGAAGCTTATCCCAATGATCCGGATCTTCAACATCCGCAACGGTGCGGTCCGCCGCGATCTTGATCCGGGAGTTCTCCATGGTTTGGAAGCTGAATTTCTGTATAAACAGCAAAGTCAAGTATTCAGACAAGGAAATATGCCGGTGGAAGAGGTATGTCGGATCAATATGATATGTGTCGGCAAATAGACATGTGTCGGCTTAAGTATCTATGTGCCGGACATGGACTTTATGTATCGGATAAGATGGTTTACCGTTGGGGCGGGCCTATCCCGGCTGTATGTTCTAGCCCCCAGGCAAAAGTGGCCTGAGAGGACTTGCAGACATCCTTAATCCGGCGCAGAATGTCGGCCGGAGTCAGCTCGTGTGTGGAGTGCCGGGTGGGGTCCATTGGCCCGCTCATCTGACAGATCTTGTGCGACCGGCGCTGCAGAGGGGAGACGCGCCGGCTTATATAGCAGGCCACCAGGTCTTGAGGAGTAAGACCGGCATCCAGGAGCTCGCCCTTAACCCGGTGAAGCGCATTCACCGGCATCACCGAGTTCTTCGGGTTGTAGGTCCAGTTCGTCATAGCCAAGGGTGGCTCGTCCACAAATGGCGGCAGGTTGAGCAGATCCTCGTCGGTGGTGTTCTTGACGTAGAAGAAGCTTTTCTGCCACTTCTTGCAAGATTCCAGGAGTTCCACCTTGGGGAAGTCCGAGCCCTTTCGGGACATGATGGTGGCCGCGCCGCAGAGGGTCATGGGGCGGTCCTTCTTTTCCTGGGCCGTCTCCGGCGGGTCGTCCTTGCTCCGGGGCGGCTCTTGGACGACTTGCTTCCGCAGTTGGAAGTACTTCGCCCAGCCTTGAGTAAGGGCCTCTATGCCGGCATAGCCCTCGCAAAAAGCAGCGAAGGCGGAGAGGATCATCACGGCATTGGCCGGGATATGATGAGGTTGTAGGTCGTAGGTGTTGAGGAAGTCCCGGAAGAAGTCCGATGCCGGCAGGCCGAAGCCACGCTCGAAGTGGGCGATGAAGACGACGCGTTCGCCAGGTTCAGGTGCCGGCACAGTTTCTCCTGCTGGTAGCCGGCATGCTACGCCCTCCGGGACTCTCCTGGTGGAGGTGACCCAGGATATCTCGGCCGGAGTAACCTCCGACCCCTCCCAGCCGGAGCGTCCCTGGGTTCGGGCCGAGGTATCTTCCTCAGAGGCCGAGGTACCCGTCATGCTTGAAGATGCCATCTTACTGGCCGGGATAAGGCGTGAGAGCCGGAGTCCCGTGGTGTTATTCCTATCAAGGCCGGAGAAAAGAGGGAGGTTAGTCTCTCCGGCAAACCACTCTCACAGATGTTAGCAGGAATAGAAGATCTACCGAGGCAGTTAAAATTGGAAATAATCAGGGATATAATCTCTGCGGAAGAACACCTGTGAGCTGTTACGAAACACTGCTAGCAATGCTAATCGAAGCAACGAAATATCCAGCAAAGGAACTACCATGGATACAAACCAGTGAGGCTACCACAGCCTAGTTGCAGAAGAGCAGGGAAAGGAAGAACAGAGGAAGAGGAACTCACCGGAGCTTGGCCTACGGCGATGGAGCGGCGGCGGCAAGTGTGCAGAGGAAGATCCAATCTCCCTGCAAGGCTGCGAGGAGAAGAGGCGGCGGTGGCGTCGTCGACGATGACGCCGGACGTCGGCAAGCGGAGGCGCCGGCGTGCAGGTGGACGACGGCGGCAGCTTCCCTTCTCGGTTTCTTGGTCCGGCGGCGAAGCGCAAGGGGCAGAGGATCTGAGGAAGAAGGCACTGTGGCGGGGGTAAAAAGAATAAGTTACCCCCACCCCGTATTTATACCGAGGAGGCCGGTCGTGGGGGTCGTAGGGAGGATAGTGCTCCACTCCCCCGACCGTTTCTGCGGCGAGGCGCCACGTGGCGGCACAGAGTGGGGCGGCGGTTCCTGTAACCGTGCCATGACGCAATGATGGCAAGAAGTAACTGCTGCACCGTGAACCGTCACATCGTGGGTGACCGTTCGAGGTGGCAGGGCAGTTACAAGTTTCGATGCAAAGCTGTCAGGCATGGCTTCTCGAGGAAGACTCGTCTATATGTCGGATTAATTGCCCGATGTATATGTTCCGTCCGGAATACCCTCGGGACCGGCCGGAATAAGTTTTTGGAACAGGAACAGAGGCCGGGATATGTGCAGATGTGCCGGCATATAATCTGATCGCCGGGGCATAATGAAGAAAGGTATGTTGAACCTGTCAAGGCTCCACAGTTATGACTGGGGAACCTCGGCAGCTTCGGGGACTAGTGTCGGGGGGATGACCCCCGGTAGGGTCAAGAGAGTAGAAAGACACAAGGTCTATGATTGACTTTATGCCGGGTTATCAAGGAAGGGCCTGGCAGGAATATAAGAGCATCGGCCAGGCCGGCATATAATGTGTATCCCGGCTGATACTTGGATATGCCGGCATAGCCGGAATACTTATAAAAGTGTGCCGGCATATACTTAGATATGCCGGCCTAACCATTTGGTGTGTTGTGCAGGAGCAGGGGAGGCCGGATTACCCGACCATCGTAGGTCGTTGGTCCGGCATATAAAGTCCTGGGTATGGCCAACGGTCATATCCGGGATACTTAAGTCAACCAAGGTGTCACATCCCTACAATCAAGGAAGAAAACATCCCAGCATGGTAGCAGAGTAAGATGGCAGGGTGCACAGTGGAGGTTACCTACCCTCACTGTGCACAAGTACGAGCTTACCGCACAGAGGTAAGGCCACAGTTCAAGAGGTACAAGGTACAGCAAGGGGAGTCCCATCGAGAGCAATCAGGGAGAAAGTCGTGGGCGTCTTCCCTCGACAGCAAGTCCTGTTTGGAGTGTAGTTGGTGTCTCCTGGTCTTCTATGACCGTTGTAACCCTGGCCACCACTATATAAGGTGGCATAGGGAGCCCTGGTAAAGGGTTGGTGGCTGGAAGAAGGTTAGAAGGTTGAAGGTTGGTTGGTCACTCTGTGTTCCTACACTTAGCAGTTCATCTTCCTTCTCTAGCAGAGAGCTTGGAAGCACCATTGTTGTGTACTACATCAACCCAAATATACCATCAGTAGAGCAGGAGTAGGGGTGTTATCTCCTTACGAGAGCCCCGAACCTGGGTAGATCAGTGTCTCTTTCTGTCGTGCTTTTTAGCTCGTTCCCCTCTCCCGAATCCTCCAGCATCTAGTTCGGCCCCCATTTAAGCCATCCTATGGCATATGCTGTTTCACCACGACGACAGAAGCCCCATAGCGGATCGAATATGAGAATCTGCCATGGCGCTCGGGGGCTACTGGGAATACATACCTCTTTAACAAGGCTAGTTCTCTGGACAAATGCTGCCATAGCGGATGACACATGGTTACTGGCCTCCTCTTGTAAATGGTCAAGGCGGAAAAGAGCTTCTGATTTCTTCTTCCACTTTGAGGCCTCCCCAGCTCCTGCGTCCATCTGGACCATTTTTCCGCCAAAGCTCACCTTCTTGGCACTTTTAGCAGGGTGGTCCGACGGTCCAACATTTTTCTCTGGAGCATCCGCCATCTTGCTAACCCGTTGGGTAGAAGTGGAAGGCCCAGTTGGGCGGACAGGAGCATCGGGTGTAGGCGGAATGGCAGCAGGAGATGGCTTGGCCCTTGGAGGTTTCTGGCCAGGAACTTTTCTTCTCTTATGCGCAAAAAACAGTCACGGATCAGAACAAGTCAAGTTATACATGGTATGAAGACAAGTCATGGATTTTCCTTACTTCCGCTCTGGCAGGTTGATAGTGGCGGACTGCTCGGGCACAGTGTCCAAATGGCCGTGTAGAGCAGGGGACGGATGGCGGGAGATGACTCTCTTGCCTAGTCCACGAACACGCCCACCGGCACCGCGAACGCCGTGAGGTACCGCTGTTATGGGCTCATCTGCCACTACCTCCTCTTCCGCCACCTTTTGTCTTTTGGGAGATGAGGATGTTTCGTCCTCATCGTCAGTAAGCTCTTTCGTCCGAGGATAACGGACGAGACGGCTCAGCTCGGAAGGTGGTAGGGAAGAAAGCTGCGGAGAGATGCGAAGTTATTTAAGGAAAATAAGTTGTTATTACGGAATAAGGAGAGACTCTCACCTTTGGACAACTGCCATTCTCATACATAGGAATCTTTAGCTTCAAAGGTTCATCCCGCCCCACCTTAATGATGTTGCGGATTCGGAGCTCGATTTCTTCAGCAGATAGTTCCTCCTTGGAATAGCGCTGAGGATCGTCAACTCCGCTATATTCACACATCAGGGCTGGGCGGTATTGAAGAGGCTGAATCCGCCGTGAGACCCAGCAGTGGATGGTATCGGCACCTGTCAGTCCAGAAAAGACAAGTTTCAAAGTCCGTTGTGAGCATAGTTGGCATTCATCATCCATTGTAAAATCGTCCATGACACCCCAGCTATCCTGCTCCTCGGCGGGACCATCAGCAAAGGAACGCAGGCCATACTTCCTTTCAGGAGGGGCCTGGTCAGCCAGATAGAAGAAGGATCCCCGCCATCCCTTTGCAGAGTCGTGAGGGATAATGTAGGGGTAGGATTTCCCGCTCTGAGGAACAAAGGAGACCGATCCACAATTGCGAGGATCTCCGTTCGCGTCCTGGTTGTGGCGGATATTAAAGTGTAAGCGGAATAAATCTCCGCGTGGGCTGATACCCAGATACCCCTCGCATAGCACGACGAATCCCGCAATGGCGGTGAAGATATTTGGAGCAATGTGGTGTAGCTGTAACCTGTAATGCCAAAGTACGCCTTTCAGGAAGTAGGATGGCGGAAGACTGAGGCCACGATCGATGTGAGACTTCAATATGACGACCTCTTCATCTGAAGGAGCTGGCATTGCTGCACCAGGATCAACCCGCCATCTGGAGATCTCCTTAGCAGCTATACGGCCTTCCTGCTCCAAGGAAGATAGAATCTCCTCGTTTATGTTACGGGAGTCCCAGTTACCTCCTGAGGTCTCGGGCATGGCGGATTCTGTATCAGAGGACCGCGCTGAGCCCTCAGCGGCTTCGGACTTGGAAGCTTGGCGAGGCGATTCTGGTTCCATGGCGGCTAGCGGCGTGGCGGTAATAACTTCCAAGACTTCAAGCGAAGACGAAGAAGACGATGCCAGCTTGTGGCAGAAAAAGCTACCGGCGGCGAGGATGTTCCGCGGTGGCTCGTCGGAGATGACGTAGCTCTCGTGGAGGCACTGAGGAGAGAGAATGCGACGGGGGCGAATGAGGGGTGACCGGCCGGGGTTGAGATTCTAGGGTATATATAGACCCCGGACCTCAAGATTCGTGCCCGCCATCACCACCGCTCATCCTGATCGCAGAAACCCTAATCCGGTGACACGTGTCCAGGGGTAAAAAAGTAACTTCAGTGAAAAACAGTGCGTGCGCTGTAAGTCTTGCCCTAGAAGGAACTACGTGCCGGAATTTATGGTGGATTTCTATGGTATGATCCAACGGATCCCGGAAATCTCGCTAAGTTTAACTACGTCGCCTGATCCGTTATTTACGGCGGATTAATAGATGGAAGAAGGAACATCAAGATGACCGCCATCCCAGCACCGAAAAGAAGCAGAGCTATGGCGGAAGTATCTCACCAAGAACATGCATGGCAGATGTAGATGACAATCTTGAAGTTCCCTAGGGGCTACTCTTGGGGATATACCAAATAGGCATACCAGCGACGTAGTCCTAAATCAGCAAGCCAGGGTGGCCCATCAGGGGTGGTATGGCGGATTGCCTACCAGGCGGCCCAGTTGCTGAAGTTGCCACGGCGGTACTGGACGCAGGCGCTTATGGCGGATCCGGAGACAGGCCCATGGCGGATTGCCTTGTAGTACACGCATAGGACTAGTCTAGGACTCCAAGTTGTATCCGCTCCGGTACCAACGTGTAGCCCACGCCAGGCGCCTTTATAAGCCCGGCGTGGAGCAGCCCTTGAGGCAGAAGAGAAGAGACAACACAATAGCTAGGTTACGGCGGATCGCATAGCGAGATAGCCAACCTCCTCATTGTAATCGAGCACTTGTTGCCATATAGTGAATTATAGCAGCACGTAGGGTCTCGCCACCGTTGCGGGATCTGAAGCTGGGTAAACTCGTGCTACCACCGTCTCGGATCGCTCCACCATGTTCACCCCCTTCCACAAACCGCCATACCCCTACCTCTATGGCAGATCTGTTGACGAAACCACGACAGAGGCACTGCAGCTGTCTACCCGATGATATCCAAGTGCGAGCGGGCTCTCAATGCCCTCACGCTCCGTACTACGCCCTATGACCCTGATTATGTCGAAGGGCTGTACTCAGATTACACATGTTCAGACGACGACGACATCTACCCCGAAGCTAATGGAAAAATAGGCAATTCAGATAGCTCATACTCAAGCAAATCTGCAACATCAAGCAACGGGTACATGGTCGATTACGACTCCAACCTTATAATCGAGGTCAAATCTTACCTCAGAGACGATGACACCTATCCTCCAGCGTTGGGCGAAATCAGCGATGACTCGATCCCACCGTTTGGAGGACACTGCATGATGGGATCACATGGAGATGGGAACGAGAATAGAGCCAACGACGGCCGAAACCGGTCAAACACTGGCCGACAGTTCATAACACAAGACCAGATCCGGTACGCAAGGAGAGTGTACGCGGGTGAAGCAGATATGGGCCCTAACCCGAGCCCGCAGGAGCTAGCTGCGCTCTGGTTCGTCGTCCAAGAGCAGAAGGACCAGATCAGCGCTGACAGGCGTATCTTGGAGCGATGCAGAGACGAGGCCGACGCGTCCAGCAGAAGACGGGCCGCACTATCGTCCCACTATTTGTCAAGCGTCCAACATAGGACACAGTCACATATCCCACCTGGGGCCGATATGCATGATGTCGCCCGAAATTTGGAAGCGGAGTTTAATGAAACAGACCTGCTACCCAAGACCAAGGAAGCTGCAATCATGGCAACAGCAGCATACATTGCTGCGAACGCAGCCAACGACGACGAGCATATAAGGCACTTACAGAATCTGGCACTCGAAGGAGTTAGGGTGCTTCAAGGCACAGCTAACCAAGAGCGCGAAACGACACAGAGAAGGGCCATTCCGCCAGTCAAACAGCCTAGACACCCAGCAGCAGCGCCAACAATCGCGCCCAGGACTCAAATGGTGGAGCCTATCAACGGAGAGCTTCGACATGGCTTGGCTCAGAACAGAGTCGACAACGGGCGTGCGCGACGCGATGCCCGTCGCTTCGAGGAGGAATGTGATCTGGAGGCGTTCGTCGGCAATCACGATGGGCTGTGCGGAGTGGAGTGGAGTGCTTTAGCCTCCTAATCCGTTCCACACCATTGCCGAAAGGGATCAACTTAGCGACGGTGTGGTCAAGTTCAATGGGCAGCAGGACCCTCGAATTTGGCTCGATGACTTCATGACCACCGTCACCATTGGCGGTGGATCTAGAGATAATACTCTCTAGTTGCTATCACTGCACTTGAAGGACAACGCAAGGGCATGGCTGAACAACCTTGCTCCGAACAGCATCCGCTCTTGGGAGGAGTTTCGGCAAGCGTTTATCGCCAACTTTCGAGGTACCTTGTGCCGGCCCACGTCATTCCAAGAGTTACGCTTGTGCGTACAAAGGACTGGAGAAAATCTGAGGTCATACATCTCACGATGGATCAGTCTCCGCAACACGGCAGAAAATATTTTGCCCGAGAGGGCCATCGATGCCTTTCGGGACGGTCTCATCCGACGCGACTTCAAAGAGGAGCTGGGGCGCTGCAAGCCGAAGACCGTCGACCATCTCATGAGCTTGGCGAACGAGTGGGCTGATGGAGAAGATTCCATCGCGGCACCTAGAAGCCGCCGCCGATCAGCGGAGCATGACGTCGATGCGAAAGATCAGTTTCACAACAATCCCCCAAAAGAAAGGTCATCGGAACCGCTACGATGACGTAGACGCCACGGATCTGGTAGCAGCAGGCTACGTTAATGAGGACCGTGACGATAATCGCGACGGAACGCGACGAGGAAACAACTAATATGGCAGTAGTAGCAGGAGCGCTGGCCGCGATTCGAAGCCAAGAACGGAGTGGCGCCGACGACGTGATCAGCCACAGCTGTCAGCGGAAGAGATGCTCGATGGGGCATGCAAAAGGCACATGTACCTCGATAAAGATGGAATCCGAAGACCCACTCATCTCCTCATCGAGTGCAGGGAATTCCTTCGCCTCAGTCGAGCACTTCAGGAGAGGATGCAAACCGAGCAGCCGGTGGTCGGTGCGATAGCTTACAATGCTCCACCACCACCGCCTAATTCAACAGTGAGCATGGTACAACAGGGCCACCAAGCCGCCACAATCCAGCATGTCGAGCCACGATAGCCGGCTGTTGAAGAGGAGGCGTTCCCGCCACCATGAGGATTCGTGCCCATGATTCAGAGAGGGCGTCCGACGAACAAAGTCCAGCGGAAGCGTGCAAGGGAGGTTTTCCATGCCGAACACGCACCACCTACCACGCCCGAATATCTGAACTAGTCAGAACACCCAATCGGCTTTGACCGGTCAGATCATCCACCAAAGATCCCTTGCCTTGGACACCACGCCTTGGTCCTCGAAGCGCAAATAGGAGGCTTCACCTCCAAAAAAGTGTTCATGGATGGAGGGAGCAGCTTGAATCTCATCTATGCGGACACATTATGGAAGATCAAGATCCTGATAGACAACCTCTTGCCAACAGAGACGTCCTTTCATGGAATCGTCCCGGGAAAACCAACGTATCCGTTGGGGGCTATACATCTGGACGTTATCTTCGGAACTCCATCAAACTTCAGGAAGGAGAAGATCAAATTTGAGGTCGTTGATTGGCCCTCGCAGTATCACGCTATTCTCAAGCGGCCAGCGTTCGCCCGATTTATGGCAGTTCCACATTACGCTTACCTAAAGCTGCGGATGCCAGCAAACAGAGGACCACTGATGATTAGTGGAAGCTTCGCCCGCTGACAAGGACTTCAACAGCATGTCCCAAACATTCGGGGTCCACGAGGAGCTCAACCATATTAGGGAAAGCACTAGCATGGACGTCGATCCACCGGCGCAGCAGAACGCCCCAGAACTCTCATTCGACGCCAGCAAAGACACTCGAGAGCAGCAGATCCACCCGACGGATCCAACCAAGATGGCGCGGGTGTCGAATTCTCTCTCTCCCGCATAGAAAAGCGCGCTCATCGGGTTCCTCCCTAAGCACTAGAGGATGTTCGCCTGGTGTCCAGCAGATATGCCAGGCATCCCCAAGGAACTCGCCGAGCACAAGCTCAAGATCTTTCCGAACGCAAAACCGATCAAGCAGACGATGCGTTGCTACAACCCAGAGAAGTCCCGAGCAATGGGCGAGGAAATAAATCGCCTTCTCAAGGCGAAGTTCATCAGAGAGATTAAGGAAGCCACGTGGCTTTCGCCACCGGTCATGGTGGAGAAAAAGGACACCAAGATCTACAGGATGTGCATCGATTTCACGGCACTGAACAAGCATTGCCTGAAGGACTACTTCCCTCTACCTCGAATCGACCAGATCATCAATTCTACCGCCGGTTGCGAGCGCCTTTCATTCCTCGACGCGTACTCTGGGTACAACCAGATAAGACGAAAGGTCGAAGATGAAGACAAGATGGCATTCATCACCCCACACGGGGTGTACTGTTACATGATGATGCCCTTCGGGCTCAAAAATGCGGGAGCCACCTATCAACGGTGCATGCAGGCGTGCCTAAAGGAGGAGATCGGCCGTAACATAGAAGTCTACGTCGACGATATCGTCATCAAGACCACGAAAGCAGACAGCCTGCTCGACGACCTGCGAGAAACCTTCGCCGACCTCGACCGCTACAGCATCAAGCTCAACCCGAAGAAATGCTCCTTTGGGGTGCCTACAGTCCAACTGCTGGGCTACCTCATCTCTGAAAGAGGAATCGAGGGCAACCCAAAGAAGATCCAAGCGATCGTCAACATGTAACCGCCACAGACGCTTCGACATGTCCAGCAGCTGACGGGTCGACTAGCAGCACTCAGCCGCTTTATAAGCAAGCTCGGTGAAAAAGCTCTCCCCTTCTATCGGCTGCTCCGGAAGATGGACAACTTCACATGGACAGAAGAGGCACAAGCCGCGTTCGATGATCTCAAGCGTCGCCTTTTAACGTCTCTAGTCCTCGTTACTCCTCGAGAGAAAGAGCCGATGTTGCTATACATAGCGGCCACGAACCAAGTTGTCAGTTTGGCCGTGGTGGTCGAGCGTGCGGAAGATGGCAAAGAGCACGGAGTACAAAGACCAGTATACTATCTCAGCAAAGTCCTGTCTCCAACCAAGCAAAGGTACCCTCATTACCAGAAGCTAGCATATGCCATCTACATGATAAGGAAAAAATTGCCGCATTACTTCGAGTGTCACTCCATCATAGTAGTGGCCTCGAATCCAGTATCCAGCATCCTCAACAATCCCGATGCCACAGGGCATGTGTCGCTATGGGGGATCACTTTGGGGCCCTGGGAGATCATATACCAGCGCCAGTCGGCAATCAAGTCACAAGTCCTGCCAGATTTCATAGCCGAATGGACAGAAGCACAGATGCCCGAACTCCCGGACCTGTCGAACTGTTGGACCATTTATGTCGACGGGTCAAAGCGGGTTTCAGGAGCAGGAGCAGGAGTGGTACTCGTGTCAGCACAAGGGGACAAGATGCGCTATGTCCTCCGTATGCGTTTCACGAACCCCTCGAACAACAAAGCGGAGTATGAAGCCGTTCTGCACGGCATGAGAATGGCGAAAGCCTGTGGAGCCACCCGCATCAAGATCCACGGAGACTTGAATCTCATCGCCCAACAAGTCATGAAGGAGTGCGATGCGACCTACGCAAACATGATTGCATACCGCGCCATGTACGACAAGCTTGAAGGCAACTTCGAAGGGTGCGAGGTGATGCACATCGGCAGGGACAGCAATGAAGAGGCAGACAACCTAGCCAACATCGGCTCCAAGTGTTTACCGATACCACCAGGAGTGTTTTTCGAGCAGATATTCGAACGCTCCGTCAGGATCAAGCCAGCCATCGATCCGGCGTTAGCAACACGCTCGGGGGCCAAGCAATCAGGCTCTGCTCCAGCAACGGGAACAGCAGACCTCCCCAAGGAAGCGGCCTCAATCATGCTCGTCGAAGCAATCTAGACGAAGACATACCTAGCCTACCTGGCGCAAGGCGAACTCCCAGAAGACCCCATCCATCATTGACAGGTCATGCGACTCTCCAAGGCCTTCACGATAATCAATGGAGAACTCTACAATCGTAGCACTACAGGTGTTCTCCAGCGGTGCATAGCGCAAGAAGACGGAATCGCCCTCCTTCAAGAGATCCATGAAGGGACCTGCGGGCATCATGCCAGCAGTTGAACTCTCGTCGCTAAGGCTTTTTGATCGNAACAAAGGAGACCGATCCACAATTGCGAGGATCTCCGTTCGCGTCCTGGTTGTGGCGGATATTAAAGTGTAAGCGGAATAAATCTCCGCGTGGGCTGATACCCAGATACCCCTCGCATAGCACGACGAATCCCGCAATGGCGGTGAAGATATTTGGAGCAATGTGGTGTAGCTGTAACCTGTAATGCCAAAGTACGCCTTTCAGGAAGTAGGATGGCGGAAGACTGAGGCCACGATCGATGTGAGACTTCAATATGACGACCTCTTCATCTGAAGGAGCTGGCATTGCTGCACCAGGATCAACCCGCCATCTGGAGATCTCCTTAGCAGCTATACGGCCTTCCTGCTCCAAGGAAGATAGAATCTCCTCGTTTATGTTACGGGAGTCCCAGTTACCTCCTGAGGTCTCGGGCATGGCGGATTCTGTATCAGAGGACCGCGCTGAGCCCTCAGCGGCTTCGGACTTGGAAGCTTGGCGAGGCGATTCTGGTTCCATGGCGGCTAGCGGCGTGGCGGTAATAACTTCCAAGACTTCAAGCGAAGACGAAGAAGACGATGCCAGCTTGTGGCAGAAAAAGCTACCGGCGGCGAGGATGTTCCGCGGTGGCTCGTCGGAGATGACGTAGCTCTCGTGGAGGCACTGAGGAGAGAGAATGCGACGGGGGCGAATGAGGGGTGACCGGCCGGGGTTGAGATTCTAGGGTATATATAGACCCCGGACCTCAAGATTCGTGCCCGCCATCACCACCGCTCATCCTGATCGCAGAAACCCTAATCCGGTGACACGTGTCCAGGGGTAAAAAAGTAACTTCAGTGAAAAACAGTGCGTGCGCTGTAAGTCTTGCCCTAGAAGGAACTACGTGCCGGAATTTATGGTGGATTTCTATGGTATGATCCAACGGATCCCGGAAATCTCGCTAAGTTTAACTACGTCGCCTGATCCGTTATTTACGGCGGATTAATAGATGGAAGAAGGAACATCAAGATGACCGCCATCCCAGCACCGAAAAGAAGCAGAGCTATGGCGGAAGTATCTCACCAAGAACATGCATGGCAGATGTAGATGACAATCTTGAAGTTCCCTAGGGGCTACTCTTGGGGATATACCAAATAGGCATACCAGCGACGTAGTCCTAAATCAGCAAGCCAGGGTGGCCCATCAGGGGTGGTATGGCGGATTGCCTACCAGGCGGCCCAGTTGCTGAAGTTGCCACGGCGGTACTGGACGCAGGCGCTTATGGCGGATCCGGAGACAGGCCCATGGCGGATTGCCTTGTAGTACACGCATAGGACTAGTCTAGGACTCCAAGTTGTATCCGCTCCGGTACCAACGTGTAGCCCACGCCAGGCGCCTTTATAAGCCCGGCGTGGAGCAGCCCTTGAGGCAGAAGAGAAGAGACAACACAATAGCTAGGTTACGGCGGATCGCATAGCGAGATAGCCAACCTCCTCATTGTAATCGAGCACTTGTTGCCATATAGTGAATTATAGCAGCACGTAGGGTCTCGCCACCGTTGCGGGATCTGAAGCTGGGTAAACTCGTGCTACCACCGTCTCGGATCGCTCCACCATGTTCACCCCCTTCCACAAACCGCCATACCCCTACCTCTATGGCAGATCTGTTGACGAAACCACGACAGAGGCACTGCAGCTGTCTACCCGATGATATCCAAGTGCGAGCGGGCTCTCAATGCCCTCACGCTCCGTACTACGCCCTATGACCCTGATTATGTCGAAGGGCTGTACTCAGATTACACATGTTCAGACGACGACGACATCTACCCCGAAGCTAATGGAAAAATAGGCAATTCAGATAGCTCATACTCAAGCAAATCTGCAACATCAAGCAACGGGTACATGGTCGATTACGACTCCAACCTTATAATCGAGGTCAAATCTTACCTCAGAGACGATGACACCTATCCTCCAGCGTTGGGCGAAATCAGCGATGACTCGATCCCACCGTTTGGAGGACACTGCATGATGGGATCACATGGAGATGGGAACGAGAATAGAGCCAACGACGGCCGAAACCGGTCAAACACTGGCCGACAGTTCATAACACAAGACCAGATCCGGTACGCAAGGAGAGTGTACGCGGGTGAAGCAGATATGGGCCCTAACCCGAGCCCGCAGGAGCTAGCTGCGCTCTGGTTCGTCGTCCAAGAGCAGAAGGACCAGATCAGCGCTGACAGGCGTATCTTGGAGCGATGCAGAGACGAGGCCGACGCGTCCAGCAGAAGACGGGCCGCACTATCGTCCCACTATTTGTCAAGCGTCCAACATAGGACACAGTCACATATCCCACCTGGGGCCGATATGCATGATGTCGCCCGAAATTTGGAAGCGGAGTTTAATGAAACAGACCTGCTACCCAAGACCAAGGAAGCTGCAATCATGGCAACAGCAGCATACATTGCTGCGAACGCAGCCAACGACGACGAGCATATAAGGCACTTACAGAATCTGGCACTCGAAGGAGTTAGGGTGCTTCAAGGCACAGCTAACCAAGAGCGCGAAACGACACAGAGAAGGGCCATTCCGCCAGTCAAACAGCCTAGACACCCAGCAGCAGCGCCAACAATCGCGCCCAGGACTCAAATGGTGGAGCCTATCAACGGAGAGCTTCGACATGGCTTGGCTCAGAACAGAGTCGACAACGGGCGTGCGCGACGCGATGCCCGTCGCTTCGAGGAGGAATGTGATCTGGAGGCGTTCGTCGGCAATCACGATGGGCTGTGCGGAGTGGAGTGGAGTGCTTTAGCCTCCTAATCCGTTCCACACCATTGCCGAAAGGGATCAACTTAGCGACGGTGTGGTCAAGTTCAATGGGCAGCAGGACCCTCGAATTTGGCTCGATGACTTCATGACCACCGTCACCATTGGCGGTGGATCTAGAGATAATACTCTCTAGTTGCTATCACTGCACTTGAAGGACAACGCAAGGGCATGGCTGAACAACCTTGCTCCGAACAGCATCCGCTCTTGGGAGGAGTTTCGGCAAGCGTTTATCGCCAACTTTCGAGGTACCTTGTGCCGGCCCACGTCATTCCAAGAGTTACGCTTGTGCGTACAAAGGACTGGAGAAAATCTGAGGTCATACATCTCACGATGGATCAGTCTCCGCAACACGGCAGAAAATATTTTGCCCGAGAGGGCCATCGATGCCTTTCGGGACGGTCTCATCCGACGCGACTTCAAAGAGGAGCTGGGGCGCTGCAAGCCGAAGACCGTCGACCATCTCATGAGCTTGGCGAACGAGTGGGCTGATGGAGAAGATTCCATCGCGGCACCTAGAAGCCGCCGCCGATCAGCGGAGCATGACGTCGATGCGAAAGATCAGTTTCACAACAATCCCCCAAAAGAAAGGTCATCGGAACCGCTACGATGACGTAGACGCCACGGATCTGGTAGCAGCAGGCTACGTTAATGAGGACCGTGACGATAATCGCGACGGAACGCGACGAGGAAACAACTAATATGGCAGTAGTAGCAGGAGCGCTGGCCGCGATTCGAAGCCAAGAACGGAGTGGCGCCGACGACGTGATCAGCCACAGCTGTCAGCGGAAGAGATGCTCGATGGGGCATGCAAAAGGCACATGTACCTCGATAAAGATGGAATCCGAAGACCCACTCATCTCCTCATCGAGTGCAGGGAATTCCTTCGCCTCAGTCGAGCACTTCAGGAGAGGATGCAAACCGAGCAGCCGGTGGTCGGTGCGATAGCTTACAATGCTCCACCACCACCGCCTAATTCAACAGTGAGCATGGTACAACAGGGCCACCAAGCCGCCACAATCCAGCATGTCGAGCCACGATAGCCGGCTGTTGAAGAGGAGGCGTTCCCGCCACCATGAGGATTCGTGCCCATGATTCAGAGAGGGCGTCCGACGAACAAAGTCCAGCGGAAGCGTGCAAGGGAGGTTTTCCATGCCGAACACGCACCACCTACCACGCCCGAATATCTGAACTAGTCAGAACACCCAATCGGCTTTGACCGGTCAGATCATCCACCAAAGATCCCTTGCCTTGGACACCACGCCTTGGTCCTCGAAGCGCAAATAGGAGGCTTCACCTCCAAAAAAGTGTTCATGGATGGAGGGAGCAGCTTGAATCTCATCTATGCGGACACATTATGGAAGATCAAGATCCTGATAGACAACCTCTTGCCAACAGAGACGTCCTTTCATGGAATCGTCCCGGGAAAACCAACGTATCCGTTGGGGGCTATACATCTGGACGTTATCTTCGGAACTCCATCAAACTTCAGGAAGGAGAAGATCAAATTTGAGGTCGTTGATTGGCCCTCGCAGTATCACGCTATTCTCAAGCGGCCAGCGTTCGCCCGATTTATGGCAGTTCCACATTACGCTTACCTAAAGCTGCGGATGCCAGCAAACAGAGGACCACTGATGATTAGTGGAAGCTTCGCCCGCTGACAAGGACTTCAACAGCATGTCCCAAACATTCGGGGTCCACGAGGAGCTCAACCATATTAGGGAAAGCACTAGCATGGACGTCGATCCACCGGCGCAGCAGAACGCCCCAGAACTCTCATTCGACGCCAGCAAAGACACTCGAGAGCAGCAGATCCACCCGACGGATCCAACCAAGATGGCGCGGGTGTCGAATTCTCTCTCTCCCGCATAGAAAAGCGCGCTCATCGGGTTCCTCCCTAAGCACTAGAGGATGTTCGCCTGGTGTCCAGCAGATATGCCAGGCATCCCCAAGGAACTCGCCGAGCACAAGCTCAAGATCTTTCCGAACGCAAAACCGATCAAGCAGACGATGCGTTGCTACAACCCAGAGAAGTCCCGAGCAATGGGCGAGGAAATAAATCGCCTTCTCAAGGCGAAGTTCATCAGAGAGATTAAGGAAGCCACGTGGCTTTCGCCACCGGTCATGGTGGAGAAAAAGGACACCAAGATCTACAGGATGTGCATCGATTTCACGGCACTGAACAAGCATTGCCTGAAGGACTACTTCCCTCTACCTCGAATCGACCAGATCATCAATTCTACCGCCGGTTGCGAGCGCCTTTCATTCCTCGACGCGTACTCTGGGTACAACCAGATAAGACGAAAGGTCGAAGATGAAGACAAGATGGCATTCATCACCCCACACGGGGTGTACTGTTACATGATGATGCCCTTCGGGCTCAAAAATGCGGGAGCCACCTATCAACGGTGCATGCAGGCGTGCCTAAAGGAGGAGATCGGCCGTAACATAGAAGTCTACGTCGACGATATCGTCATCAAGACCACGAAAGCAGACAGCCTGCTCGACGACCTGCGAGAAACCTTCGCCGACCTCGACCGCTACAGCATCAAGCTCAACCCGAAGAAATGCTCCTTTGGGGTGCCTACAGTCCAACTGCTGGGCTACCTCATCTCTGAAAGAGGAATCGAGGGCAACCCAAAGAAGATCCAAGCGATCGTCAACATGTAACCGCCACAGACGCTTCGACATGTCCAGCAGCTGACGGGTCGACTAGCAGCACTCAGCCGCTTTATAAGCAAGCTCGGTGAAAAAGCTCTCCCCTTCTATCGGCTGCTCCGGAAGATGGACAACTTCACATGGACAGAAGAGGCACAAGCCGCGTTCGATGATCTCAAGCGTCGCCTTTTAACGTCTCTAGTCCTCGTTACTCCTCGAGAGAAAGAGCCGATGTTGCTATACATAGCGGCCACGAACCAAGTTGTCAGTTTGGCCGTGGTGGTCGAGCGTGCGGAAGATGGCAAAGAGCACGGAGTACAAAGACCAGTATACTATCTCAGCAAAGTCCTGTCTCCAACCAAGCAAAGGTACCCTCATTACCAGAAGCTAGCATATGCCATCTACATGATAAGGAAAAAATTGCCGCATTACTTCGAGTGTCACTCCATCATAGTAGTGGCCTCGAATCCAGTATCCAGCATCCTCAACAATCCCGATGCCACAGGGCATGTGTCGCTATGGGGGATCACTTTGGGGCCCTGGGAGATCATATACCAGCGCCAGTCGGCAATCAAGTCACAAGTCCTGCCAGATTTCATAGCCGAATGGACAGAAGCACAGATGCCCGAACTCCCGGACCTGTCGAACTGTTGGACCATTTATGTCGACGGGTCAAAGCGGGTTTCAGGAGCAGGAGCAGGAGTGGTACTCGTGTCAGCACAAGGGGACAAGATGCGCTATGTCCTCCGTATGCGTTTCACGAACCCCTCGAACAACAAAGCGGAGTATGAAGCCGTTCTGCACGGCATGAGAATGGCGAAAGCCTGTGGAGCCACCCGCATCAAGATCCACGGAGACTTGAATCTCATCGCCCAACAAGTCATGAAGGAGTGCGATGCGACCTACGCAAACATGATTGCATACCGCGCCATGTACGACAAGCTTGAAGGCAACTTCGAAGGGTGCGAGGTGATGCACATCGGCAGGGACAGCAATGAAGAGGCAGACAACCTAGCCAACATCGGCTCCAAGTGTTTACCGATACCACCAGGAGTGTTTTTCGAGCAGATATTCGAACGCTCCGTCAGGATCAAGCCAGCCATCGATCCGGCGTTAGCAACACGCTCGGGGGCCAAGCAATCAGGCTCTGCTCCAGCAACGGGAACAGCAGACCTCCCCAAGGAAGCGGCCTCAATCATGCTCGTCGAAGCAATCTAGACGAAGACATACCTAGCCTACCTGGCGCAAGGCGAACTCCCAGAAGACCCCATCCATCATTGACAGGTCATGCGACTCTCCAAGGCCTTCACGATAATCAATGGAGAACTCTACAATCGTAGCACTACAGGTGTTCTCCAGCGGTGCATAGCGCAAGAAGACGGAATCGCCCTCCTTCAAGAGATCCATGAAGGGACCTGCGGGCATCATGCCAGCAGTTGAACTCTCGTCGCTAAGGCTTTTTGATCGGGGTTTTAGAGGCTCTCGGCCCTCTACGATGCCAGGAACATCGTGCAGCAGTGCGAAGCGTGCCAGCTATTTGCCACTAAGCCGCACGCGCCCGCATCAGAACTACACACCATACCCGTCGCCTGGCCCTTCACGTAGTGGGGCCTCGATCAAGTCGGGCCCCTGCCCAAGTCATCTCGAGGTAACCACACGTACCTGTTGGTCGCCGTGGATAAATTCTCCAAGTGGATCGAAGCTGTCCCTATCACCAACCAAGAGGCGACCACGACGGTCAAGTTCTTTGAATCCATCATCTATCGGTATGGCGTACTGAACAACATCATCACTGACAATGGCACCAACTTCACTTCGGGCGAGTTTCAAGAATTCGCCAAAAAGGTCGGCATCAAGATCAAGTACGCCTCTGTGGCGCATCCTAAGTCCAATGGCCAAGTCGAAAAGGCCAACGGGCTCATCTGCGCAGGCCTGAAGAAGTGACTCCTTTGACCCCTCAAACGCGCGGCAGGCGCTTGGGTCGAAGAACTACCGTCAGTCCTATGGAGCCTGCGAACAACGCCAAATTCTTCGACCGGTTACACGCCATTCTTCTTGCTTTTCAGAGCAGAGGCGGTGCTACCTACGGACATGCGCTACTGCGCGGCCCGCGTGGTGGCCTACGTCGAAGAAGACCCGGAAAAGGCATTGGCAGATGCCCAAGACCTGCTGGATGAAGCTTGAGACGTCGCTCTCGCCTGCTCGGCAGTTTACCAGCAAAGCCTCCGCAATTACCACAGCAGACGGGTACACGTACGGTCCTTCGAGCCCGGCAACCTCGTACTTTGCCTCAAGCAAACAAGCACGTCAAAGCTGGAGCCACCATGGGAAGGCCCATACCTCGTCCACGAAGAAATCCTAGGAGGCGCGTATCGGCTACGCGACCCCAAGACAGGGAAGGACATCAACAACCTGTGGAACGCACAGCAGTTGCGTCGGTTCTATCCTTAGAATCAGCACACTTCCTCCACCTCCCATCTCTATGTAATTAAGCGTCGGCAGCAGACCACGCTCAACCATTGCGCCCTCGGTGCCAAGCAATAAAGTACACTTCCTCATATCATTGTCTAACCCATACTTGGGGGCTTCGCCTTAAAAAAATCGCTCAACCCGCACTTGGGGGCTTTGCATTAAAAACATCGCCCTTTGACCTACGCTCGGGGGCTTCGCCTTTCGACCTACACTTAGGGGCTTTGCCTTTTGACCTACGCTCGGGGGCTTCGCCTTTCGACCTATGCTCGGGGGCTTCGCCCTTTGACCTACGCTCGGGGGCTTTGCCTTTCGACCTATGCTCGGGGGTTTCGCCCTTCGACCTACGCTCGGGGGCTTCGCCTTTCGACCTACGCTCGGGGGCTTCGCCTTTCGACCTACGCTCGGGGGGCTTCGCCCTTCGACCAATGCTCGGAGGCTTCGCCTTTCGACCTAGCTACGCTTGGGGGCTTCGCCCTTTGACCTACGCTCGGGGGCTTCGTCTTTCGACCTATGCTCGGGGGCTTCGCCCTTCGACCTACGCTCAGGGGCTTTGCCTTTCGACCTACGCTCGGGGGCTTCACCCTTTGACCTACGCTCGGGGGCTTCACCCTTCGACCTACATGACTCATCAAAATTCGCACAAGCACTCTGAAGAATCTCCCAAGATACATACATACACAAGAGATAAGCCAGATTCAGACGTTTGGCTAAGTCATTGCACCGCGACGCCCTGATTCGCCCTCTGACGATCACTCTCGGTGATAATCTGTCGGGCAATACAATCAGCCATGTCCTTACAAGCAGCATAATGAGGGTCCATGTCAACACGGCCGCTGGGAGTTGGAGGGAGCACCTTCAGCAGTTCCAAGTCAATCTCAGGGTAATGAACGCGCACAAAGGAAAGGGCGACCAGAGCCCCGCAGTGCAAATGTTCCCGAACGAAGGAGTAGATAGCGTCGCCGTTCTCAAATCGATCAAGCAGCGCAGGAAGGCCTTCGGGCTGATTGTTCAGAGGAAACATCGCCTCATGCACAAGCGTGAGGGCACTGTGGCTCGCTTCAGCCAGAACTCTAGCCTGGGCGATCCTATCCTGGAGGATTGTCAGTTTCAACGCTTTTGATCGGTCAGCCCAGAAATTGTCAGCGATCGAATTAGCGTGCGTCTGAGCTGCACGAAGGTGCGCATTCACGCGCCGGGCTTCGGCTTCACTATCAAGGCATACATCTGCAGAAGAGAGAAGAATGTCACACTCGACAGGCTTGGACCACAAGCAGATCAAGAGCTCGGAAGACTCACACTTCATGGATTTCCCAAGGTTCTCGACTTCCTCAAGAAGGAACTTCTCGACATCCGCAGCCCGCGACGCCTTGGAAAGGGCAACGTCGACTTTAGAGTAACTGTTTTTAGTTGATGCTGGGTGTTCTTGAGCTGGTCGCGCAAGGTTCGAATTAAAGATAATTCGCTCGTGGAAGGTGCTCTCCTCTCAACGGCGCTGGAAGAACTAGCCACTGTTTCATACGAAACAGGCCAGGCATTTGAGACCACGGACGAGTCCTGCACAGGAGGCCCCTGGTCACACATAGTCATCGGCAACCAAACAGCAAACAGATGCAGAATACGTCGAAGGAAGATGACAAAATAGAAGCAGTGGATTTACAGCAAGCAATGTTCACAAATTAAACCACAGCCTTCGATACGGCACTACGAAGTCAATTACAGAAAACAATAGAGGCATCGACTAAACTATGCTGAACTGCCAGCGGCCTTGCTAGATGGTGCGCTGGAGGCACAACGCTTTTGAGCCTTCACTTCCGCTCTCCTCTTGTTCCTTTCCACCAGAAAGCTCGTCATCCGAGCAGACAAGTTGCAGGCGCGCTCAAGATAGCCTTTCGGAGCAATGTCACGTTGATACGTCTCCAACGTATCTATAATTTTTGATGCTCCATGCTTGTTTTTACACCATTTGCCTAATATTTCGTTACACTTCGTGGCACTTTTATGCATTTTCCGGAACTAACCTATTAACAAGTCGCCACAGTGCCAGTTCCCTGTTTTCTGCTATTTTTGTGTTTCAGAAGTGCTACATAGGAAATATTCTCGGAATTGGACGAAACAAGTTCCTGAAGTCTTATTTTTCCCTGAAGCTTCCAGAGATCCGAAGAGGAGTCAGAGGGGGGGCCATGAGGGACCCACACACCAGGGTGGTGTGGCCTAGGCCCTGGCCACGCCTCCTATGTGTGAGGGTGTCAGTGTAATGGATACCGGGGTATCCCAGTCCACCTGCTCCTGGGCCCCGTCATCGGCCCATCTTCAGCCCAGGAGATAATCAACAATCTTCGCTACGGAGAAGACCCTCACGAGGAGGCGCCTCGTGAGGAGAACGACGACAGAAACCGCTAAGGACCAGAAGACCTCCTCACGAGCCCCTGCTGGTGAGGAGAGGAGGTACGCCCACGTCAGCCTAGCACGATTTCGTGCGGGGCAAGAAGACAACGGGCAGAAGACCGCGTACCGTCCACGCTACCCCCGACAGGGAGGAGACCAACTTTCTCTGTGCCTGCCCAAAGCGGCACAGTGGCAGTTGGCCACCCCCCTAAATATAGCATGGACGGTGCAGGGCGCCAGAGGAGGACGTCAGCCTCCTCCACCCACTCCTGTGGACCGGCGCCGCTACCCTACGAAGACCAAGTCTACAGAAGAACCTAGTCTACAGCTGTCCTCCCTCCCTGGCCGTGTGTGGCAACCCCTCACTAGTAGGAAAACCCTTATAGGTGGAATGCATTTCTGTGGCGCACCAAACCAGGTGCGCCACAGAAATATGTCATTTCTGTGGCGCACCAAAAGACCATGCGCCACAGAAATAGGGTGGGACCCACGCCCTATCAGCCCCAATCATGGGTTTCTCTATTTCTGTGGCACATCAGGGCTAGTGCGCCACAGAATTAGAGCATTCTGTGGCGCACCAAGACCAGTGCGCCACAGAATTCGGGTAATTCTGTGGCGCACTGGCCCTGGTGAGCATTCTGTGGCGCACCAAGACCAGTGCACCACAGAATTAGGGTAATTCTGTGGCGCACTGGCCCTGGTGCGCCACAGAATTAGCTCGTCCCACCCTCCCCACCCCCCCCCCCCCCCGTGGGTCGCCTTTTTAGTCTTTTAAAAAATAAGAGAAAATGATAAAAGGTTTGAAAAAAATTCAAAAAATCAGATTTAGTTATGTTATGTGATCTAGTAAGTAAGAAAAATAATAAAAATGAATTTTGATATTTTTTACAAAAAAACTTTATGTCTCGGTAAAATGGCCATAACTTTTGCATACGAAGTCGGATTAAAAAGTTTTTTATATGAAAAAGTATCTACACGAAAAGTTACATCCGATTTCAACAACCTATGGTTGTTTCGACAAATTTTAGAATCTCAAAATTCAAAAGGGAAAATAGACTTTTTTGCACTTTTATATTTTCAATTTTTTTTTAAATTTTTATGATCAAAATTTATATTGGATTAAACTTTTGGATTAGTTATATACACACATATAGCACACATGCAGATACACATACATACACACACATATATGCACATATATGCACATATATACATACATACACACATATATACATATATATACACACATATATACATATATATGCACACATACACACACATATATGCATATATATACATACATACACACATATATACATATATATGCACACATACACACACATATATGCACATATACGCACATATACACACATATACGCACATATAAACACATATATATGCACACATGCATACATATACACACACACATACACACATATACACACATATACGCACATATACATACACATATACGCACATATACGCGGACATATATACACATATACACACATATACGTGGACATACATACACATATACGCACATATACACACATATATGCACATATACATACATATACATACATATACACACATATATATGCACACATGCATACATATACACACACATACACACATATATACGCGGATATATATACACATATACACACACATATACACATATACACATATATACATAATATATATACACATATATACACATACACACACATATACGCACATACACACACAAGCACACATAGGCCTTAAGAGGATTGATATGATAGTAATATCAATAAGAACTTGGGTAGGTTAGGGATAGCTCATGCACATAGAATGGAGAAGTTAAGCGTGCTGAGCCCGGAGTAGTCTAAAGATGGGTGACCTAGCGGAAAGTCAAGAAATTTGGTGTGATTTAAATATGTTCCTCATGTGATAAAATCCTAAAAAAATTGAAATAAAATAGTTTTTTCACATTATTTCGATTTTTATGATTTTCAAAAAATAATAATATTTTTTTCGATTTTTAAATTTTTTTGAATTTTCTGTGGCGCACCTATTTCTGTGGCGCACCTAGTAATCATGCGCCACAGAATGTCTTATTTCTGTGGCGCATATGAACTGGTGCGCCACAGAATATCTATTTCTGTGGCGCATGTACTGGTGCGCCACCGAATGCTTATTTTTGTGGCGAAGATTCTGTGGAGCACCACCCATGCGCCACAGAATGTCTATTTTGGTGCGCCACAGATGAGCTTTTCCCTACTAGTGCCTTCCCCAAGAAGATAAGGGGAAGGAGGCCCTTGGCGCTATAAAAGGAGGGGAGGCCACCCTTAGAGGGGATCCGGTCTAATCTAATCTCCATCGTCTTCGAGCTGCTAGCTGGGCACGCAGGTTCTTCAACCTCTGGCCAGCTAGAGCTTTGTAACCAAGGCCTTGTACTCCTTGCGAGGTGTCGCGTTGTAATACAAGAAGGCGGGAAGTAGGGGTTTTACCTCACCACGAGGGCCCTGAACCTGGGTAAAGCTCGGTCTCCCTCTCTGCAGTGCGTTGCGCGTCCGACAATCGAGGCTTCCGTCACCGTGTTTCGTTGCGATCCAAGGTCTCACATGTTCAGCCCCCTGCGTTCGAATCTTCGGGTCCGTCGCGTGGTACCCCGTGTTCTTGCGACACGAAATCCATCGACATTTGGCGCGCCAGGTAGGGGGTTGTGGTGTGTTTTCTTCTAGATCTGCTTCGACATGGCCGACGCCAACGCAAGGCTCGAGCGTCTTCGCCGTCGCAACGCTGCTCGGGGGCAAACCGAGCCCGTCTTCCGTCGTCGTGAAGCTTCGGACGAGGAGGAAGAGGAGGAAGATCTGGAGTCCTCCTACCTCCCGTCCGGGCGGACAGAGCCTTCGCTCTCCTTCACCGCCACCGCCACTTCTCGCGCTCGTTCTGGGAGTCAGCTGTCTCCTGCGCAGGCAGTCGCCATGGCGCAGGAGCTGCTGTGCTATCAACCTACCGACGACGGGCGTGAGGGGTGGCGCGCTCGAATCGCCGAGCTCGTCGCCATCGCCAACGAAGACCCGGCCTTGGGAGGAGCCCAGGGCGCGGGGCATCCAGATCCGGCGGCGGGGCATCATGCCCCAGGCGCCGGAGATGGAGGGGCCAACAAGGCCAAGAAGGTGGTTTCCCGCGCCGCATCTTCGCCGCGCGGGGAGCCAAGCTGCCAAATCGTCCAACGCGCTCCGGAAGATGCACGCGTCTCCCTCGAGCGCCGCCGCGAAAATCATGACTGCGCCATCGATGACATCGGCGAGGCTGGCAAGAACGTCAGGACCCCCGGCGTCCCGATCTACAACCCTGGGTGTCTTGCCCTCACTCGCCAGCAGCGCTACGTTGTCTGGCCTGATAAGTTCAAGCCGGACATCGCCACGCGCTACGACGGGACCACAAACCCTGTCGAATTCCTCCAACTCTACGTCGTCGCCGTCCAGGCTGCGCGTGGAGATCAGCGCGCCATGGCCAACTGGTTCCCCATGGCCCTCAAGGACGCTCCGCGGACTTGGCTCATGAATCTTCCTCACGAATCCGTGACTTCGTGGAAGGATTTATGTCGTCAGTTCGTCGCCAACTTCATGCCCACGTACGAGCGCCCCGCAACTAAGAACGATCTTAAGGCGGTGCGTCAGTACAAGGGCGAGACGCTGCGTCAGTACATCCAGCACTTCAGCCAGATGAGGAACAAAATCCCCAGGATCTCCAACGAGGAGGTCATCTCCGCATTCTCCACGGGCGTCTCCGACGTCAAGATGCGGGAGAAGCTGTCCGTGAATGATGAGCTGACTTCCGTCGTCAGGCTCTTCGAGATCGCCGACCGCTGCGCCAAGGCTGAGGAGGGGAGGCTCTTCGTGCACAATCTGCCGGAGGCGCCTCCCCCAAAGCCGAAGTCCAAGGACCCCAATCGAAAGGAGGCTGCTGCCCTCGCGGCGGAGCCAGATCATAAGCAACGCCGCGGGGACCGCTCCGATCGCGATAAAGGTCGCCGTCGCCACTACTGCCTCATCCACAAGAAGGACACCCACAATACCGAGGATTGTTGGATCGTCCGGAAGTTTCACGAGGAGAACAGCGTCTCCAAGCGTCGTGGGGGTGGCCGCAGCAACGGCAAGAGTGGATCCCGGGGCGATCACCACGACGACGACCGCGAGGAAGGTCGCCGCCGTGGGGGTCTGTCTCGAGACGATCCCGAGCCGCTGCCGCTGCCCCCACCAGCAAACAATCGTCGGGAAGATAACCAGGGGGGCTATCAAGAGCTGCGAGACTTTGTCGCTTGCCTCCTGGGTGGAGCTCAGGCTCCTCTGTCAAATTGGCACTTCAAACAGCTGTCGCGAGAGATCGCGGCGGCACAGCCTAACTTCGGCAATCGCCTGATGAAGTGGTCGACGTGCAAGATTGGCTTCGACGAGGAGGATCATCCGGCTTCCACAAGGGGCATGGGCACAATCCCTCTCTTGTGCACGCCGACCATCAACAACGTCGCCGTCAATCGCACTCTCATCGACGGAGGGGCGTGCCTCAACATCATCTCCGTCGAGATCTTCGAAAAAATGCAGGTGCCGTACCATCGGCTCATGCCGACTTGGCCGTTCTTCGGGGTAACCGAGGGATCTACAACGCCAATTGGGCAGGTAAGCCTGCCCGTCACCTTCGGCACCCGGGACAACTACAGGACGGAAAGCCTCGACTTCGACGTTGCCTACATCGCCTTGCCATACAATGCCATCCTCGGCTACCCAGCCTTGGCAAGGTTCATGGCAGCAACGCACCATGGCTTCAACGTCCTCAAGATTCCGGGCGCCAACGGCACGATCACCGTGCGCTGCAATGAGAAGGATGCTCTCCGATCAGTTGAGCATGTCTATCGCGAGGCCGCCACCATGTTCCCCGCCAACGAAGATTTACTGGAACACTCAGGCGACCTCGTGAGGAAGAAGCAGCTCGTATCCAAGAGCGGGCTGCAGCGAAGAAGGCCTCTCTCGAGCCCCTCCCTCTGGGTTCGACAGGGAAGAAGTTCGCCGCCTCTGCATCGCCTACCCCAAGCGAGGACCTGGACCATCCAATGATGGACATGAGCATTGGGGAAGCTGCGGTTCCCTCAGGTAGGAGGCCCCAGTTTACCCAAGAGCGCTCAGCAACCAAGAAGGTCCCGCTACAGGCTGGGGGCTGCGAAAACTTCGTCACCATCGGGGCAGGGCTTTCCCCTAAATAGGAAAGCGCGCTCGTCACCTTCCTGCGGGCAAATTCTGACATGTTCGCTTGGACTCCGTCAGATATGCCCGGCGTTCCCAGGGAGGTGATTGAGCACCACCTAGCCGTGTGCCCTCAGGCACACCCCGTGAAGCAGAAGACTAGGAAGCAAGCGCAAGAGAAGCAAGACTTCATCGTCAAGGAAATAGAGAAGCTGAAGAAGGCCAAGTTGATACGCGAGGTGGCCCACCCCACCTGGATTGCTAATCCGGTGGTCGTCCCAAAGGCTAACGGCAGTGGGCGCCTCTGCGTAGACTTCACAAGTCTCAACAAGGCCTGTCCCAAGGATCCATATCCCCTCCCGAGGATAGATCAAATCGTCAACTCCACCGCCGGCTGCGACCTCCTTTGCTTCTTGGATGCTTTCTCCGGCTATCATCAGATCAAGATGGCAAAGGAGGATGAAGAGAAAACCGCCTTCATCACGCCCTGCGGCGTGTACTGCTACGTCTGCATGCCCTTCGGCCTGAAGAACGCAGGAGCCACCTTCCAAAGGCTCATGCGTAAGGCCCTGGGGGCTCAAATGGGAAGGAATGCGGAAGCCTACGTTGACGACATCGTCGTCAAGACTCGCGAGGGTCACACCTTCATCGAGGATCTGGAGGAGACATTCGTCAACTTGAGGAAGGTAAACATCAAGCTCAACCCCGCCAAGTGCGCCTTTGGCGTACCGTCGGGGAAACTGTTGGGGTTCCTCGTGTCCAATCGCGGGATAGAGGCGAACCCCGACAAGGTCAAGGCCATCGAAGAGATGCGTCCTCCGCGTAATCTCAAGGAAATGCAACGCCTCGCGGGGTGCATGGCAGCCCTGGGGCGCTTCATCGCGAGGAGTGGGGAAAAAGCTTTGCCCTTCTTCAAGCTCATGAAGCGCACCGGGAAGTTCGAGTGGACTCCGGAAGCCGACAAGGCCTTCGCTGAGTTAAAAAGGTACCTCACGAGTCCACCGATCATGGTTGCCCCTACCCCCCGCGAGCCCTTGCTACTCTACATCGCGGCAACTCCAAGGACTGCAAGTGCCGTCCTCGTCGCGGAGCGGGACGTCAAGGTACTCGCCAGAAAGGAGGTTACTCCTCCCAGCTCGGGGGCTCCTCGCGAGGAAGAGGCTGCTTCACTTCCCGCCCCTCGAGAGGAGCCGCCCGAGGGGTCTTCACCGACCGAGCCCCTCTCTCAGAGCCACGCTCCAAAGCCTCCTGAGGAGGAGCCTTCCGAGGGTGTCGTCAAGGTGCAAAAGCCTGTCTACTTCGTCAGCACGGTACTGCGCGACGCGCGGGAACGCTACACTATGCAACAAAAGCTGCTCTACACCTTGCTCATCGCCTCGCGGAAGCTGCGCCACTACTTCCAGGGTCACCCGATTAAAGTGGTAACCGATCGGCCCCTGGAAACCGTCCTGCGCAACCCCAATGTCACCGGGCGGGTGGCTGAGTGGGCTGTGGAGCTGCAACCCTTCAAGATCTCCTTCGAAACTACAAAGGTAATCAAGAGCAAGGCTTTGGCCGAGTTCACTGCAGAATGGACTGATCCATTCGTAGACGAGCCTCCAGAGGAGGAGTCGACTCTCCCTGGAGAGGAGACCCCGGGCCTCTGGGTCATGCATTTCGACGGCGCCTTCAACCTTCCGGGCGCGGGAGCAGGCGCTGTCCTAACCTTTCCCTCTGGAGACAAGCTTTTCTACGCTGTGCAGCTCTGCTTCGGGTCGGAACACAAGGTCTCCAACAACATCGCGGAGTACGAAGGACTACTTGCAGGCTTAAGGGCTGCGAATGCTTTGGGCATCAAACGCCTCATCGTCAAAGGAGATTCACAGCTGGTTGTGAACTTCTCCAACAAGAGCTACACTCCAAAGGATGAGCACATGGCGGCTTATCTCGAGGAGCATCGAAAGATGGAAAAACGCTTCCAAGGCTTGGAACTAAAGCACATCCCGAGAGGGGAAAACGTGGAGGCCGACGAGATCGCCAAGCGCGCTTCTCATCGCCTGGCACAGCCTGCCGGCGTCTTCGAGGAGCGTCTCTTCAAACCGTCCGCTTCTCCGTCGACATCCGAACCACCTCCTCCTTCCGCTTTGCCGCCACCGCCGGAGCAGGGGGCTCCGGATTGCGGGCCTCCTTCGGGTGACCGCGTCCTCCTGGCATTGGCCCGGCAGGAGGGAGTGGATTGGATCATCGAGCTCAAGGCCTACCTCACCAGCAGCAGGCTTCCTGAGGATGAAGAGGAGGCCGAGAGGATTGTGCGGCAAGCTTCAGGCTACTGCGTCAAGGATGGTGACCTGTACCGGCGTCGCCCAAATGGCGTCGCTCTGAAGTGCATATCTACTCACCAAGGCCAAGAGCTTCTAAGGGACATCCATTCCGGCGAATGTGGGCACCACGCTTCAGCCGCGACTCTAGCTGCGAAGGCATATCGAAGCGGCTTCTACTAGCCTTCGGCGCTCGGAGATGCATCGGAGATGGTCAAGAGGTGCGAGGCGTGCCAATTCCACGCCAAGCAGATACATCAGCCGGCGCAAGAGCTGCGCACCATCCCACTCACTTGGCCCTTTGCAGTTTGGGGGCTGGACATCCTCGGTCCATTTCCCAGAGCGCAAGGGAGCTATCGCTACCTCTACGTCGCCATCGACAAGTTCACCAAGTGGGTGGAGGTGGAACCGGTGTGCACAATCCCGGCCAGGTCTGCCGTCAAGTTCATCCGTGGACTGGTCTGTCGCTTTGGTGTGCCTAACCGCATAATCACCGACAACGGCAGCCAGTTCACCAGCGGCTTGTTCCGGGAATACTGCGCATCGACCGGCATCAAAATCTGCTTCGCCTCCATCGCCTACCCCCGGCGCAATGGCCAAGCCGAGCGTGCCAACGCTGAAGTACTCAAAGGACTCAAGACGAAAAGCTTCAACGCCAAGCTTGAAGCCTGCGGCAAAAAATGGTTAGACAACCTCCAATCCATCTTGTGGTCCATCAGGACTACCGCCACCAAGCCCACCGGAGAAACCCCTTTCTTCCTGGTCTACGGGGCGGAGGCTGTCCTGCCCTCCGACGTCAAGTTCGGGTCGCCAAGGGTGCTCGCCTTCGATGAAATTCGTCAAGAGGACCTCATCAAGGACCGCCTCCTCCTCCTCGAAGAAGCTCGGTGCCAAGCCGCGCTCCGCGCCGCGAGGTACCAGCAAGGACTACGCCGCTATCATAGCCGCCACGTTCGAGCAAGGACTCTGGAGGTCGGCGACCTGGTGCTGAGGAGAATACTCTCTCACGAGGGCCTGCACAAGCTGTCTCCAATGTGGGAAGGACCCTTCAAGGTGACGCACATCGCCAGGCCTGGCTCGGCGCGGCTGGAAACCGCAGAGGGCGTGCCAGTGGGGAACCCGTGGAACATAGCTCATCTGCGAAAGTTCTACCCTTAGGTTCCTCACGAGGAGAAAAAGACCGTTTTCACGGCACTTGTATCAGCTCAATCTGCTCTTAAGCACTGATATTAAGTTAAAGCGCAATATAGCGCCTCTGCTTCGGCATGACATCAAAATGGCATGAAGTCCATTTATTTTCTATTGTACTCCTCGCGGAAGGGGGCTAGGCACGGTGTCTATGCTGGGGCCTTCGCCCGGAAAACAGCAAGCCCGAAAAACCCGAAGGGAGCGAGCTCTGGTCGGGGGCGACGGCCCCATTAACGATCACCTCTGGATGCCCATGGTGCTTAGTTCCTCGCGAAGTGCACCAGAAAATAAAAAATCTTCGAGGAAAAGTCCAAGGTGTGCCCATGGCACCCGCTAAGGACCTACCCCTCGTGAGCAACCCTCACGAGGGAGCAAAGACGCGTCGATGCATCAGCATCCGCAGGAAGATTCCCTCTCCCGAGGAAGGCCTAACGTGGCAGGATTATTGAAGACCAAGGCCGCTCCGATAAATCTTGCGAAGGAGACGCAGATCCGGAGGTCCGCGCCAGGCCCTTCACCTCATGAGCAATCCTTGTGAGGTGTCGACGGTCTCTGGGCTCTCTTAAGCGTCGACGTTTTCACGTCCGTGAGGGTCCAGCTTCCCTCAATGACGAGGAAGGCCCCGTGAATCGCCACGCGCGGCAATTTGCTCTTAGCTGCTGGCACAGATAGTGCCGCGCTCCTCCACGACGGAGAAGGTCCCTGTGCCGGTCACAGGGGCATCTTATTCGCCTTCTTTTTTCGTTTGTTTTATCGATTTGTTTTTCCGTTTTTGGGGATTTGGGGTTTTTTGTTTTCCAACATTTTCTTCAACTTCTTGTCTCAGGAATCGTCCACTGTGTCATCGACGCCGAACCCGTCCCGAGCTCTGAGGTGGAGGGAGGCTTCCCGTCGATACCTGCAGCTCACCAGGGCTCTCGAGCAAGCGAATGGCCAGGACAGTGAAGGACAGCAAGATTCAACAAAGGGATTTCATTAAAGCGCCCCCAGAGGGGGAAGGAGCAAAGCACGGCGGGGCATTCCCCGCCGGCAAGGACTACACGACGAAAAGGGGAGGAGACTAGCTCCCCTCCCCAGAAGACTACCGCCCAGGACCTCCTCTTCACTGCGCCGGGAGCTGGGGGTAGGTGCGGCGGACGCCGTCGGCGGTGAAGATCCGCACCATCGCCTCCAGGGTCCCCAGCTTGAAGCGGAAGACGAGGCGGTCGCCGATGCGGAGGCGGCAGCCGAGGGCGAAGGGCCTCCAGCGGCCGGAGAGGACGACGTTGCCGGTCGGCCCGAAGAGGATGTCCACAGGCCAGAAGAGATCTGGCCTGCTTTGCTCCCCCAGGGCGATCTCCCCGGCGGCCGGGCCATGGGCATGAATCACCCTCCGGATGGCGTCGGGCAGCCGGAGGGAGTTGAAGCCCGGGGCGTCGACGACGACGAGGAGCTCCAGGAAGCGGGACCCCGGGGCGATGAGGGGTCCCAGCAGCGCCGCCACCAAGGGGCGCGGAGTGGCGACCACTCCGTTCATCGGCGGCGCCGGAGGATCTGCAGCAGGGGGAGGGGGGGCCATGGCGGCCTCCACCTCCCGGAGGGCCCGATCGATGCTCCCCGAGGCGCGGGGAGCAGGTGCCGCCGCCAGCGGCGATGGCAGGTTCAGGGCGCCTCCACGCGCAGGACCCCTGAGGGTCAGGGCGCCGGAGGTCCCCGCGGCGGCGCGACTCGCCTCGCCCTGCCGCGGTGCGACAATGCGGAGGGGGCCGCCGGCGCCGGGCGTCCACTGGGCCGGGACTTTCGCCTTCTTCCCGCTGCCCACGGGGCGCCCGCGGCGCTTCGCCCCAGAGCTTGGACCGGCGGCGGCGGAGTTGGAGGGGTCCATGCTCTCAGGGAAGAAGAAGTGGAGGTGGCACGGGTGGAAGGAGGTGAAGTGCCGACGGTCTCGAGGAGGACCTATTTAAGGGGGGCGTCTGGCGTCGATGCGTCAAATCCTTGCGCGGGAATCGAAGCGTTGGCGCAGCGCTCTACAGTCAAGCGAAACATCATTACGGCAGGTTGACGCCTCGGAGACCGTAGCGTCACCCGCCGTTTCATCTCACCAGCTGCGGCCGCGCCACGTGTCCGGAGTCTCTGCTTCTTCACATGGTCCTCTGACCGCGCAGTTGACGCGTGCCGTCGGAGGGCCCAGTCGCTTCGGGGGCCCCCATCCCTTCGCTTCCTCAAGAGGGCGCGTTGTGGGCCGGGCTCCCGGGGGCTACTGTCGGTGTAATGGATACCGGGGTATCCCGGTCCACCTGCTCCTGGGCCCCGTCATCGGCCCATCTTCAGCCCAGGAGATAATCAACAATCTTCGGTGCGGAGAAGACCCTCACGAGGAGACGCCTCGTGAGGAGAACGACGACAGAAACCGCTAAGGACCAGAAGACCTCCTCACGAGCCTCTGCTGGTGAGGAGATGACGCACGCCCACGCTGACTCAGCACGTTTTCGTGCGGAGCAAGAAGGGCAACGGGCAGAAGACCGCGTACCGCCCACGCTACCCCCGACAGGGAGGAGACCAACTTTCTCTGTGCCTGCCCAAAGCGGCACAGTGGCAGTTGGCCACCCCCCTAAATATAGCATGGACGGTGCAGGGCGCCAGAGGAGGACGTCAGCCTCCTCCACCCACTCCTGTGGACCGGCGCCGCTACCCTACGAAGACCAAGTCTACAGAAGAGCCTAGTCTACAGCTGTCCTCCCTCCTTGGCCGTGTGTGGCAACCCCTTCCCCAAGAAGATAAGGGGAAGGAGGACCTTGGCGCTATAAAAGGAGGGGGAGGCCACCCCTTAGCGGGATCCGGGCTGATCTGATCTTCATCTTCTCCAAGCTGCTAGTTGGGCACGCAGGTTCTTCAACCTCTGGCCAACTAGAGCTTTGTAACCAAGGCCTTGTACTCCTCGCGAGGTGTCGCGTCGTAATACAAGAAGGCAGGAAGTAGGGGTTTTACCTCACCACGAGGGCCCTGAACCTGGGTAAAGCTCGGTCTCCCTCTCTGCTGTGCGTTGCGCATCCGACAATCGAGGCTTCCGTCACCGTGTTTCGTTGCGATCCAAGATCTCACACGTTCAGCCCCCTGCGTTCGAATCTTCGGGTCCGTCGCGTGGTACCCCGTGTTCTTGCGACACGAAATCCATCGACAGAACGTTCCTCTTAAATAGAGCCTCCTCGAGACCTCCAGCACTTCACCTCCTTCCTCTAGCGCCACTTCTTCCTCCACGCCCCCAAGCTGATGGATCCCTCCGCCTTCGTCGCCGCCGCTGGATCAAGCTCAGGGGCAAAGCGCCGCGGGCGCCCCCCGGGCAGCGGGAATAAGGCGAAGATCCCGGCCCGGTTGACGCCCGGCGCCGGCGGCCCCCTCCGCATTGGCACGCCGAGGCAGGACGAGGCGAACCGCGCCTCCTCGGGGACCTCCGGCGCCCTGACCCTTAGGGGTCCCACGCCCGGAGGCGCTATGAACTTACCGTCACCGCTGGCGGCGGCGCCTGCTCCCCGGGGGTACTTCGGGAGGTGGAGGCCGCCCTGGGCCCCCTTCCCCCACTACAGATCCTCCGGCCCCGCTGGCGAACGGAGTGGTTGCCACTCTACGCCACTTGGCAGCGGTGATGCTGGGACCCCTCATCGGCCCTGGGTCCCGCTTCCTGGAGCTCCTCGTCGTCGTCAACGCCCCGGGGTTCAGCTCCCTCCGGCTGCCCGACGCAGTCCGGAGGGTGGTTTACGCCCCCGGCGCGGCCGCCGGGTAGATTGCCCTGGGGGAGCAGAGCAGGCCAGATCTCTTCTGGCCTGTGGACATCCTCCTCGGAGCGGGCGGCAACGCCGCCCTCTCCGGCCATTGGAGGGCCTTCTCCCTCGGCCATCGCCTCCGCGTCGGTGACCATCTTGTCTTCCGCTTCAAGATGGGGACGCTAGAGGTTTCGGTGCGGATCTTCACCGCCGGTGACGTCCGCCGCACCTACCCCCAGCCCGCGGCGCAGTGAAGAGGAGGTACTGGCGCGGTAGTCTTCTAGGGAGGGGAACTAGTCTCCTCCCCTCTTTTGCTGTAGTCCTCGCCGGCGGGGTATGCCCCGCCGTGCCTTTGCTCATCCCCTTGTTGGGGATGCTTCAATGAAATCTGCTTATTAGCTATCTTGCACTTCGCTTCTCATTGCTCTTCATTGTCCTGGTCATTCGCACGCTCGAGAGCCCTAGTGAGCTGTTTGCGTCGACGGGAGGCCTCCCATCGCCTCAGAGCTCGAGATGGGGTCGGCGTCGACGACACATTGGACGATTCCTGAGACAAGAAGTTGAAGAAAGAGTTGGAAAAGAAAAAACCCCAAATCCCCGAAAACGGAAAAACAAGTCGACGTTAGGCCTTCCTCGGTAGAGGGAATCTTCCTGCGAATACTTGGTGTATCGATGCATCCTTGCTTCCTCGTGAGGGTTGCTCACGAGGTGCTGGTCCTTAGCGGGTGCCTTGGGCACACCTTGGACTTTCCTCGAAGATTTTTTATTTTCCGGTGTACTTCGCGAGGAACTAAGCACCATGGGTATTTGGAGGTGATCGATAACAGGGCCGTCGCCCTCGACCAGAGCTCACTCCCTTCGGGTTTTTCGGGCTTGCTGTTTTCCGGGCGAAGGCCCCAACATAGACACCGTGCCTAGCCCCCTTCCACGTGGAGTACAACACAAAATAAATGGACTTCATGCCATTTTAATGTCATGCCGAAGCAGATGCGTTATGTTACGCAATGACTTAATGTCATCCCTTGAGGACCTCGGCGTTAGCGCACTCGGCTTGGCCATTGCTCCGGGGGTAGGCGACGGAGGCGAAGTAGATCTTGACGCCGGCCGATGCACAATACTCCCAGAACAGTCCGCTAGTGAACTGGCTGCCGTTGTCGGTGATTATGCGGTTAGGCACACCAAAACGACAGACCAGCCCACGGATGAACTTGACTGCGGACCTGGCCGGGATGGTGCACACCGGTTCCACCTCCATCCACTTGGTGAATTTGTCGATGGCGACGTAGAGGTAGCGGTAGCCCCCTTGCGCTCTGGGGAACGGACCAAGGATGTCCAGCCCCCAAACTGCAAAGGGCCAAGTGAGTGGGATGGTTTGCAGCTCCTGCGCCGGCTGGTGGATCTGCTTGGCAAGGAATTGGCACGCCTCGCACCTCTTGACCATCTCCGCCGCATCCCCGAACGCTGAAGGCCAGTAGAAGCCGCTTCGATACGCCTTCGCGGCTAGAGTTGCAGCAGAAGCATGATGGCCGCACTCGCCGGCGTGGATGTCCCTGAGAAGCTCTTGGCCTTGGTGAGTAGATATGCACTTCAGAGCGACGCCGTTTGGGCGACGCCGGTACAAGTCACCATCCTTGACGCAGTAGCCCGAAGCTTGGCGCACGATCCTTTCGGCCTCCTCTTCATCCTCGGGAAGCCTGCTACTGATGAGGAAGGCCTTGAGCTCGAGGATCCAATCCACTCCCTCCTGCCGTGCCAATGCCAGAAGAACGCGGTCACCCGAAGGAGGCCCGCAGTCTGGATCCCCCTGCTCTGGCGGCGGCAGGGCAGGTGGAGGGTCTGATCCGGATGACGATGGAGAAGCGGACGGTCTGAAGAGACGCTCCTCAAAGACGCCGGCAGGTTGTGCTAGGTGATGAGAGGCGCGCTTGGCGATCTCGTCGGCTTCCACATTTTCTCCTCTCGGGATGTGCTTCAGCTCCAAGCCTTGCAAGCGTTTTTCTATCTTTCGATGCTCCTCGAGATAAGCCGCCATGTGCTCATCCTTTGGAGTGTAGCTCTTGTTTGAGAAGTTCACAACCAGCTGTGAATCTCCCTTGACGATGAGGCGCTTGATGCCCAAAGCGTTCGCTGCCCTTAAGCCGGCGAGTAGTCCTTCATATTCCGCGATATTGTTGGAGACCTTGTGCTCATGCTTAAAGCAGAGCTGGACGGCGTAGAAGAGCTTGTCCCCAGAGGGAGAGGTAAGGACAGCACCAGCCCCTGCGCCAGGGAGGTTGAAGGCGCCGTCGAAGTGCATAACCGAGAGGCCTGGGGCCTCCTCTCCCGGGAGCGTTGACTCCACCTCTGGAGGCTCGTCGGCGAACGGATCAGTCCATTCGGCGGTGAATTCAGCCAAAGCTTTGCTCTTGATTACCTTGGTGGTTTCGAAGGAAATCTCGAAGGGTTGAAGCTCCACGGCCTATTCAGCCACCCGCCCGGTGACATTGGGATTACGCAGAATGGTTTCCAGGGGACGATCAGTGACCACCTTAATCGGGTGACCCTGGAAGTAGTGACGCAGCTTCCTCGAAGCGATTAGCAAGGTGTAGAGCAGCTTTTGCTGCATGGTGTAGCGTTCCCACGCGTCGCGCAGCACCATGCTGACGAAGTACATGGGCTTTTGCACCTTGGCGACACCCTCGGGAGATTCCTCCTCGGGAGGCTTTGGGGCGCTACTCTGAGAGAGCGGCCCGGTCAGCGAGGATGCAGCGGGCGGTTCCTCTTGAGGGACGGGAGGTGCAGCGGCCTCTTCCTCGCGAGGAGCCCCCGGGCCGGGAGGATCGACCTCCTCTTTGGCGATCACCTTTGCATCTCGCTCCGCGATGAGAACAGCACTTGCAGTCCTTGGAGTTGCCGCAATGTAGAGTAGCAAGGGCTCGCGGAATGTTCGGGCAACCATGATCGGTGGGCTCGTGAGGTACCTTTTAAACTCAGCGAAGGCCTTGTCGGCTTCCGGAGTCCACTCGAACTTCCTAGCGCGCTTCATGAGCTTGAAGAAGGGCAGGGCTTTCTCCCCACTCCTCGCGATGAAGCGCCCCAGGGCTGCCATGCATCCCGCGAGGCGTTGCATCTCCTTGAGATTGCGCGGTGGACGCATCTCCTTGATGGCCTTGACCTTGTCAGGGTTCGCCTCTATCCCGCGATGGGACATGAGGAACCCCAACAGTTTTCCCGATGGCACGCCGAAGGCGCACTTGGCGGGGTTGAGCTTGATGTTTACCTTTCTCAGGTTGACGAATATTTCTTCTAGATCCTCGATGAAGGTGTGACCCTCGCGAGTCTTGACGACGATGTCATCGACGTAGGCTTTCGCATTTCTTCCCATCTGAGCCCCCATGGCCTTACGCATGAGCCTTTGGAAGGTGGCTCCTGCGTTCTTCAGACCGAAGGGCATGCAGACATAGCAGTACACACCACAAGGCGTGATGAAGGCGGTCTTCTCCTCGTCCTCCTTTGCCATCTTGATCTGGTGATAGCCGGAGAAAGCATCCAAGAAGCAAAGGAGGTCACAGCCGGCGGTGGAGTAGATGATTTGATCTATCCTTGGGAGCGGATAAGGATCCTTGGGGCAGGCCTTGTTGAGACTTGTGAAGTCCACGCATAGGCGCCCACTGCCATTTGACTTTGGGACGACCACCGGATTTGCAATCCAGGTGGGGTGGGCTACCTCGCATATTAGCTTGGCCTTCTTCAGCTTCTCTATCTCCTTGACGATGAAGTCCTTCTTCTCTTGCGCTTGTTTCCTAGTCTTCTGCTTCACGGGGTGTGCCTAGGGGCACACGGCTAAGTGGTGCTCAATCACCTCCCTGGGAACGCCGGGCATATCTGACGGAGTCCAAGCGAACATGTCAGAGTTTGCCCGCAGGAAGGTGACGAGCGCGCTTTCCTATTTGGGGGAAAGCCCTGCCCCAATGGTGACGAAGTTTTCGCAGCCCCCAGCCTGGAGCGGGACCTTCTTGGTTGCAGAGCACTCTTGGGTGAACTGGGGCCTCCTTCCTGAAGGCACCGCGGCTTCCCCGATGCTCATGTCCAGCATCGGATGGACCAGGTCCTCGCTTGGAGTAGGCGATGCAGAGGCGGCGAACTTCTTCCCTATCGAGCCCTGCAGGTGGGGATCAAGAGAGGCCTTCTTCGCAGCAGCCCGCTCTTGGGATACGAGATGCTTCTTCCTCGTGAGGTCACCGGAGTGTTCCAGTAGATCTTCGTCGGCGGGGAACATGGTGGCGGCCTCACGGTAGACATGCTCCACCGATCGGAAAGCATCCTTCTCATTGCAGCGCACGATGATTGTGCCGTGGGTGCCCGGAATCTGGAGGACGTTGAAGCCATGATGGCTTGCTGCCATAAACCTTGCCAGGGCTGGATAGCCGAGAATGGCATTGTATGGCAGCGCAATGTAGGCGACGTCGAAGTCGAGGCTCTCGGTCCTGTAGTTGTCCCGGGTGCCAAAGGTAACGGGCAGGCGCACCTGCCCAATTGGCGTTGTAGACCCTTCAGTTACCCCGAAGAATGGTCGAGTTGGCATGAGCCGGTGGTACGGCACCTGCATCTTCTCGAAGATCTCGACCGAGATGATGTTGAGGCCCGCCCCTCTATCGATGAGGGTTCGATTGACGGCGACGTTATTGATGGTCGGCGTGCACAAGAGGGGAATTGTGCCCACGCCCCTGGTGGAGGCCGGATGGTCCTCCTCGTCGAAGCCGATCTTGCATGTTGACCACTTCATTAGGCGGTTGCCGGCGTTGGGCTGTGCCGCCGCGATCTCTCGCGACAGCTGCTTGAAGTGTCAGTTAGACAAAGGAGCCTGAGCTCCACCCAGGAGGCAAGCGGCGAAGTCTCGCGGCTCTTGATAGCCCCCCTGGTTCTCCTCCCACCGATCGTTTGCTGGTGGGGGCAGTGGCAGTGGCTCGGGATCGGCTCGAGACAGACCCTCGCGGCGGCGACCTTCCTCGCGGTCGTCGTCACGGCGATCGCCCCGGGATCCACTCTTGCCGTAGGTGCGGCCACCCCCGCGGCGCTTGGAAACACCATTTTCTTCGTGAAACTTTCGGACAATCCAACAATCGTCGGTATTGTGAGTGTCCTTCTAGTGGAGAATGCAGTAGCGGCGACGTCGACCTTTATCGCGTTCGGAGCGGTCCCCACGGCGCTGCTTATGATCTGGCTCTGCCGCGAGAACAGCAGCCTCCTTTCGCTTGGGGTCCTTGGACTTTGGCTTTGGGGGAAGCGCCTCCGGCAGGTTGTGCACGAAGAGCCTCCCCTCCTCGGCCTTGGCGCAGCGGTCGGCGATCTCGAAGAGCCTGACGATGGAAGTCAGCTCATCATTCACAGACAGCTTCTCCCTCATCTTGATGTCGGAGACGCCCGTGGAGAACACGGAGATGACCTCCTCGTTAGAGATCCTGGGGATCTTGTTCCTCATCTGGCTGAAGCGCTGGATATACTAACGAAGCGTCTTGCCTTTGTACTGACGCACCGCCTTGAGATCGTTCTTAGTAGCGGGGCGCTCGTACGTGGGCATGAAGTTGGCATCGAACTGACGACATAAATCCTTCCATGAAGTTACAGATTCGTGAGGAAGATTCATGAGCCAAGTTCGCGGAGCGTCCTTGAGGGCCATGGGAAACCAATTTGCCATGGCACGCTGATCTCCACGCGCGGCCTGGACGGCGACGACGTAGACCTGGAGGAATTCGACGGGGTTGGTGGTCCCATCGTAACGCGCGCTGATGTCCGGCTTGAACTTGTCAGGCTAGACCACGTAGCATTGCTGGCGAGTGAGAGCAAGACACCCGGGGTTGTAGATAGGGTCGCCGGGGGTCCTGACGTTCTTGCCAGCTTCGCCGATGTCATCGATGGCGCGGTCATGATTTTCGCGGCGGCGCTCGAGGGAGACGCGTGCGTCTTCCGGAGCGCGTTGGACGATTTGGCAGCTGGGCTCCCCGCGCGGCGAAGATGCGGCGCGGGAAACCACCTTCTTGGCCTTGGCGGCCTTCCCATCTCCGGCGCCCGGGGCGCGACGCCCTGCCGCCGGATCTGGGTCTTCCGCGCCCTGGGCTCCTCCCTGGGCCGGGTCTTCATTGGCGATGGCGACAAGCTCGGTGATTCGAGTGCGCCACCCCTCGCGCCTGACATTAGTGGGTTGATAGCGCAGCAGCTCCTGCGCCATGGAAAGAGCCTGCGCAGGAGACAGCTGACTCCCAGAACGAGCGCGAGAAGTGGCGGTGGCAGTGAAGGAGAGCGAAGGCTCTGTACGCCCGGACGGGAGGTAGGAGGACTCCAGATCTTCCTCCTCTTCCTCCCCGGCCGAAGCTTCACGACGATGGAAGATGGGCTCGGTTTGCCCCCAAACAGCGTTGCGACGGCGAAGACGCTCGAGCCTCGCGTTGGCGTCGGCCATGTCGAAGCAGATCTTGGAGAAAACACACCCCAGCCACCTACCTGGCGCGCCAAATGTCGATGGATTTCGTGTCGCAAGAACACGGGGTACCACGCGACAGACCCAAAGATTCGAACGCAGGGGGCTGAATGTGTGAGATCTAGGATCACCGCGAAGCACGGAGATGGAAGCCTCGAGTTGTCGGACGCGCTACGCACTGTAGAGAGAGACGGCGAGCTTTACCCAGGTTCAGGGCCCTCGTGGTGAGGTAACACCCCTACTTCCTGCCTTCTTGTATTACAACGCGACACCTCGCGAGGAGTACAAGGTCTTGATTACAAAGCTCTAGCTGGCCAGAGGTTGAAGAACCTGCGTGCCCATCTAGCAGCTTGAAGAAGATGAAGATTCGATCCCCTCTAAGGGGTGACCTCCCCTCCTTTTATAGCGCCAAGGTCCTCCTTCCCCTTATCTTCTTGGGGAAGGGGTTGCCACACACGGCCAAGGGGGGAGGACAGCTGTAGAGTACACTCTTCCGTGGACGTAGTCTTTGTAGGGTAGTGGCGCCGGTCCACCGGAGTGGGTGGAGGAAGCTGACGTCTTCCTCTGGCGCCCTGCACCGTCCACACTATTTTTAGGGGGGTGGCCAACAACCACTGTGCCGCTTTAGGCAGGCACAGCGAAAGTTGGTCTCCTTCCTGTCGGGGGTAGCGTGGGCGGTACGCGGTCTTCTGTCCCTTATCTTCTTGCTCTGCACGCCAACGTGCTGAGCTGACGTGGACGTGGTCCCTCTCCTCACCAGCGGGGGCTCGTGAGGAGGTTTTCTGGTCCTTAGCAGTTTTGGCCGTCGTTCTCCTCATGAGGCGCCTCCTCATGAGGGTCTTCTCCGTAGCTTGGGTCGTTGATTCTCCCCTGGGCTGAAGATGGGCCGATGACGGGGCCCAGGAGCAGGTGGACCGGGATACCCCGGTATCCAGAACACCGACAGTAGCCCCCAGGAGCCCGGCCCGCGAACGCGCCCTCTTGAGGGAGCGATAGGCCGGGGGGCCCAGAAGCTTCTGGGCCCCCGACGGCACGCGTCAACCATGCGGTCAGAGGACCATGTGAAGAGGCAGAGGCTGCGGACACGTGGCGCGGCCGCAGCTGGTGAGACGAAATGGCGGGCGACGCTACAGTCCCCGAGGCGTCAAACCATCATGATGGCGCGTCGCTTCACTGCGGAGCGCTGCGCCAACGCTTCGATTCCCGCGCTGAGATTTGACGCATCGACGCCGAACGTTCCTCTTAAATAGAGCCTCCTCGAGACCTCCGGCACTTCACCTCCTTCCTCCAGCGCCACTTCTTCCTCCACGCCCCCAAGCTGATGGATCCCTCCGCCTTCGTCGCCGCCGCTGGATCAAGCTCAGGGGCAAAGCGCCGCGGGCGCCCCCCGGGCAGCGGGAATAAGGCGAAGATCCCGGCCCGGTTGACGCCCGGTGCCGGCGGCCCCCTCCGCATTGGCGCGCCGAGGCAGGACGAGGCGAACCGCGCCTCCTCGGGGACCTCCGGCGCCCTGACCCATAGGGGTCCCACGCCCGGAGGCGCTATGAACTTACCGTCACCGCTGGCGGCGGCGCCTGCTCCCCGGGGGTACTTCGGGAGGTGGAGGCCGCCCTGGGCCCCCTTCCCCCCGCTGCAGATCCTCCGGCCCCGCTGGCGAACGGAGTGGTTGCCACTCCACGCCACTTGGCGGCGGCGATGCTGGGACCCCTCATCGGCCCTGGGTCCCGCTTCCTGGAGCTCCTCGTCGTCGTCGACGCCCCAGGGTTCAGCTCCCTCCGGCTGCCCGACGCAGTCTGGAGGGTGGTTTACGCCCCCGGCGCGGCCGCCGGGTAGATTGCCCTGGGGGAGCAGAGCAGGCCAGATCTCTTCTGGCCTGTGGACATCCTTCTCGGAGCGGGCGGCAACGGCGCCCTCTCTGGCCATTGGAGGGCCTTCTCCCTCGGCCATCACCTCCGCGTCGGTGACCATCTTGTCTTCCGCTTCAAGATGGGGACGCTGGAGGTTTCGGTGCGGATCTTCACCGCCGGTGACATCCACCGCACCTACCCCCAGCCCGCGGCGCAGTGAAGAGGAGGTCCTGGCGCGGTAGTCTTCTGGGGAGGGGAACTAGTCTCCTCCCCTCTTTTGCTGTAGTCCTCGCCGGCGGGGTATGCCCCGCCGTGCCTTTGCTCATCCCCTTGTTGGGGATGCTTCAATGAAATCTGCTTATTAGCTATCTTGCACTTCGCTTCTCATTGCTCTTCATTGTCCTGGTCATTCGCACGCTCGAGAGCCCTAGTGAGCTGTTTGCGTCGATGGGAGGCCTTCCTTCGCCTCAGAGCTCGAGATGGGGTCGGCGCCGACGACACATTTGACGATTCCTGAGACAAGAAGTTGAAGAAAGAGTTGGAAAAGAAAAAACCCCAAATCCCCGAAAACGGAAAAACAAGTCGACGTTAGGCCTTCCTCGGTAGAGGGAATCTTCCTGCGGATGCTTGGTGTATCGACGCATCCTTGCTTCCTCGTGAGGGTTGCTCACGAGGTGCTGGTCCTTAGCGGGTGCCTTGGGCACACCTTGGACTTTCCTCGAAGATTTTTTATTTTCCGGTGTACTTCGCGAGGAACTAAGCACCATGGGTATTTGGAGGTGATCGATAACAGGGCCATCGCCCTCGACCAGAGCTCACTCCCTTCGGGTTTTTCAGGCTTGCTGTTTTCCGGGCGAAGGCCCCAGCATAGACACCGTGCCTAGCCCCCTTCCACGTGGAGTACAACACAAAATAAATGGACTTCATGCCATTTTAATGTCATGCCGAAGCAGATGCGTTATGTTACGCAATGACTTAATGTCATCCCTTGAGGACCTCGGCGTTAGCGCGCTCGGCTTGGCCATTGCTCCGGGGGTAGGCGACGGAGGCGAAGTAGATCTTGACGCCGGCCGATGCACAATACTCCCAGAACAGTCCGCTAGTGAACTGGCTGCCGTTGTCGGTGATTATGCGGTTAGGCACACCAAAACGACAGACCAGCCCACGGATGAACTTGACTGCGGACCTGGCCGGGATGGTGCACACCGGTTCCACCTCCATCCACTTGGTGAATTTGTCAATGGCGACGTAGAGGTAGCGGTAGCCCCCTTGCGCTCTGGGGAACGGACCAAGGATGTCCAGCCCCCAAACTGCAAAGGGCCAAGTGAGTGGGATGGTTTGCAGCTCCTGCGCCGGCTGGTGGATCTGCTTGGCAAGGAATTGGCACGCCTCGCACCTCTTGACCATCTCCGCCGCATCCCCGAACGCTGAAGGCCCATAGAAGCCGCTTCGATACGCCTTCGCGGCTAGAGTTGCAGCAGAAGCATGATGGCCGCACTCGCCGGCGTGGATGTCCCTGAGAAGCTCTTGGCCTTGGTGAGTAGATATGCACTTCAGAGCGACGCCGTTTGGGCAACGCCGGTACAAGTCACCATCCTTGACGCAGTAGCCCGAAGCTTGGCGCACGATCCTTTCGGCCTCCTCTTCATCCTTGGGAAGCCTGCTGCTGATGAGGAAGGCCTTGAGCTCGAGGATCCAATCCACTCCCTCCTGCCGTGCCAATGCCAGAAGAACGCGGTCACCCGAAGGAGGCCCGCAGTCTGGAGCCCCCTGCTCTGGCGGCGGCAGGGCAGGTGGAGGGTCTGATCCAGATGACGATGGAGAAGCGGACGGTCTGAAGAGACGCTCCTCAAAGACGCTGGCCGGTTGTGCTAGGTGATGAGAGGCGCGCTTGGCGATCTCGTCGGCTTCCACATTTTCTCCTCTCGGGATGTGCTTCAGCTCCAAGCCTTGCAAGCGTTTTTCTATCTTTCGATGCTCCTCGAGATAAGCCGCCATGTGCTCATCCTTTGGAGTGTAGCTCTTGTTTGAGAAGTTCACAACCAGCTGTGAATCTCCCTTGACGATGAGGCGCTTGATGCCCAAAGCGTTCGCTGCCCTTAAGCCGGCGAGTAGTCCTTCATATTCCGCGATGTTGTTGGAGACCTTGTGCTCATGCTTAAAGCAGAGCTGGACGGCGTAGAAGAGCTTGTCCCCAGAGGGAGAGGTAAGGACAGCACCAGCCCCTGCGCCAGGGAGGTTGAAGGCGCCGTCGAAGTGCATGACCCAGAGGCCTGGGGCCTCCTCTCCCGGGAGCGTTGACTCCACCTCTGGAGGCTCGTCGGCGAACGGATCAGTCCATTCGGCGGTGAATTCAGCCAAAGCTTTGCTCTTGATTACCTTGGTGGTTTCGAAGGAGATCTCGAAGGGTTGAAGCTCCACGGCCCATTCAGCCACCTGCCCGGTGACATTGGGATTACGCAGAATGGTTTCCAGGGGACGATCAGTGACCACCTTAATCAGGTGACCCTGGAAGTAGTGACGCAGCTTCCTCGAAGCGATGAGCAAGGTGTAGAGCAGCTTTTGCTACATGGTGTAGCGTTCCCACGCGTCGCGCAGCACCATGCTGACGAAGTATACGGGCTTTTGCACCTTGGCGACACCCTCGGGAGATTCCTCCTCGGGAGGCTTTGGGGCGCTACTCTGAGAGAGCGGCCCGGTCAGCGAGGATGCAGCGGGCGGTTCCTCTTGAGGGACGGGAGGTGCAGCGGCCTCTTCCTCGCGAGGAGCCCCCGGGCCGGGAGGATCGACCTCCTCTTTGGCGATCACCTTTGCGTCTCGCTCCGCGACGAGAATAGCACTTGCAGTCCTTGGAGTTGCCGCGATGTAGAGTAGCAAGGGCTCGCGGAATGTTCGGGCAACCATGATCGGTGGGCTCGTGAGGTACCTTTTAAACTCAGCGAAGGCCTTGTCGGCTTCCGGAGTCCACTCGAACTTCCCAGCGCGCTTCATGAGCTTGAAGAAGGGCAGGGCTTTCTCCCCACTCCTCGCGATGAAGCGCCCCAGGGCTGCCATGCATCCCGCGAGGCATTGCATCTCCTTGAGATTGCGCGGTGGACGCATCTCCTCGATGGCCTTGACCTTGTCAGGGTTCGCCTCTATCCCGCGATGGGACATGAGGAACCCCAACAGTTTTCCCGACGGCACGCCGAAGGCGCACTTGGCGGGGTTGAGCTTGATGTTTACCTTTCTCAGGTTGACGAATGTTTCTTCCAGATCCTCGATGAAGGTGTGACCCTCGCGAGTCTTGACGACGATGTCGTCGACGTAGGCTTTCGCATTTCTTCCCATCTGAGCCCCCAGGGCCTTACGCATGAGCCTTTGGAAGGTGGCTCCTGCATTCTTCAGACCGAAGGGCATGCAGACGTAGCAGTACACACCACAAGGCGTGATGAAGGCGGTCTTCTCCTCGTCCTCCTTTGCCATCTTGATCTGGTGATAGCCGGAGAAAGCATCCAAGAAGCAAAGGAGGTCACAGCCGGTGGTGGAGTCGGTGATTTGATCTATCCTTGGGAGCGGATAAGGATCCTTGGGGCAGGCCTTGTTGAGACTTGTGAAGTCCACGCATAGGCGCCCACTGCCATTTGACTTTGGGACGACCACCGGATTTGCAATCCAGGTGGGGTGGGCTACCTCGCGTATTAGCTTGGCCTTCTTCAGCTTCTCTATCTCCTTGACGATGAAGTCCTGCTTCTCTTGCGCTTGTTTCCTAGTCTTCTGCTTCACGGGGTGTGCCTAGGGGCACACGGCTAAGTGGTGCTCAATCACCTCCCTGGGAACACCGGGCATATCTGACGGAGTACAAGCGAACATGTCAGAGTTTGCCCGCAGGTAGGTGACGAGCGCGCTTTCCTATTTGGGGGAAAGCCCTGCCCCAATGGTGACGAAGTTTTCGCAGCCCCCAGCCTGGAGCGGGACCTTCTTGGTTGCAGAGCACTCTTGGGTGAACTGGGGCCTCCTTCCTGAAGGCACCGCGGCTTCCCCGATGCTCATGTCCAGCATCGGATGGACCAGGTGCTCGCTTGGAGTAGGCGATGCAGAGGCGGTGAACTTCTTCCCTATCGAGCCCTGCAGGTGGGGATCAAGAGAGGCCTTTTTCGCAGCAGCCCGCTCTTGGGATACGAGCTGCTTCTTCCTCGTGAGGTCGGCGGGGAACATGGTGGCGGCCTCACGGTAGACATGCTCCACCGATCGGAAAGCATCCTTCTCATTGCAGCGCACGGTGATTGTGCCGTGGGTGCCCGGAATCTGGAGGACGTTGAAGCCATGATGCCTTGCTGCCATAAACCTTGCCAGGGCTGGATAGCCGAGAATGGCATTGTATGGCAGCGCAATGTAGGCGACGTCGAAGTCGAGGCTCTCGGTCCTGTAGTTGTCCCGGGTGCCAAAGGTAACGGGCAGGCGCACCTGCCCAATTGGCGTTGTAGACCCTTCGGTTACCCCGAAGAATGGTCGAGTTGGCATGAGCCGGTGGTACGGCACCTGCATCTTCTCGAAGATCTCGACCGAGATGATGTTGAGGCCCGCCCCTCTATCGATGAGGGTTCGATTGACGGCGACGTTATTGATGGTCGGCGTGCACAAGAGGGGAATTGTGCCCATGCCCCTGGTGGAGGCCGGATGGTCCTCCTCGTCGAAGCCAATCTTGCATGTTGACCACTTCATTAGGCGGTTGCCGGTGTTGGGCTGTGCCGCCGCGATCTCTCGCGACAGCTGCTTGAAGTGTCGGTTAGACAAAGGAGCCTGAGCTCCACCCAGGAGGCAAGCGGCAAAGTCTCGCGGCTCTTGATAGCCCCCCTGGTTCTCCTCCCGCCGATCGTTTGCTGGTGGGGGTAGTGGCAGTGGCTCGGGATCGGCTCGAGACAGACCCTCACGGCGGCGACCTTCCTCGCGGTCGTCGTCGCGGCGATTGCCCCGGGATCCACTCTTGTCGTAGCTGCGGCCACCCCCGCGGCGCTTGGAAACACCATTTTCTTCGTGAAACTTTCGGACAATCCAACAATCGTCGGTATTGTGAGTGTCCTTCTAGTGGAGAATGCAGTAGCGGCGACGTCGACCTTTATCGCGTTCGGAGCGGTCCCCACGGCGCTGCTTATGATCTGGCTCTGCCGTGAGAACAGCAGCCTCTTTTCGCTTGGGGTCCTTGGACTTTGGCTTTGGGGGAAGCGCCTCCGGCAGGTTGTGCACGAAGAGCCTCCCCTCCTCGGCCTTGGCGCAGCGGTCGGCGATCTCGAAGAGCCTGACGATGGAAGTCAGCTCATCATTCACAGACAGCTTCTCCCTCATCTTGATGTCGGAGACGCCCGTGGAGAACGCGGAGATGACCTCCTCGTTAGAGATCCTAGGGATCTTGTTCCTCATCTGGCTGAAGCGCTGGATATACTGACGAAGCGTCTCACCTTTGTACTGACGCACCGCCTTGAGATCGTTCTTAGTAGCGGGGCGCTCGTACGTGGGCATGAAGTTGGCATCGAACTGATGACATAAATCCTTCCATGAAGTTACAGATTCGTGAGGAAGATTCATGAGCCAAGTTCGCGGAGCGTCCTTGAGGGCCATGGGAAACCAATTTGCCATGGCACGCTGATCTCCACGCGCGGCCTGGACGGCGACGACGTAGAGCTGGAGGAATTCGACGGGGTTGGTGGTCCCGTCGTAACGCGCGCTGATGTCCGGCTTGAACTTGTCAGGCTAGACCACGTAGCGTTGCTGGCGAGTGAGAGCAAGACACCCGGGGTTGTAGATAGGGTCGCCGGGGGTCCTGACGTTCTTGCCAGCTTCGCCGATGTCATCGATGGCGCGGTCATGATTTTCGCGGCGGCGCTCGAGGGAGACGCGTGCGTCTTCCGGAGCGCGTTGGACGATTTGGCAGCTAGGCTCCCCGCGCGGCGAAGATGCGGCGCGGGAAACCACCTTCTTGGCCTTGGCGGCCTTCCCATCTCCGGCGCCCGGGGCGCGACGCCCTGCCGCCGGATCTGGGTCTCCCGCGCCCTGGGCTCCTCCCTGGGCCGGGTCTTCATTGGCGATGGCGACGAGCTCGGTGATTCGAGTGCGCCACCCCTCGCGCCTGACATTAGTGGGTTGATAGCGCAGCAGCTCCTGCGCCATGGCAAGAGCCTGCGCAGGAGACAGCTGACTCCCAGAACGAGCGCGAGAAGTGGCGGTGGCAGTGAAGGAGAGCGAAGGCTCTGTACGCCCGGACGGGAGGTAGGAGGACTCCAGATCTTCCTCCTCTTCCTCCCCGGCTGAAGCTTCACGACGATGGAAGATGGGCTCGGTTTGCCCCCAAACAGCGTTGCGACGGCGAAGACGCTCGAGCCTCGCGTTGGCGTCGGCCATGTCGAAGCAGATCTAGGAGAAAACACACCCCAGCCCCCTACCTGGCGCGCCAAATGTCGATGGATTTCGTATCGCAAGAACACGGCGTACCACGCGATAGACCCAAAGATTCGAACGCAGGGGGCTGAATGTGTGAGATCTAGGATCACCGCGAAGCACGAAGATGGAAGCCTCGAGTTGTCGGACGCGCTATGTACTATAGAGAGAGACGCCGAGCTTTACCCAGGTTCAGGGCCCTCGTGGTGAGGTAACACCCCTACTTCCTGCCTTCTTGTATTACAATGTGACACCTCGCGAGGAGTACAAGGTCTTGATTACAAAGCTCTAGCTGGCCAGAGGTTGAAGAACCTGCGTGCCCAGCTAGCAGCTTGAAGAAGATGAAGATTTGATCCCCTCTAAGGGGTGACCTCCCCTCCTTTTATAGCGCCAAGGTCCTCCTTCCCCTTATCTTCTTGGGGAAGGGGTTGCCACACATGGCCAAGGGGGGAGGACAGCTGTAGAGTACACTCTTCCGTGGACGTAGTCTTCGTAGGGTAGTGGCGCCGGTCCACCGGAGTGGGTGGAGGAAGCTGACGTCTTCCTCTGGCGCCCTGCACCGTCCACGCTATTTTTAGGGGGGTGGCCAACAACCACTGTGCCGCTTTAGGCAGGCACAGCGAAAGTTGGTCTCCTTCCTGTCGGGGGTAGCGTGGGCGGTACGCGGTCTTCTGTCCCTTATCTTCTTGCTCTGCACGCCAACGTGCTGAGCTGACGTGGACGTGGTCCCTCTCCTCACCAGTGGGGGCTCGTGAGGAGGTTTTCTGGTCCTTAGCAGTTTTGGCCGTCGTTCTCCTCATGAGGCGCCTCCTCATGAGGGTCTTCTCCGTAGCTTGGGTCGTTGATTCTCCCCTGGGCTGAAGATGGGCCGATGACGGGGCCCAGGAGCAGGTGGACCGGGATACCCCGGTATCCAGAACACCGACAGAGTGAATATGACACTATAGGCTAGATAGATCTCTAACATTATTTTGATTTGTTCCTGAATTTTGGATCTTGATTTGCTAAAATAAATTATGGACAAAAGTGCTTTGAAATACAAGTACCAAAAAGGATAACTGAATGAGGCAAAAAGTGATAGAATATGCATTGCGTCGAGTCGTGATATGAGTTTTCTCTACCGGTTGCGTCGAGTCATGACATGAGTTTTCTCTCCCGATGCAATGTACGGGTATATAATGGAAATAGGACCGGGGTCCACTGTTCACTAGTGGTGTCTCTCCATAAGATAAAATAACACATGCTGGGTAAACAAATTACAGTTGGGCAATTGATAGAATAAAGACAACATGCATATGTCGAGAGGATCACTATGAGATTTACTCTGGGCATTACAACAAGATACATAGACCGTCATTCAACTGCATCTATGACTAATAATCCACTTGTGGCGAATCAATCCGAGAACTCCACAAGTATTAAGTTGCGAACAACAGATAACTGCATTAAGCAAAGTGTGTAATGTAAACAAAGCATATGCCCTTGAGCATATGAATGTTGTTTTCCCCCTAGTGGCAACAACACATCTACAACCTTAGAGGTTTCTGTCACTCCCCCAGATTATATAGAGGCATTGTCGTGGGGATGGCTTCTAGGGCATGTCAAGGGCCGTGCTATCTGGCAGCTGGCATCCCAGGAATCTCCACGACGCTAGGATGAGAAGACGGCTATGCCCGAAGGGCCGGCTGCGCCAGCAGCCGGTTGGCAACTCCACCAAGGAGAGCCAGAGCCGGGCGATGAAGACAAGATTCCTCCAACGGCTATTTCGCCGAAAGTGGCCTGGCCCCAACAAGATCGACAGAGGCGAAGGACGGGCATGACGCAAGCCACGTCCAGACTCCACCAACCAGCGAGCAATAGCCTTCCCCACGAAAGGATCCGAGGCAAAAGGGAGGGCATATGCCTCCCAGATGCCGGTCCAAGGGGAGAAAGGTGCTTTATAAAGTGCAATCGTCAGACGAGGACAGAGGAGGGCTAGAAGATCACGCTGAAGACGCAGCCACGGGGGAGCCGGCAGTCGGACAGCCGGCCACCTAACCTGTCACCAGACCCCCGCCTATATAAGGGGGTCTGGATCCTTAGACTAGGGAGATCCGATCTTCTTCTTCCTCCTCTAGACCGAACAACTCGAGGAGCGTTGTAACCACTGTGAAGATAATACGAAACAAGGCAAGAAGTAGGGGTTTTACCTCCGGCGTGGAGGGCCCTGAACCTGGGTAAACCGAGGTGTCTGAGTTGGCACAATCCCGAGCCGGACCCATCATCGCACACCATCGAGCCCCTTCGTTAAGCCACACCCATGGCTACTGTCTCTAAATTCCCACGACAGTTGGCGCCCCACGTGGGGCAACGCGCGGCGGCGACCGGAGTCAAGTTCCAGCCGGGACCCTCATCGGCTGTCGACGAGAAGGTCGCCTCCGGCCTTGTCTGGAGTTTTGGCACCTTCGACTGTGTCAGCGACAACTTAGCCTACTTCAAGGATGGCCTCGGCGATAGCGGCTCCTTCCTCGATGTCGGTAGCTACCGCTTCTACGTCGCCAAGCCCTTCCCGGAGGAGGTAACCGATGTGCTTGACCCTCTCTGTGACACAGGTTCAGACTGCAGTGAAAGCAGTGACCTTTGTAATGGTCGAAGTGCTGGTCGTGGAGGATGATGGTGGCGGTGACCTACCGTGCACCGCGCGCCCGCTGCTCGAACGCCCACCTCAACAGGAGCAATATCTTCCACCTCCAGAGCGGGACATGTTGGACGCCGCCATCACGGACCTGCGCGCTCCACTCGACCTCACCGCCGATCTAGTCAATCTCTCCGAGGATCTGGAGCGGACGCGCCGTAACCTCCTCAAAGAAGCGATCGGCGTCGAAGACACTCATCGGCGCGTTCTCTCCACGCTCCATGAGTACAACACCGCCCAAGGCTTCACCCCGGCCGGAGATGGTCCCAGCCGGGCGGGACAAGTTCGTCAACGAGGCCGCGAGCTAGGCGCGGAGCTGAACCAGGCAGCGCCCTCGGCGAAGCTGCCTCCTGTCATCGCCAAGCCTACCTACAGCACGCCCACGAAGAACCTCCATGTCGCGCGCTACATCACCTCCGAACTAGCCGGACTGCAAGGCGAATACTTGCGGGAGAAGCAAGCCCGGCTCCAGGAACTCCTAGACGCCGCCGATCTGCAGCAGCAGGCGATGGAGCCGCACGGAGAGGCGAGCGGCGCACGGCACGACAACCACATCATTGTAGCTGGCCAAAACAAGTCACGGGCATAGGCTTCATCACCCAATCATGGCCCGGCGGAGCACAGCCAGAGCAACCGAGCTCCTAGCAAAAGCGGTGGAAACCATCACACCCAGCATTCTGGCCACTACAGTCGGCAGCCCCGAGATCCGGCTGCGGTCACCAGCAAGCCGCGCAATCACCCTCGGCCAGATGCGGCGGAGCTGGCACATGGCAAGTCTGCAGCGCAAGTGGCGCCGGCTCCAGGAGCCGGCCAAGGTGCCCAAGGACACCAGCCGGCCCGCTCGCACGTGAGCCTGAGGATTGGAGAGCGCGTTGACCCGCCAAAAGATGATGCACGCCACCGGCTCAACCAATTGGCGGACTCCAAGTTCGACGAAGAGGAGTCTTCGGTGGGGCCGGTCTATTTCGGCCCCCGCATCCGCAACGAGCCCTTTCCCGGCCAAGTTCGCGCTTGCATGCGATATGCCGAAGTACACTGGAGCGGTGAAGCCGGAAGACTGGCTGTCAGACTGTGTCACCGCCGTCGACATCGCGGGAGGCAACAAGAGAATAGTGGTGCGCTATGCGCCGCTCATGCTCACAGGATCTGCTCGGACGTGGCACAATAGCCTGCCGGCTCTGCAGATCAACTCGTGGCATGACTTCCAGGAAGCGTTTATCAAGAACTTCACTGGGACTTACAAGCGACCACCCCGCCCGCGGCAGCTGGCCCTCTGCAAGCAAGGTCCGGACGAGCCAGACCGTGACTACCTCACGAGATGGTCTGAGCTGCGCAACTCATGCGAAGGAGTGGGCAAGGAACTGGCCATTGGCTACTTCACGGACGGATGCAGAGAAGGGACCTTGTTGAAGCACAAGCTCCACAGGACCGAGCCAAAGACAATGGCTGACTTTATGGCAATAGCGGACAAGTACACTTTTGCCGACTCCACTGCGAGGGTGCAATGCATTGAGCCAGCGCCAGCCGGAGGCCAATCTCAGTCGCCATCCGGCCAGGGCGGACATCACAACCGTGATCGCCACGACAAGAGAAAGGATGAGCGTCATGATAACAAGTACGACTCCCAGCAAGTGACCGCTGTTCAAGGAAGCCCGGGGGCTACAGGTGGAAGTCAGAAGCACAAGGGAGACAAGTTTAGCAAGGACAAGTACACCATCGATGTGATGCTAGATCAACCCTGCAAGTTCCATAGCGTCTTAGGCAAGCCGGTAGCGCATACTACTCGCTAGTGCAGTTTCACCAGAGACCTGGAGCAAGGCAACCATCAACTGCCCGGCCCTCCGCCAGGCCTGCCGGCTGAAGCGTAGGGTAACAAAAACCGGCAGCCGGCCAAAGTGGCTGGGGACTACCCTAAGGAGGCTAATGTGGAGCAGTACCACATGTTCACTTCCCAGACGGAGGAACTGAAGGACGAACCATGGTTTGGTGTCAAGGTGAACGCAGTCATGCAAGTTGGACCACAGTACATGCACTGGTCTGAAGCTTCCATCAGTTGGGGGCGTGAAGATCACCCGCCACTCATGCCTAGATCCAGGGGCTACACGCTGGTCTTGAACCCAATTGTGTTCTCAGAGACGCATACCTGTCGGCTCTCGTGCATGCTCATCGATGGAGGCAGCAGCATCAACCTGCTCTATCGTACCTCGATGGAGAAGCTCGGGATCCCTGCAATCCAGCTGAAGCCTACCAAGCTAACCTTTCATGGGATCATGCCGGGACACTCTTGTACACCAATGGGGAGGTTCCAGTTGGAAGTGTTGTTCGGCGAGAAGGACAACCATCACCACAAACTGATCTGGTTCGAGGTGGTAGACCGTAACAGCCCCTATCATGTGCTGCTTGGTCGACCCGCCCTGGCCAAGTTCATGGCAGTCCCGCACTACGCCTACTTGAAGATTAAGCTTCCTGGCCCTCGTGGGGTGATTACTGTCACTGGGTGCTACAAGAAGTTGATAGAATGTGCGAGAGCCAGCTCTAAACTGGCAGAGGCTCTGGTCATCGCTGAGGAGAAGCGTCAGCTACTGTAGCGGGTGGCGGTGACCCAGCCAGGCCATCCGGCACCAAGCCAGCCGGCTCCTCACCTCAAGCCGGCAACCAGCGCCAAGAAAGTCCCACCCGAAGTGGGCAAGGAGGCAGAAGCCTTTGTCTCGGGGGCTGGCCCTTCCTCGAGGTAGGAGGGTGCACCTCACAGTCTCGCCCGAGACAAGTCGAGATGTCGATCGCTTAAGACCTTTGGCTAGCCAAGGCAAAAACCTTGTATCCGAAACAAGTGTCGATGAATAAAAGAAAGTTGGGCGGCATACGGCTGATCCCAGGAAAGAGTGCTTTAAGTGTCTTTTACCTTTCTAGCGTTATTCATGGGGGCTAAGAACTGGCTTCGAGCGGGAGCCAGCAGCCCTAAACCGTCGAACCTCTCGCCAGACGAACGAAAACTGTGTGCGGATCGGACCTCGAGCCCAACCTTCATCCCGAGTCGCAGGAGATGGAGCCGACAGGTCACCCACCTAGGAAAATCGCTAAGAGGAAACGCCCGAAACCCGATGAATCGAGCCTCTTGTCAGACGAATGAGTACTGCGTGTGGATCGGACCCCGGGCCTAACCTCCATCCTGGGCCACGGGAGATGGAGCCGGCAGGTCACCCACATAGGAAAATCGCTAAGAGGACAGGACGCAAAGACGTCAAAAGCGTTACTATTCTCCTAAGAACTGCGTGCGTTGGTTAATAGTTGCGCGTGGGCTGGACCAAGCCGGATCTTTCATGCACCAAAATACTACTCCTCATCCCGCGGCACGCTCCCGCCCTAGACTGGCATTCGGCTGCCAGTCCAAGGGAGACCACCGGCACCAGGCTGTCGGTTGGGGGTAGAAGGGCCGAAGGATGGGGAGATAAAGGAAAAAGTCGAAAGAGGTCGGGCTAAATCCAGTTCACAAACAACTAGAAACCAATGCATAAGAGACTTAGGATGAAACATCATCGGTGTACATGAGTGAAATGTCATTGGGCACGACATAAGTTCAACACATATACAAACGAATAAGGAAACCTTGACACAGTCAGGGGGCGCTTGGTGAGCCGACCGGCTCCAGCGGGGCAGCGTTGCCAGTCCTAGCTGCCAAAATGAAGTCATCGCCGCTGGGGGACGGAGGGATGGAGTTGTCAGCGAGATCCTCGGAGGCTTTCTGAGGCGCCTCTGCAGAGCTGGGCTCTTCGAAATCCGCATCGTCCAAAGACTCATCACTCTCCCCAGTGTCGAAGAGTATGCTGGTGTTGGCACATTCTGCAATGGCGTGGGCGCGCTGGCGAAGCTTGGCCTCATCGAGAGCAGCCAACCCACCCTCGCGAAGATGCTCTAGTTGGTCTAGGTTAACACCTGGGTACCACGAGAGCATGGACTCCAAGGCCTGCGCAGTGCCGGCTTGGGCCGCAGACTCCTTCCAGATGTCGACCCGGTTGGACACGAGCGGGATCCATTTTAGGGGCATCTGGATATCGTCAGGCACCGCTCGCCTAGGCCACAAATCTTTGAACACAGAGGCAACAGCTTGGCGAAGTTCACCCCCCAGCTTAGCCACCGGGTGGAGTCGGCCTTTGATCAATGCCATCAGCTCTCTGGAGGTAAATTTAGACTTGGGGTCATTGCAGGGGATGATCTTCTGCTCGGCCCAATACTTCTCCAGCGCGGCTGTCGTGGCCCCGTCAGAGTCAGGGAAGGCCCCTGCAAGAGCGGCCAGAAAATGAGGAAATGGCTTGAAAGAACAAAGGATGGGAAGCGAGGGCAGAAGCGTATCGTGAAGAGCGTCCTCTAGTCCCAGGAGGCCAGAGTGGAGCTTGCGATCCCAAGCGCGCCAAGCACTGAGATCGGTGTCATGCTGCTTGCTGTCATGCTCCCGAAGGGATTCCAGCTCATTGATCCTAGCATCGTGGCTCTCGACTTTGCTTTCCAGCAACGCGCGAAGCTTGTCCACCTTGTTGTCATACTTCGCGGAGAGGATGTCTCGCTCTTTGGCCAACTGGTGATCAAACTCCAGCCACAGCTTCGATTTCGCCTCCCGAGCTTCTGTCCGCTCCGTTTCCAACTCCTGGGCCCGGGCGGCCTGGGACCGCAAACTTTGGAGCTCCTCCGCATGCTCCTGCTTGAGTAGCTCAACTGCATCGGCCGACAGTGAGTTAGCCAGCCGGGACTCAAGCGAGGAGATGAGCGAGGCAGCATCTGAGAAGGGAGACGTGAGGACAAAGAAGGCAGCAGTAGCATTTCGAGGCAAAGGGACCTGGGCCTACCTGATAGCTTCTCCAGCTCCTTTTTTAGAGCCTGGTACTGAGATTTGCCGCCACGGTACTTTGCCAGCAACTTCTGGAAGACGCTAGCTCGGAGCGTATTCAGGTCCTGTGGAAATAGAAAGGCAATGTTTTCTTAGCGAGATTCATTTTCAAGTCAGCTATCACCACAGCTACCTCGAAACTCGAGGGCAAGGGTGAAGGGAGAAATTGGTCACAGAGTTACAGGCCTCGCCCCACAGCCGGTAGAAGAAATCAAAAGTTGAGAGTATGATACTCATGACGGTGGTCTGCGATGCCTCGAGGAACTAGAGGTTTACGTTCCTCAGCAACTTCTTAACGACAGAAAGCTGCCTGCTCAGCTCTGCCAGGGTCAAGTTGTTGCCCTGGGCCTTGAGTTTTCCGCCAGTCTCGACGCTGGAGGCAGTATCCGCCCATTCCTGCTAAAGTTGGCTGGCGGAGCTCAGACGCCCAACGCTAGACCCGGCCGTGGCAACGTGGATCTTCTCCATGGAAGCACCCTTGGCTACAGCGTCGGGAGCCGGGGAAGCCTCGCCACGTTCACTCCCTGCTGCCCAAGCGGTGAGGGGTCCTTGGGGAGCTTTGCCAGAATCCAAAGCAACCCCAAAGAGAGGGGGACCAGCGGCCACGCCAATCCCCGTCCCAAAAGTGGACATAATAGTCCGTACGCTCGGAGCAGCCCGCTCCAGGGGTTCTGACACTTCCACATGCGCCGAGGTCTCTCCCGTCATCTTCATCGCGACCTCGCGAGTGTCTTCATGACCGAGCGGGTCGGAGGACGCGTCAGCGGCGGAGACCTCCCCCACTGCAACCTCACTGACGACAGGAGGAGGCGCGACGACTTCTGTTAAAACAGCCTCCCCAGCTCGCGCAAGCTCAGCCTCGGCCGCTGCAGTCGGGCTAGAGACAATCCTCGCCGATGTCTCCAGATGGGCAGGTTCCTACGTCATACTCTCACCCTCAACAACCCCCAGTCGTGGGGAATGGTGGCCCTCTCCAGCGCGGCCCAGGTCGCCACCGGCGTCCTCCCTGTGCATCCTCTTGCTGCACGAGAGGTCAGGAGTCAAGGTTTCAGTTTCCCCCGATGCCACTGCGGGGGAGGCTGCATAAGAAGGTCAACGGAAATGGGAGACCTACAAAGAAAGTCCCCCATAAACAAGCTGATCAGGAATGTGATGGCCGAAAGCGGTGAGAAGTGCGGAGGCGGAAGGCTTACCCGGCCACTGTAGTAGCTCGCCGTTTGATCACCTTTTTTATCCTAGGAGGGAGCAGGATTTTCGCCGCCAGCTCCGCTTTCTTTCGTTTCTCAGCCGGCTCGGCCGGAGCTGGCTGGATCCCTCTCTTGGCGCCGGTCGCGCCGGCTTTTGGCTCCCTCCGGGTCGTCCGGCTTCGAAGCGGCCGGTTCCGGAGCAATAGGAGGTTGTTCCGAAGATGCCGGCAGGTCCACGAGCGGAATGGCCTGAGCTCCAGTGGCGGCCGCGGCGGCTACATGAAGGGCTGCACCCCCAAGGGCGACAGCCGACCCTGGTTCATCGTCATCATCCTCGAACCAGTCTCTTAAGGAGGAGGGACCTGGGAACTTACTGGAGTGGCTGAGAGGCTCGCCTGAGTCCTCGAGCTCCTCGCTTCCATCATCGCCGTGGGTGGCGCTTGAACCCTCGGCGGCGGCATTGGAGCCGGTGTCATCATCCTCCTCGCCATCATCCCAGACGACCTCATCATCTGAATGCTCCTTATCGGCGGCAATGTCTGTTTGACGCGCGGCCAAATTCTCCGCAGTCTGTAGAGCAAATAAGTTCTGCCCAAGCCGAATGAGCGATGGTCAGGCTATCGACAATTCAAGGGAGGAGAAACAGAATCTAAGCCTAATAGACGCACCTCTGCGATCGGGTTGCTGCGGTCATAAGGCCTCAGGCCCCACACCCATGTGGCCGGGAGTTTGACCTCGGTGATCCTGTTCGCATTCTGTGCCACCTCTACCGCCGCCAGCGTCCTGGAAGAGTGGCGAGTGGGATCTCTGGCGGATCCTAGGAAGCACATCTTGTGCGAGCGGCGCTGGAGAGGCGAGACGTGAGCATCCAGGAAAGCGAGCAGGAGGTCAGATGGCTTCAGGTTATCATCCTTCTGCAGGGCGGTGATTCACTGGAGTATCTTCGTTATGTCCGACGAGAGACGAGGGAGTGGGGCACTCCAACTATCTCGCTCACCGGGCTTGCTGGCATTGAAGGGGGGAAGGTTGATATAGTCAGCCCCCTCCGTCAGATTCTTCACATAGAAGAAGGAGCGCTGCCACTTCTTGCAAGACTCTTTCCCTTTTAGTCCAGGGAAGTCCGCAGTCTTGCATGCGTAGAAGGAGGCTACTCCGCACACCACCGGGATTATGCCTGCCGTCTGGGTCTTGAAGTAGATCAGCCGCCGGAACAGCTTGACATTAGGCCAGATGCCTAAATACGCCTCGCGGAGGGTCGCGAATGCGGCCAAGGTCATCATCGCATTTGCCCCGATGTGATGCGGCTGCAAATGGAAGTGATCCATGAACTGTCGCAGGAAGTTGCTAGCTGGCAGTGCGAAGCCCCTGGGGAAATGGTCATAGAAGACCACCGTTTCCCCGGGTTGAGGAGCGGGCACTCGTTCGCCGCTGGCGGGGCAGCAACCCACCAAGTCCGCGGATGGCAGCACCCGACCCTGGCGCAGCAGCTCGATCCGTTTCTCTTTCACCCAGGAGCCTTCCCAGGATCCTTCGGGCAGATTTGCTGGAGTGCCATCCTCGTCCGAGGTCACCCCCTTCCCATTCTGCCGAGAAGCCTTGGGAGCCATCCGGGTGCGGATCTGGATGAACGGAATGGCAGTGGTGGGAGTTTGGAACCCTAAATCTGTAGGAGTGAAGCTCGGAAGCAGAGGATTTCGGGGCGAGCGAGCGCTGAAGGAGGAAGAGAAGCGGGCGACCGGTGTTTCACTTCAGGAATGGTTCCCAGTTTAAAAGTGGGAGGGCGGATCAGTTGCGTATTTCACCTAGGATGAGCTGGCAACTGACCCCTCCGTCATGCACCACGACCGCGTAAAGATCGGGCAACCGCCATGGTTGCCGCAAAGGATCATGGGGCCGGAGCCGATTGGACGTGACGCTGCGGCGCACAGACAAGTGGCGCTTTGGTCCAGACCCCGAGGGAGCAAGTCCCAAGGAGCCGGACACCAGCGGGCAGCCGCGTAGCAGCCGCCCGCCGGATCGGTCTAGGAGTCGGTACGTCCTGAGACGGCCGGCGACACTCCACAGGACTTAACCTCAAGGGCAACAACCCCCAGGTCGGACGGAGAATCCTGGGACTTCAACTGAAGCATGCTAACTTCGGCGAGGAATAGATGATATGGGCACGAAGGAGGAGGTGAAGCCCAATTTTAGGACTCCACCAAGATGAGGGAAGCTCATTACAGATTGGCACGCCAGGACGACCTATGATATGAGATAATTTAGTCTAAGGTTGTGTCAGTAATTTATATTCATGCTTATGTTATTTCGTGTGTCAGGTCATGTTATGGGCCACTTAGGTTTATTTGTGTTTTGGGTTTGGGCCTGTCCAAGCCCAACAGTTTTCTGGCCATCTATATAAGGAGGCCAGCAGTCTAGGGTTTAGGGGGTTCAGAATTTTAGTTTACAAACTATCGTGTTGTGTTTCTTGGTGAAGCATCCCTCCGGGGACGGCGATGCCGTTTATCGAATAAAGTTGCTGCGGAGGTTCTTGTGTTCATCAAGGATTGTCGTGCTTTGGTTTGAGGCATGGTGTTCATCATCACGTTGCTTGCTGGATTCGTCCTCGTCTTCAGGTGATGTTCTTTGCGTTGTTGGAAGATTTCTATCTGGTTGACTCGCTGTGAAAGATCGGGACAAAACTCATAGGATCACCGGTGTGATCCTTATCATGTGATATCAGATTACTGGGTTGATCACTGCGAGTATCTTCTGTTGATTGTTTGATCTGTGGATTGTTCTTTCCCCCAAAAAGTATTCAGATCAGATTGTTCTTCATCAGAGGTTTTTAGATTGGTTTAAGGAGAGTGGGCGATTGGATCGTGTTGCTGGTTATTCGTGAAGTTGCCGTCAAGCTCGGGATTGTCCGATCGGTCTCCATAGCTCGCCGTACTGATCGCTCCAAGGATCACTGGGTAGAGTCAACGATCAGCTCGTTTTCCGTCCAGGAGGTTTTCTCAGATCCGATCGCAAGGAATCAAAAAGCGAAAAAAGAAAAGAAATCGCTGATTGTGTCCTGATCTGATCGAGACTACCGGGAGTCCTCGTGCTAGAGAAAAGCTGCTGCCTCGATCCTCGTTTCCAGAGTCCCAGCGCTGGACTACTCCCTGGCCGATCGCTCCACGTAGAAGAGAAAAAAAGAAACACGTGGAATCGATTGCTGTTGCCTGTTACCAGATCCGATCAAGCGATTGAGGAATTGAAGAGAAAAAAAAGCCTGCAGCGCCCGCCCGAGGCACCGCCTGGATCGCGGGTCATCGCCCAGCCCAGCCAACGTGGGCCCGCCCACCTGCTGGAAGCTCTCACTCGCCCTTGCCCCGTCGGTCGCTAGCCCACAGACATCGTCTGGGGTCGAGCGACTCCCTGGATCGATCCCAGCGCCTGCACCCCAGACTGTCTCTGTCTCTGAGCGCCGCGCGCCCTACCTCCGCCGACTCCAGGCTCCTCTTCTCAGTTCGCTGCGGGAACACCGGGAAAAGAGCTGGAATTGATCGCTTACCATACGGTGGACATTATTTACTTGACAGAGGACATTAGTTGCTGCTGTGTTTTTGCATTCAACAATCAGTAACGGCTGAGTACATATATAAAGATGGATTCTTTTTCAGGAGATGTTTTTGGCAATAGGTGCTATCTTGGCAAGAAGTCTAGTGATGTTTTCAATGATTATCTTGATATGAAGAAGGGAGTGCCGCTATCCAAGCCTAGCTGGTGTTTACATCAACTTGCGACAATTGCGGAGTACCACGATTAGGAAAGGCACATGGAACTGGGTTTCCGTCGATGTCGCACATACAATGACAAGTTTCGTAGCTATGATGGATATGGTCTTGCTTACCGGCGTGTGGACACTGAAGTAACCAGCTGGTGGTGCAAGGCAGTTGGAAGAAATGATTTTGATTGTACTTGGGAGGACTTCAAGACATTTCTCTGTGATGGTTTTGTGTTACCGTATATGGAGGAAATAGAGCAGCCAGCCAAGTTTGTGCATGGGCTAGAGGATGTTGGCAAGAGCATAGTTCCTATACCGAAGGATGCGACAGCTGTGACTACTCATGAGCAGTTGACAGTTGTTCCATTGCCGATAGTTAACAAGGTGGCAGCCACGAATTCTGCATTGTCAGTGGTTGATGTTGTCAAGGCTGATGTTGTCAAGGCTGATGTTGTCAAGGATGTCGTGGAGGAGGTTGTACCATTGAGTGGGCTGAATATGCAACTCAAAAAAGTACATGATGAGACTTGTATGACAGCGGATAGAGGCCAGCGATGGAATTTATTTCAGGCGCAGTGCATAATCAAAGGCAAAGCATGCAAGTTGATGATTGACAGTGGTAGTTACTGTAATGGCATTAGCAAGGCGGTTGTGGAGGCTTTGGGTTTATCCACATGGCGTATTCCAGAACCGAGGCATGTTGAGTGGGTTAATAGCTGTGGTATGCTGAAGATTACTCACAAGGTGCGTGTGCCATTTACAGTTGATGACTATGTTGATGAGGTGGAATGCGATGTGTTGCCATTGGAGGTATGTGGACTGTTACTTGGACGTCCATGGCAGTATGATCACAATGCTATGCATGTTGGGAGAGCAAATACATATTCTTTTGTGCATGATGGCAAACAGCGGACTTTGAAGCCTATGAGACATGATCAAATCAAGTCCGATGTCGTGTTGGTGGTTCGCAAGGAGAAGTTGCATAAAGCTAAGCCACAACCAGGGCTAGCTCAGGTGCAGCTTGAGGAGCATGATGCGAAGAGCGTCAGTGGTGATATTGTTTCAGCCAAGCCTGTAAATGACAAGCCAGTTGTTCTTGTTAGTGACAAGCCGGTTGAACTCAAGCCTCATATTGATGAAGGGAAGGATATGTCAGCATGTATTCCATGTGTTCCACTTCCAGTTCGTGTTGACATGGGTGTTCAGACCGATGACGGTGATGCTGATCGTGTTCCGGTGCATATGGTGTCGCGGGTAGTCAGCCAAAGTTTTGTTAGAACACCTCGGAGACGTTTTGTTGGAGCAGCAGTGCGTGTGCATACTGGAAAAGATGGACGTGTTCGTCAGTTGTGTGGCCCAAGCATTACTACTTTGCAGGGTCATGCTAAGAAGGTTCATGTTCAGCCGCCAAGAGCTCCATCAAGAGTTGAGAAGAAGAAGGTGGTGCCTCCTAAGTACAAGTTTATTTGGCAAAGAAAAGAGGTGCAACCACCTAGGGCTATATCAAGTCGAGCAGGCCAAGAGGGAGGATGTGGTGAGGAAGGCAAGCAAGACTTGAAGACGGCGAATATGCAGGGTGCTATTGTTGATATTCCGCCACCCTTTCGAGCAGACCCTCACGCGTTGGGGACAACGCTTTTTGAAGGGGGGAGGATGATATGGGCACGAAGGAGGAGGTGAAGCCCAATTTCAGGACTCCACCAAGATGAGGGAAGCTCATTGCAGATTGGCACGCCAGGACGACCTATGATATGAGATAATTTAGTCTAAGGTTGTGTCAGTAATTTATATTCATGCTTATGTTATTTCGTGTGTCAGGTCATGTTATGGGCCACTTAGGTTTATTTGTGTTTTGGGTTTGGGCCTGTCCAAGCCCAACAGTTTTCTGGCCATCTATATAAGGAGGCCAGCAGTCTAGGGTTTAGGGGGTTCAGAATTTTAGTTTACAAACTATCGTGTTGTGTTTCTTGGTGAAGCATCCCTCCGGGGACGGCGATGCTGTTTATCGAATAAAGTTGCTGCGGAGGTTCTTGTGTTCATCAAGGATTGTCGTGCTTTGGTTTGAGGCGTGGTGTTCATCATCACGTTGCTTGCTGGATTCGTCCTCGTCTTCAGGTCACGTTCTTCGCGTTGTTGGAAGATTTCTATCTGGTTGACTCGTTGTGAAAGATCGGGACAAAACTCATAGGATCACCGGCGTGATCCTTATCAATAGAACCAGCCGAAGCCCCATGCAAACCCATGAGACTTTGCTAGTTTCGGGGGCTAGTGTCGTGGGGATGACTTCTAGGGCATGTCAAGGGCCGTGCTATCTACCGGCTGGCGTCCCAGGAATCTCCATGGTGCTAGGGTGAGAAGACCGGCTTTGCTCAAAGGGCCGGCTGCGCCAGCAGCCGGTTGGCGACTCCACCGAGGAGAGCCAGAGCCGGGCGATGAAGACAAGATTCCTCCAACGGCTGTTTCACCGAAAGTGGCCTGGCCCTGACAAGATCGACAGAGGCGAAGGATGGGCATGACGTAAGCCACATCCGGACTCCACCAACCAGCGAGCAAGAGCCTTCCCCACGAAAGGATCCGAGGCAAAAGGGAGGGCATATGCCTCCCAGATGCCGGTCCAAGGGGGGAAAGGCGCTTTATAAAGTGCAATCGTCAGACAAGGACAGAGGAGGGCCAGAAGATCACGCTGAAGACGCAGCCACGGGGGAGCCGGCAGCCGGACAGCCGGCCACCTAACCTGTCACCAGACCCCCGCCTATATAAGGGGGTCTGGACCCTTAGACTAGGGAGATCCGATCTTCTTCTTCCTCCTCTAGACCGAACAGCTCGAGGAGCGTTGTAACCACTGTGAAGATAATACAAAACAAGGCAAGAAGTAGGGGTTTTACCTCCGGCGTGGAGGGCCCTGAACCTGGGTAAACCGAGGTGTCTCATGGCACAATCCCGAGCTGGACCCATCGTCGCACACCGTCGAGCCCTTTTGTTAAGCCACCCCCATGGCTACTGTCTCTAAATTCCCGCGACAGGCATGAACCCACTATCGAGCATAAATACCCCCTCTTGGAGTCACTAGCAACTACTCGGCCAAGATAGCTACTAACAACGGAGAGCATGCAAGATCATAAACAACATAGAGATAACATAAGATAATATTCAGCACATCAACTCAATCATAACACCAATATTCATCGGATCCCAACAAACACAACATGTAGAATTACATAACGGTGATCTCGATCATGTAAGGCAGCTCACGAGATCTAAACATGAAGCACATGGTGGAGAAGACAACCATCTAGCTACTGCTATGTTCCCATAGTCCAAGGTAGACTACTCACTCATCACGTCAGAGGAAAGCATGGCAATGAAGAAGACCTCCGGTGGCGATTCCCCTCTCCAGCAGGGTGCCGGGAAGAGCTTCTGGACCCTCTCGATCTCGGGTCGACGACGGCGGCGGATCGCGATATGTTTCTGGAAAAGTGATCGAGTCTTTAGGTTTTTCCCGTCGGGGGGTCTTTATAGGCGAAGGGGCATCATCATAAGTGGACCGAGGTAGCCACACACATAGGGGGCGTGACCTAGCCTTGGGCCGCGCCGCCCTATTGTGTGGGACCCTCATGGCCCCACTCCATTTCTGGATGTTTGGCTTTTGTTTTGTCCAATTCTGAGAATATTTGTTGTGTAACTTTTTTGAAACACAAAAACAACAGAAAATAGGGAACTGGCACTGTGGCATCTTGTTAATAGGTTAGTTCCGGAAAATGCATAAAAATGCCACAAAGTGTAATGAAACACTAAGTAAATGGTGTAAAAACAAGCATGGAGCATCAAAAATTATGGATACGTTTGAGACGTATCAGTAATTCCCGCTGTAGGCGAAGGGGATGGTAGGGATTGGATGAGATTGTTCATGTAATTTGCTATGAGATTGTTAGGGCATAGTGCCTAGTATCTATTATTAGTGCTTATGACATTGTTGCAACTTGTTGTGCTTAATGCTTGTCACTTTGGGCCCGAGTGCCATGATCTCAGATCTGAACTTGTTATTGTTTTATGATGATACTTGTTATTTATGATCTTACCTGCAAGTTGTTTACACATATTGTTGTCCGAAACCTGATGCCCCAAAGTGCTAGAAATTGGGATAACCGGAGAGGATGGCTATGTTGTGAGGATCACATGTGTTCACCGAGTGTTAATGCTTTGCTCCGGTATTTTATTAAAAGGAGTACCTTAATTATCAGTAGTTGCCCTTGAGGCCCTGCTGCAACAGGCTGGTAGGACAAAAGATATCATGCAAGTTTCTCATTGCGAGCCCGTACGACTATATATGAAACACATGCCCATGAATGTTTAGTACTAGGATGCTTTATAATTATTTATCTACAATTGCCCATGTCTCACTAATTTCATGAATTATCTTATCCATGCAACGCCCGTACATCCATCCCTATGCCTACAGTATTTTATCCTACTGTTTACTATTGCTACTATTACCGCTTTTATTTTACTATTGCTGTTATTGTTTCACTACTATCACCACTATAAAACTGTTGCTACTGATAAACCGCTGCGAGCAAGCTGTTTCCAGGTGCAGCTGAATTGACAAGTCATCTGTTAAGGCTTATAAATATCCTTTGGCTCCCCTTGTGTCGAATCAATAAATTTGGGCTTTACTTCCCTTGAAGACTGTTGCGATCCCCTATACTTGTGGGTCATCAGTACCCTCCAATGAGGATGCGCCATGTGGCCAGCCTCTGGTTAATCATATTTTCGAATTAGAATTTAAAGCAGAAATTGCTTGAATCTTGCAAAATTCATACCTTTCAAACCATACATCCATAATTTACAAACTTTATGTCTCTGGAAAGCTAATAATGTGTAGAATCCAAAGGTGCAATAATATTCCATAGTTTCAGTATTCAATTTGAACTCATTTTCAAATTGATTCAAACTCATCTGCCACCCCAATTAATTCATATCTTTTATTCTACACATCCAAAAATTATAAATTTGTAGTCTTTGGAATCCTTTGATCATGTAGAACATCATAGAAGCAAGAAACATCAAACTTGATACGTGCACAAACTTTGTGCATTCAAATTTATCCAAATCCCTATTCTGATCGTAACTTGAGTTCCAAAATTGATTTTGGGATGAATCCAATTGCAGTAACTTTGCTTTACTGTACTCTATCCACAAATACCACTTCCCAAATTTCTTGAACCACTTCACAATCATTCAAATTCAAATATGAGGATTTGAGCATTTTTTTCCTTTTTAGATAATCCTATGTTCATTTCATCTTATTTCCTCTTACCAAAGTGTGTCTCATGATCACTTCTAATCCACTAAGATCATTTTAATACCACCTTGACCCAATATCATGTTTATCTAAATCAATCTTGGCTAGCTCACATATATTCAAATTACATTCCCAATAGAATTGTTCTACTTTTGTAGTATTGTTATACTCTACTCCACACAACATATCCATACTCCATGTAACCAATAGAACTTTTTGACACATTCCCAAGTTTACTCATTTATATCCAACCCCATGCCCACTTAATCTTGACATTTGTATGGCACTGTTCATTTTGCAAATGAGCTAAATGAGTAATGCAATGCTCCACTAATTCTTGCCCAATGCCTGAGTGTAATTATACTATTTATGGGTAATTGTTGTCACACTTATTCAATAGTATTGTTGTTGCACTATTTGACTCTTATATGATTTAATTCACATGAGCCATTCCAAATTCTATTTATGCTTATGTAAAGCATAAAGGTTCATCAGTGAATATCTTTCAAGTCCAATCTTTTGAAATCATTTGATCTTGGCACCTAAACTCTCAAATCTATGACCTGCAATCCACGAACCTTTTGCCATATCTAAAATGTTGAACCCACACTTTTTAATTACTTGTCTTGTTTGATTTATGATTGTGTTGTATGATGTGTTTATGTTGTGCTATTTCTGTGTTATAGTTTGTACGGAGAGCTACATGCTTAGTTGATAGAAGTGTATAGATTATGATCTTCAAAAAGGCAAGTGACACACATATCTTATTACCTACTTTTTACTACTGCATTAGTGTTTTTAGTAGTATACATGATAAGTGGAATTATCAACTATTTTATAAAATGCTAGATCCTAGTAGTGTGTAGATATCCATGAACCTCACTTGTTAGGATGCTAATTACTTTGAAAAATATTGATGCCTTGCTATGATCACTTTTTTAAAATTGTTTTATGAATAAATTAAGAACTTCAACTAAAATGAAACACCTGGGTGGATTGGTTTGTTGATGGAGGTGAAAATTGAGTGCCTCCGAGGGCCTCACGCCTAGTAGAGGGTGAGGTGGACCTTGGGAGTACACTCGTGGGTTGCCACTCGGGATTAAAGAGATTACTATATCTTCTATGATTTAGAGTGCTTCCAGTCCAGCCTTATGATACTATGGGCTCTGTCTTGATTGAGTATGATATAAGGGTTCATCCAGAAGTACTGACAAAGGGTGGTAGCAGAATTGTATTGGGTACGGTCAGACTCGTGAGGTTGAATGCTTCTTCTGAAAGGTCTTGTCTCATTTTATTATTTGGGTAAAATGAGTCTTAAGGTGAAAGTGCACAACCTCTGCAGGCTATCAAACCTAATCGATTAGCCGTGTCCTCGGTTATGGATAATTGAGTCTCTAGTCATAGAATGTTAGGAAGAATCTCATCACCATTTCTAAATGCTTTAAAATTTGGTTAGAAACTCTTAAACAAGAGCTCGGGACCATAGATTCCGAGGGGTGGTGGTTTCTGATGTTCTAACTTTGTTGAGTTGCGCCTAGAACTACATGCCTAATTAACATGTAGTGTATGGGGGTTATTTTGACCCTTCTTAAATAAAATTTTGACAGAAAGTTTTGCAAAGGATTATAGGATAAAATTGGCTTTATGCAAACTAGCCTATGAGATCCACCAGCCAAATATCATGTAGTACAATCTTTTCACAGCAGCCACCAAATATGTGTCATTTGCCAATACGTTGTTGTACTGACCCCTTTTATTGGGGCTGCATATTCAAACATGTAGGTTTTATTCGGATGAGGAACGATTAGTAGGATCTCTAGTCTACATTACAACATGTCTGCCTGTGGTACGTGATAAAGATGGAGGCTCATTGCCACTATGTTTTCTCCTGTAAATCTGTAAAGTTGAGACTTATGTAACTAGATTTACGTTGTAATTATGATACTATTGCAATGATTACTATATTTTGTACTGTGGTGCTATCAGTGATCCAGGGAATAATACTTAACATAGGAGTTCTGCCTTTTTTCAAAAGGTAAGGCGCTACATCTTATAATGCTACCACACAATCAAATCTAAGCAAAATAAGATGCATAAAAGGAAAAACATCACATGCATATATAATGTGATATGATATAGTCCTTCACGTATTCGATCTCCATATTGTGCGTCATGGCATGATCTCCATCATTCTACGGGCGTAGCACCAAGGTCCATGGCACGCCACCTTGATTGTCCTCCTCCATTACAATATATACTTGGATATATATAGCCCAGCTATTCTACAACCGGTTGTAGATTAAGGATCTACAACCGATTCTGAACTTTTTTGTACACGCGCTTGAACTTTTCGATATAGTAGATGCTAAATAGTCTTGAACTTCTCGCTATTGTACATGCAATCTACATGTTTTAATTATAGATCTTAAATCGTTTATCAGATTTATGCAAATAATATACCATTGGAAAGCTTATCAAATTTCGAAACTTTTCTGTTTTAGAAGTTTTTCAAAATTCTGTACATTTTTTAAGTTATTTCAAAAACTAATAATCAGATTTTCGCGTCTATTTTTATTTTTGGAGAGCATTTTTATCGCGGTTTTCATATCATTTATCGGAATGACGCATATGATATACCGTTGGATTCGTAAGGAAATTGCAAAACTTATTCATTTTAAGTTTTTTTTCGAAATTCTGAATGATTTAAAAGTAATTTTAAATATGGTAAACAACTATTTCACAAATTTTCCATTTTCGGACACTATTTTGCTTGGCATTTTCAAACTGTTTGTCCGATTAATGCAGATGATATGGCATTAGAAAGCTATAGATTAGGCGCAAGTTTTTCATGTTGATCATTTTTGTGAATTTATTACCATTTAAGAGCAGTTTTGAATATAGGTGATTCGGATTTCCGGATTTCTCGATTTTGCATGCACTATTTTTGCAATTATTTCTAAACGACTAATCAGAATGAAGTAAATGATATACCGTTTGAAAGATATTAAAATTGCACAACTTTTTTGTCAAGGTGATGTTTCCAAATTTTGCACGGTTTAGAAATCATTTCAATAATAGTAAACAATAAGAACGACGCCCATATGCGGACGATTTGAATTTGACATGGCTATGGTGGTTGAGTGGGGGCATGACCCCATGTACAAGTGAAAGTAGACTCATATCATTGTATATTAAGTATTTATGTGGTTTACTTGTGCAACCGGGATATATAAAAATGATTTTAATGGGTAGGATTTCCCCTCAGAAAAAACATAGTAATTAAATCCTTAATTGAAATTGGAGAGACAGTAGGAGCCTTTCCTACTGTCAAAAGCTTCAAAAAAAACATAGTAATTGAACTGTTTTTCATATGCAGCTGAACAGCTCTGGATGTGTAACTGAACTTCTGTTATGATCAAATTGAATTTTGACAAAATTTAACTTTTTAATTTGTTGCAATCGAACTTTCCTCTTGTTCAAAGTAAACTTTCGTTTAGTATAAACAAAAAATTTCACTGTGGTAAAAAAAATCCAACAAAAATGAAAATTCTAGCGTGTTCAAGGTGAATTGATGCGTTTAGTACATCCGAACTTCCCAGAGTAGCATTCTTGAACTGTCTCGTTTGTGCGCCTGAACTGTCCTGAGTCATACCTACAGGTCTCGTTCTCTGAACTGCCGCGTTAGTGCACTTGAACTGGCCGAGTCAAGTTACTTAACTACATCGTTGGTGCGCCTGAACTTCTTGAAGTTCTGCTAGCCTGTACTTCCCTCGTTTGTTCGCCTAAATTTCTCGGAGTTGCGGTCCTGAACTTTTCAAGCTAGTGCAACTGAACTGCTTGGAGTCGCGTACCGCGATCGAGTTTTCTAAACTGCCTCATTAGTGCACTTGAATTTTCCGAAGTTTCGCGCACCTGTACTTCCCTCGTTAGTGCGCCTGAACTTCCCATAGTAGCGTCCCTGAACTTCCCGTGTTACTGCACTTGAACTGCTTTGAGTCATGTACTGCGTCAAGTTTTCTGAACTGTCTCGTTAGTACACCTGAACTGCCTCGAGCCACCACTTGTACTTCTCTCGTAAGCCCACTTAAACTGCCTCGAGTAGCGCACCTGAACTGCCTCGGTTAGCGCACCTAAACTGCCTCATCGAGCACACCTGAACTGCCGTATTTGGAGTGTCTGAACTTCCCCCACTCAAGCTCCTGAACTGCCTGTAGTGGTAAAAAATAAATCTGATTTAAATAAAAATTCTAGTATATTCGAGGTGAACTACCGCATTTGGGGCGCCTGAACTTTCCCCACTCACGCTTCTGAACTGCCCGTAGGGGTAAAAATTAAATCTTATTTAAATAAAAATTCTAGCATGTTCAAGGTGAACTGCCGCATTTAAAGCGTCTGAACTTTCCCCACTCACGCTCCTGAACTGTCTCTAGTGGTAAAAATTAAATCTGATTTCAATAAAAAATCTAGCATGTTTGAGGTCAACTGCCGTATTTAAAACTCCTAAACTTCCTCCACTCACGCTCCTGAACAGCCGTAATTAAATTATACCGTCCGTTCTTTTTACATAACTACATGTTCTAGAAAGAATATATAAAATTAAAGGAAAAGAATTTGAATCGGGAGCAAGGTTCAAGCCCATGCCTCCAATCGGGAATAGAGGAGGGGATGTACTTAATTCTTTTTTTAAATCCTGTGTATTCCACTCTAATACGTCCACATTTCTTTTGCTATAAGGACCTGACAAATAATTTGCCGATTTGACTTTAAAACAAACTGCGTTACTGGAGTAGTAAACAACTATACTTCTATCCAAAAACCGAAGGCAGTAAACTAGAGTAGTAGTTATCCAATTGAAGTCCACCACACACTTTGTTCTTATCCCTTCCTAGTTTTTCTCTCTTCTCTTTCTTACCACCGCATATCTTCATAATCTCTATCCGTACGCTTCTGTCTGTGCGCTGCTTGGAGCTTCATCCGAAGGAAGCCAAAACGGATTGAACTGCCTTGGCGGAACTGCTTGTACTGCCGACAGCCACGGCATCGGCTGTGTCACCTGTGCGGCGGCAGCCCTGCCGGAATTGCGGGAAGAGACGTGGGCAGCTTCAGGGAGCCTACGCGCGCGGGATACTCGTTGCAGTGTGATAGTCGGCTGCCAGCGAGATAGTAGTTGCAGTTAAGCCTGGCAATCGGGTCAGGTTTGACCGGGTCAAACTTTCCCAAACCCATGCCCGATTAATAAACGGGCTAAGATGTGTTGCCCGAACCCGTCGGGCAACCCAACCCAACAAAGCACCCGTCGGGTCAGTTGAAAATATATATTATATTAAATATTATTAAATTATATGATCAAGAGCACCGCCGAATAGAATAGTCGTACCCTCCAGGTCGAGCGACCCAGATCGCAGCCTTCGTAGCTTGCTGTTGAGGCTCTGTTATATAGGCAGCTAGCTCTCTGTTTCATGCTTCCACTAGCGAGGTGGTACTAATCAGGAGCTAGCGACATGCCAAGCCGCTCAGTGCTGGACTGCTAGCATATTTTGCATGGGCCGACGTGGACTAGCTTTGGCCCAATTAAACATGCAAATGTTCTTGTATTCGTATGGTCCTGCTAGCGCTGCGTTGTTTGTCGTTTTTTTCGAATTAAAAATGCGAACATAGTGGCGTCTTGTTACAGGTAACTAATGTGTGTCAACTTTGTATATTACATCAAGTGTATTACAAAATGGACCAATTGGTATGTATAGAATAAATTCATAGCAAAATTGCCGGTGCATTGCTACGGAAAAAACCTACAATTATATTTAGAGTGAATTTCATTTTTTACCTCCTAATTATATATTTGTAAAACTAATTACCCGTTGAATCAAAATTCGTCTAGAATACCTATTTTAGAAGTTTTGGACCATCTCTTTTTTATGTGTGTCTGTTGTGTAAGGCGTGAAGCGATGATTAGGGTTCGAAAATATCAAAATGATGACAAAAAATTGAACAACTGGATATGAGAAATCTGGACATAATTGTGGATGGTGAGCTCCGGCCGTTATACATTTTCTTTCGCACCATATTGGCGTAACATGCCGGTCCTATCTAACAAAAATAGGAAAAATACTAAATTGGGGTAAAACCGTGTTTAAAATCTCCTAACCGAGACATTTAGGTAAAAGTTCCACTAAATAGGATAATATGTGTCACAAATGCATAACAACAGGGTAAAAAATGGAATTCACTCTTATATTTTTAATTTTTAATACTACCCCCATCCCAAATTAATTGTTTTAATTTATCTAGATACGACATGTTTTTAGTATGTTGATATATATGTCTCTAGAAAAAGTTGAGACAACTAATTTTGGACTGAGAGAGTACCAATTTTAAGACGTAGAAGATCACCTTGTAAATATATAAATATGATTTATATTGACACTCGAATCAATATAATCATAATGGAAGGGCATATCTAAAAGTATGAATATATTTTGAATAATCCAAAGAGAATAAACCAATCATGTGGATGGGCAAGGTGGCCAGAGCATGTGCTGGTGCTGGGGTGTTGAGGATAATGGTGTGCGCTTCCACAACAAATCTCATGTATATATAATCTACACATAATAGATAAATGCGGGATTAACACTGAGATTTTTTTCTTTTTAATCAATAATTTTGTGACTTCTAGATGGCCCAAAAATATATCTTATATTTTTGCAAAACTTTACAGATACACATACAATATCATTTTGTATATATCCACTCACATATATTATATCTTTTTATAAATTTTATATATCACACTTGAATTTTATTACAACGGCCGAGCCTCGGTACTAAAACAATGCAGTCCCCTTATATGTTCCTTTTCACCTTACGCACCAACCCTACCTTCCGATGGAGCCCATCCATTGACACGATAGTAGATCATGACACCGTGTCTTATTTATTTCCACTAACACCAACATAAAGTTAGCACTTACTCCATAGCAACATAATTCAGTAAGGAGCGTCTAAAAGTCAGTACAAATTGACAGCTACCAGCAACACCAAAGTTCAGTTCTATATGGCAACAAAATTCAACATCGAAACATGGGAGCTGCGGTAACAAATTGACAGCAAAACATAGCACCTAGCAGCCCAGCCTTATCCTCCTTCCACGCACAGCTGCAGCCTACAGGAGATGCACGGGGCTCACCAACGATGGAGAACGGGCAGTAAACCTATGCGTCCTCTACTCAGTATCACAGCGACGGCCGTGGCGCCGCCCCCTCTGCCCCTCTCGACCCCAGGTGCTCCTCCTCCTCCCAGCAGCCAGGTGCGCCGCCCCGGCCCTATGCTATAACGGATCAGGCAAAGAAGACCTCGCCGGCGGCTGCCCTCTGCTACCGCTGTGCACTTTACTCCTCTTCCCCGTAAGAAAAAGTGAGGATGGCACGCGAGGAAGGGCGGGGCTCTCTAGCCGCGGGGATGGTACTTGAAGCAGGAGAGTGCCCCGAGGGTGCCCTTGACTGCCGCTGGGAACGAGCACTGCGACGGATCGGGAGGAGCGCGCCGCCGGAAGGAGAACGCCGCTCTGGGGCCGCGGTCGCCCCGAATCCCGCCACGCCTGGGAGGAGGAGCATCGTTTCTTGTCGTAGGGAGCCTGGTCTGTCAGCTCCCTCCTCAGCTCTACCGCCGGCCCAGCGCTCTAGGATATGGGGAGGAGGCCGAGTTGAGCGCGGGGGAATCGTTGCCGGCGTTGGAGCCGGGTGAGAGGAGGCTGGTTTTTTAAACGTTTTTTAACTTATGGGTGGTAGTGGTGGATAATTGCAGCATACCATTGCAGCATACACAATTGAATCGTTTTTACATAGAAAGTTTGATACTATAGTGGCTAAGATAAATAAAGTATATTTCCACTCCGTGTGAAGTACACATTCCGTTACTCCAACTCACAATTTGATGGTTCATGGTGGTTTGTAAACTAGGACTATGTTGTTGTGAAATTTTAAACATGGTCCAGTTTCTGGGCTCAATAATCTTGATGTACTGACTATTGATGTTGAATGCATTCTAATCATGCATTTCATAAAATGCCAATTCAGTTGTGATATTCTTAGCGTGAACCTGCAAGAAACCAAATTTCCTATAATCAAATTGTAGGGTGTTGTTAACAATTTAACATGGGAGGATTATGAGAATTGGGGATTGTACAATGAGTTGGATCTTGAGTTGTGTCTTTTAAATACCAGTGAAATTATTGAATTGTGATATGATGATAAATGTTGTTTCCGATTAGAGTTGAGAGGTGAATTTGATTGGGAGAAAGAAATGAAAAATAGGAATACATGATTGTTCAATAGAAATACATTAATGAATGGAGACGTGCATGCACGTGCATACTTACTAGTTACATGAAAGCGTACTTTAGGTGAATTGAAAGCGTACTTGCGACGGTCACGGACCATATCTGTAGCAATATTATTAGTAGAGATTTATGTAATCATTATTGTTAATCGGGTGACCCATCGGGTCACCCGCGGGCGTAACCTTGTGCCCATACCCTACCCACGACTAATCGGGTCGCCCATGGGCAAGACCCATGGGCGAAGTAGGCGACCCATACCTTGCCCATTCGGGTCGGGTGCCCATGGGCAACCGAACCCATGGGCAAGATTGCCGGCTTGAGTTGCAGTGTGGGATTCGCTCGGCGCGAGGCAATGTGAGCTTAAGCGGCGGCGGGTACCGAAACGACGAGCGCATGGAGCACGGCTGTTCTGGGAGCTTGGGAGAGAAGGGTCGTGGCGCTCGCTGTCTTGGGCAGCTGTGGAGCTCGGTTCTCCTCCCGTGGACGCTGGGCGGCCTCAGGTGCCCGCGGCGGGAGCTGTAGTGCGAGAAGCCGGGTGTCGCGGGAGCCTGCCTGCGGCGGATAAGGCAGGGTGACGCGGGGCCAGTTCACCGGCGCTGGTAGGGCCGAGGTCGCGGCGCGGAGGAGCCTAGCCAGCGGGGAATCCAGGCCATGGCGGAGGGAAGAAGGTGGGCGGGACTTGGGGATTCCACGACCCCGACGAAGAAAGTGGGCGGGATTTGGGATTTCTCCTAGGGCGCGCCCTTATAGCCCGGCTCGGTTGTAGAATAATAATCTACAACCGGTTTTAGATTAGATGGTATATATATATATATATATATATATATATATATATATATATATATATATATACTAGTAAAAATGCCCGTGTGTTGCACCGGGTGAAAGAAAATCTCAAATTCATCAGTGAATAATCTGTGATGACACTTCCCCTTTGTGCCAGATGTTTTCATGTTTCTCATATTTATGACAAACATTATCAATACTAAGAAGATGTGTTCGCGAGCCCCTCACTGCACCGATTTATATTACCTCAACCTTTAAATGATATTGGGAGCCACTACTATATAACTTAAATTTTTGTGTATGATCATCCCCTCATTGTCATTGTATCGGCATCCGTGTTTGATCTACCCTTGGTTTCATGGAATAAGTGTCGCTTCCTTAAAAAGTTATGTTTTGGTATTTAAAAGTTAGATTGTTGTTACTCCGATCGATCCACCCACGAAACCTCATCATTAGTCTTATTTTAATGTACTCTTCTCGTCTTCTGTAGTTCATTGTTATTTTGTTTCTAAATAAAACTATTTTGAACTATAATTTTAAAAATAATTTTTACATATAATTTAATAATTATTACCTAATGGACCTAGTTGTGTCTCCTCCTCATCTCTATCATTGAGCATCCCCACACAACTATGTCCCCCTCTTTTCTCTCCCCTTCCTCCATAGCCATGACCTCCTCAATACTTGCTATGGCCTAGAACTTTCAGAATGCATAAATCATCGATATTGATATTCACACTAATCAGAAATTTGGTTTCTAGCACACGAATATTTGCTGTCAAAATAGTGTAATTATTACAAATGCTTCTCTTGACCTGAACTATTTTACATATGGAAAACTGATCTGAATGCTGAAGCTAACATGTGTGGCATAAGCAAGCCCTCCACCATACAGGCACCTTAAAAGCTTTCATAAGATTATGAACATATCCAGCTTCAACGATGGCATGTGCCAGCCTAAATCTTATCAATTCCCTGCTATATTACATACAATTTGAAACTTCAATGCCATATCGAGGTTGCTAAGTCTGGACATCATCCCTGATTCGTAATCTTCTCCAATTACCGTGTGTGAGAATATGAACAGATTCGTCGGCGGCTCCCGATCACTACTTTCAGAAAAAATAACAACTTTGAGAAATTAACCACATCGGCAAGCAAAGCATGTTATACCTTGTCTAGATGCATGAACTGGAAGAAGGGAAGTAGACTGGAGAGGTGGCCAAGAACACAGGGCACATCTTCTTTTCATCACGTTGCATGTTTTGCCGAAAATAAATAAGTGGCATTGTTCTGCTTCACCACACATACTCCAAAGTTTCTAGAAAAGATAACAGAGTTAGTTTCTAGAGAAATTAGTTTCAGAATACAGATGTAGAGAAACACAAAAAAGTACCGTGGACTAAAAAAATTAACACCAACTTAGAGCAAGTATAGGTCGTAAGGATCAGGAAGGCAGCAACGTCTTGTAGCAGAGTTTGACTGTTTGAGCGTGCACGATAATGAATTGGCCTCCAAATTGTTGATGAAGGCCATGATCTCAGCGTAAGCCTGGTTTCTGCATGCACGTGAGATCGCATCCTCTGCCATGCGGGAGAATAACTTCACCAGCTAGCCACCACTCGTCTAGGTTGATGCCGTGCCGGCGGGAGCTCGATGTAGATGGGCAGAAGTGAGAACATCAAGTTGATGTCCTAGTTCTCCCCGGTGATGAGCCTCATGTCGACGCGTGGCCGGTCGCGAGTGCTGGCAGACCGCCGGAGTCCGACTACTGCAGCTCCCTCGCTAGCCCTACTTTGAACTCCATGGATGAAGTATGACCGACGGATGGTGACGTATCACCCCACTCTTCCACGCTGGGCGCCGGCCCCGCGCCTCCGCCTAAGCACCCCGACATCCGCATGGAGCAGTGCTTATCTGCATCAACAGACCTGTACGGTTGTACTCCCAGCCTTGACCTCCATCGTTTTCCTCGTCAGACCTTCATGCTGTGGGCAGTCAAATTACCGGCGGTGCAGGAGGTGGGTTGATTCGTCTGCAGGTGCTTGAGCTTTTGAAGATCCGCTTGGACGACATCAAGGCGATCGAGAACGGCCAGTGCTAGCCAATCAGCAACGCAGATCGAATTCAGTAGGAAGCCAGGAAGAAGTAGAACAGAGGGGCTACATCTAGGCGAGCTGACATACAAGTAGATGGCGGGTGCTTGTGGAGTTTGAATTGGATTCGAATATAGCTTCGGAGTCTTCTCGCCAACTTGAATCGAAGCAAGTAAGAGCCAGCAGAGTTCGCATCGGACGCTATGCTGATGGCCGGTGCCAGCGAAGATCGGCGTCGATGCGATGCGTGCAGCCTAAATATGGCCCGCTCGGTACCATGTCGGTTAGGCCTTGGCTGGGCCTTGCTGGTACCGGAGGAAGCAAACGTGAACCAAATGTTTCGCTCATTGTTTTGTCCCACATCGGTATTCACGCAATCAAATCACGCACGGATGGGAGGTAACCACGCACGGACGGGAGGTTTTTTTGATTTTTGTTCGATCTATCATAATTAAACGGAAGAACTAAACCATGGAACCCTTGCGCACTTTATTAGGTAATAGATATAGATATAGATATATAGAACAACACTATTCACAAACCCCCCTTAAGAGATTCCTGAATAAGTATTCAGGAACCCCCCCTAAAACAGGAATCTACTACTAATCCCGATCGGTCCGGTCCCCGACCCTGACCCTGTCAGCGTGCCCCGCGCGACCTACGATATAAGGTCGTCTGCATCGTTGCTTCCTACCGACCATGACGCGGCGACTCCACCCCACCCCACCCCACCCCACGAGAACCTTCCTGACCGGCTCTAGCAAGCGAGCGGCAGCGGTAGCCAACGCGAGGGAGACGGAGACGGAAACCTCCGGCATCGGCAACATCAAGACCTTATCGACCCGATTCGCCCACCCACCCGGTCCGGCTCCGGCGAGCGAGCGGCGGCGGTAGCCGACGCGAGGGAGACGGAGACGGAAACCATCGGCTTCGGCCCGACCAGGACTACCTTCTTTGCCAGCCGCGTTCCAGGATCCACCGAGCGAGAAGTGGATAGATCCTATGCGGCCACCTCTTCTAACTATACAACACATGGCTCTAATCCGGCGAAAAACAGGACCCATGGACATTGATTCAAGCGGGAAGACGAAACGGATATCCAGAGAATGTACTCAGGTCATTGTAAAAAAAAATGTATTTCAATTGCTATATGAATTGCAGGAAAAAGAGGTTCACAAGTCCACTCTCTAGGATTTCGTTATGTTTGATTGATTTCATCCTAAAGAAGTTCTGTTTGTGAGTCAGGAAGAATGGCTGCTAAAATAATCCATGTATTTTTGACTGCAGGGTCCTGACAGTAAACGACCTAAATTGTCAGTCAGCTTTGACAGTTCAATTGACAACCAGAAGAGGTCCAGAACAGATATCTAGAGTGGTCAACCAACATCTGTTACTACGCATGAAAAGGAATTAATTGAATTTTCTAAGGTCTGTCATAATAATAGTTCACATGAGAGTTATTTTGCAGTTCAGTATGTTTTATGAGTGCAAAAACCAACATACTAGATTTTATCTTGTAGATAATAATGCATGTAATTTATCTACGGACACCAGAAAGGTTTGAGGGTTCACTTGACTACCTGAAGAAGTCTACAGGTGGTACTAAGAGTGTTGAGGAGTGATACGTCTCAAACATATCTATAATTTTTGATGCTCCATGCTTGTTCTTACACCATTTGCTTAGTGTTTTGTTACACTTCGTGGCGTTTTTATGCATTTTTCGGAACTAACCTATTAACAAGATACCACAGTGCTAGTTCCTTGTTTTCTGCTGTTTTTGTGTTTCAGAAAAGTTACATAGAAAATATTCTCAAAATTGGACGAAACAAAAGCCGAATATCCAGATATTTAACGAAGCTTCCAGAAGACCAAAGAGGAGACGGAGACGAGCCAGAGGCTGGCCTCACCACCAGGGGGCATGGTCCAGGCCCTAGCCGCGCCGCCCTATGGTGAGGGCCACCTGGTCCACTTCTGACGCTGCCCCTTCGCCTATAAAGACCCCCCAACGGGAAAAACCTAAACACCCGATCACTTTTCCAGAAACACATCGCGATCCACCGCCGTCATCGACCCGAGATCGAAAGGGTCCAGAAGCTCTTCCGGCACCCTGCTGGAGAGAGGAATCGCCACCGGAGGTCTTCTTCATTGCCATGCTTGCCTCCAGCGCGATGAGTGAGTAGTCTACCTTGCACTATGGGTCCATAGCAGTAGCTAGATGGTTGTGTTCTCCACCATGTGCTTTATGTTTAGATCTCGTGAGCTGCCTTACATGATCAAGATCACCGTTATGTAATTCTACATGTTGTGTTTGTTGGGATCCGATGAATATTGGTATTATGATTAAGTTGATGTTCTGAATATTATCTTATGTTATCTCTATGTTGTTTATGATCTTGCATGCTCTCCGTTGTTAGTAGCTATCTTGGCCAAGTAGATACTAGTGACTCCAAGAGGGGGTACTTATGCTCGATAGTTGTGTTCATGCCTCTATTTAATCTGGGGGAGTAACAGAAACCTCTAAGGTTGTAGATGTGATGTTGCCACTAGGGAGAAAACAACATTCTTATGTCCAAGGACATATGATTTGTTTACATTACACACTTTGCTTAATGCAGTTATCTGTTGTTCGCAACTTAATATTCACGGGGTCCTCGGATGATTCCCCGTGTGTGGATTATTAGTCATAGATGCAGTTGGATGGTGGTCTATGTATTTTGTTGTAATGCCCAGAGTAAATATCATAGTGATCCTCTTGGCATATGTACATTATCTTTATTCTATCAATTGCCCAACTGTAATTTGTTTACCCAGCATGTTGTTATTTATCTTATGGAGAGACACCACTAGTGAACTGTGGACCCCGATCAAATTTCCTTTATATTGCTATCACCTGTTTACTTTACTCGCACTGTTTACTTTCTCACATACTACTATTGCTTTCCACTCGATACGCTCATTCCTTTGTTTACAGGAAACCGGTGAGATTGACAACCTCATCGTAAGTTGGGAGCAAAGTTCTTGGTTGTGTTGTGTGCAGGTTCCGCGTTGCTACTAGTTGAAGACGCGCTAACAAGTATCGTTAACGGCGCCCTTGTTGGAGGGTCACTAGGCTAGCAAGCATCACCTTCTAGAGTTTGGCTTTTTCCTACTGGATTGATAAACCTTGGTTTCATAACTGAGGGAAAACTTGTTGTTGTGTTCATCACACCTTCTCTTGGGGTTCCCAACTGGTCGGTCATTTACATCACCAACACCGCACCACCAGCAAGTTTTCTGGCGCTGTTGCCGAGGAACTGAAGAAGAAGCTCTGACGTCAACTACATTTTCCCATGTCAACTACGCGCCAGCAAAACGCCAAGCAAGTTTTCTGGCACCGTTGCCAGGGAAAAAGAAGATTTCTGCAAGGGGAGTTTTACACGCACATCCTTTACTTTGTTTTAAGTTTTGCTTTACTTTATTTTTGCTTGCATCGTTTTTATCAAAAACATAAAAAAATTAGTTTCCTTATAGTTGTTATTTTTACTTGTCTGCTTTTAGCTTTGCTAGAATGGCTACTCCTGAAAACACCAAGTTGTGTGATTTTACTAGCACTAATAATAGTGATTTTATCTACACTCCTATTGCGCCAACTGCTCCTGCTGCAAATTTTTATGAGATTAAGCATGCTTTGTTGAACCTTGTTATGAAAGAGCAATTTTCTGGAGCTAGTACTGATCATGCTGCAGCTCATCTCAACAATTTTGTTGAGCTATGTGAGATGTAGAAATATAAGGATGTAGAGAGTGATATTATTAAGCTTAAGTTGTTTCCTTTTTCTTTGAGAGGAAAAGCTAAGGATTGGTTGCTATCTTTGCCTAAAAATAGTATTGATTCATGGGCTAAGTGTAAAGATGCTTTTATTGGAAGATACTATCCTCCTGCTAAGATTATAGCTTTTTGTAGCAATATTATAAAGTTTAGCCAGTTTGATAATGAACATGTTGCTCAGGCTTGGGAAAGAATGAAATCTATGATAAAGAATTGCCCTACTCATGGACTGACTACTTGGATGATTATCCAAACTTTTTATGCAGGACTGAATTTTTCTTCAAGGAACCTATTGGATTCAGCTGCTAGAGGCACTTTTATGTCCCTTACCTTGGGCGCCGCAACAAAGCTTCTCGACAATATGATGGTAAATTATTCTGAATGGCACACCGAGAGAGCTCCACAAGGTAAGAAGGTAAATTCTATTGAGGAAACCTCTTCCTTGAGTGATAAGATTGATGCTATAATGCTTATGCTTTCTAATGATAGAACTCATGTTGATCCTAATAATGTTCCTTTAGCCTCCTTGGTTGCTCAAGAAGAGCATGTTGATGTAAACTTCATTAGAAATAATAATTTTAACAACAATGCTTATAGGAACAATTTTGCTAGTAACAATTATAGGCCATATCCTTCTACCAATGATAATGGTTATGGTAATTCCTCCAACAACACTAGGGCTGCGCCCTCTGAGCTTGAAGTCATGCTCAAGGACTTCATCGGTAAGCAAATTGCTTTTAATAAGTCTGTTGAGGAAAAGTTAGGCAAAATTGATATTCTTGCTTCTAAAGTTGATAGCCTTGCTCATGATGTTGAACTTCTGAAATTCAAAGTGTTGCCTAAAGATGTGAAGGGGAACAATACTTTTGCCACTGCTAATGCAATCCAAGTTAGAATTGATGAACATGTTAGGATGTTAGCAGAATTGCATGCCAGGTGGGAAAGAGAAGATGAGATGGATAGAAGGATGAAGGTATGTACCATTACTACCTCTAATGATGTTGTTCCAAATGCTAGCAATCCTCTTACTTTGATTGGTGTAGAGAAAACTTCCACTCCTTGTACTAAAAAGTCTAAAACTGCTAAAACTTTTTCTCAAAAGAGTGCTGAAATTTTTCTGAGTGTGGGAGATGATAGCTCTATTTCCTTTAATGATTTTGATGTTGATGGCTGCAATATATCTGAAGTTATTTTGTTCTTGCAAAAGCTTGCTTTGAGTCCCAATGCTAGTTCTATAAATGTTGCTTTTACTAAGCATATTACCAATGCTCTTATGAAAATTAGGGATGAAAAGTTGAAGCAAAAAGCTTCTATTCCTAAGAAGTTAGAATATGGTTGGGAACCCATCATTGATATGCATGTTAATAGTTTTGATTGCCATGCTTTATGTGATCTAGGTGCTAGTATTTCTATTATGCCTAGAAAAATTTATGACATGCTTGATTTACCACCGCTTGAAAAGTGTTATTATGATGTTCCTATTGCGGATATTGCTAAGAAGAAACCTTTGGCAAGGATTAATGATGTTATTATTATGGTTAACAATAACCTTGTTCCCGTTGATTTTCTTGTTATGGATGTTGAAAGCAATGCTTCATGTCCTATTATTTTGGGAAGACCTTTTCTTCGAACTGTAGGTGCCATCATTGATATGATGGAAGGCACCATCAAATATCAATTCCCACTCAAGAAAGGTATGGAACACTTCCCTAGAAAGAGGAAGAAATTACTTTTTGACTCTATTCTTAGAGCAAATTATGAACTTGATGCTTCATCACTTGATATTACTTGATTCGCACTTTCTGCGCCTAGCTCAAAGGCCTTAAAGAAAAGCACTCTTGGGAGATAACCCATTATTTTACTTTCAGTTCTTTTTCTTTTATTTGAGTCTTGGAAGTTATTACTAATGTAATAACCTCTCCTTATCATTTTTATTTTGTTGTTGTGCCAAGAGAAGCCTCTAATTTGTGTGAGGTAAGATTTGGGGAAGTTGCTGTCTTGAAACAGATTTTGGTGCTGCACCGTAATTTTTTTTGAAAATTCTCAGAATATATTTTTGACCTGCGATTTATTGTGCATATGCCCTAGGTTATTTCCAAACTTTCATTAGTTTAACACTTTTTGATTTGAGCAACACAAAACCCTCTAAAAATTTGACCTTTGTCACGTATACTGTTTTGACAGATTTCTGCCACTATTTGTGTTTGCCTCTCGATCGCTTTCTTTTTGAGTTCTTTTGATCACGGAACTTTTGGGGAAGTTGCTACAGTAGTATATGCTTTATATGTGGTGGTTTTGAGTTGAAACCTGAAGCAAAAAGGGGTTGATTCATTATTATGCTTACACTAATGTTGCTAATAGAATTATGTTGAGTTTTGTATGAAGGAAGTTTTCAATTGTAGGGATTGGAGAATGATGAGATGAGTTGAAGAATGGACAAAAGCTCAAGCTTGGGGATGCCCACGCACCCCAAGAAATATCCAAGAGGTACAAGCGTCAAAGCTTGGGGATGCCCCAGAGGCACCCCTTCTTCATCGGCAAAAATCAGGTCACCTTTCAACACACTATATTTTTATTGCTTCATGCATTATGCGTTTTTCTTGGAGCATCAGTTGTTTTAGTTTTCAGTTTTGTTTAGTTTTGTTTGCTGCAATAAATGGTTGGACCCCAACAAATTCCTTTTGGAGAAGTTGCCTTGCTTTTCATTTGCCAAGAACACTCTGTTTTTCACTCTTATCGTTCAACGAGTGTTCTCTTTTTCTGCTACTGCGTTTAGCTTTTGTTTTTCGCCTTGATTTTTGTTCAGATATTGTTATATCTTTGCATCAAGGTGTATTTTGACCTCTGGTCCATGTTGGTTTTCATCAAAAGAGTTGTTTTAAAAAGGTTCGAATGGTGTTGAAAAAGAGAAAAAGTTTCATGCAAAAAAGTGGTACAAAAAGGAGCTTGTGTAGACTGCGGCCTAGGCTTTTGCATGTCGTAATTGACGTCTTTTTGATAGTATGCTTAGTGGTTTTTCTGTAGCATGACTTGTCTCAAATGACTGAGATTGCTTAATGAGCCTTTGAAAAAATCATGCGTTGTTTTTATTATTTGGAAGCATTATTTTGGTTTTCTCCTTGATGCTTTATTTGGGTTGACTTGGCGCATGCTTACACATGTTAGACTCATACAAAGTCGCCATAAGCCTCTATGATCATTTAGTTTTTGACTTTTGATGCCATCTTATGCTTCTTTTAATGTTGCTTTGTCACTTTGCATGATTATGGCCGTTATTGCTCTCTTAGTTGGTCGCTCCCAGTCTTTTGCTAGCCCTCATTTTGTACTGAGTATGAGCTCTACTCGTGCATCCAACTCCTAAAAACTAAGTTGTTCCAATGTGTCCACCATACATACCTATTAGCAATTTGCTATTCCAAAGTACATTTGACTTGATTTTATCTATCCTTCAAATTAAACTCTTTTTAATGTTATGCAAAAATTGGTCAGTAAAGCTCTCACGAACCTGATGGCACACTTCAGTTTTCTCGTTCTTAAAATTTTGACATTGTGGATCTCTTATGTTGAGTTGTTATGCTTGCAAGTTGTAAGTTGGAAATTAGCCAAACCATGCCGTCATGGGGTAAGCTTTCAACATTGCACTTCTTATTTGAGTTGATATCGTGATCTTTTGTTTATGGATACTCGCGATGTGAAACAAGTTGGGAATCTTGCGGGATCATGGAGTTCTTATATGTGTTAGAGAAATGCCTGGGCCGCTAATCTAAGCCATGCATAATTTATGGTGGAAATTTATAGCATGCCCATAGTGGACATTCGACGACGCATCTCGAAATAAAAAGCTATACCAATGGTAAATAAAAGAGATGTCGAAGTGTTCATTGTCTGTTTGTCTTGTCATTTTGATGTGGGTTTGTTCCATGTCATCGGTCAGGAGGTACCCCGTTGGCAGTTCTCGATGATACACATATATTTACAATGACAAGAGCTTGCTTGGGACTCTAAGTCGAGTAGCATGAGGTTTGGGTATTCGCACTTCACGGGACACGAGGTTTTCAACTTATGATTTGTCAAGCATATGCTTCATAATTGTACTCGCATTAACTTTAACCATTCAAGATGCTTATGATGGGGGCAATGAGACCTCAAAGCTAGTAAGTACCATAATTTTTGAAGGTTTATAAAACTCGCAATCACTGCTTCCCTCTGCAAAGGGCCTTTCTTTTAATTTTATGTTGAGTCACCACCTTCTACCTTTATGCACCGTCTAAGAGAGCATAGTTGTCATTCTTAGTATAATGTGCATTGTCCAAAAGTTATCATTGATTGATTCATGAATTTGGTTTCACTTGTTCTTAAATTATTTGTATCTAGTCGCCCTCTTAAACTTGAAGGTGTCCTATGCATTTATGTTTTGCTATTCCATGAAGGACAAGCTGAAAACCATTTGCTATGTTTTTCCTTATGATTTGAACACACGTTTGACTTTCATTGTTTTATTTTCATGATCTTTTGTTTGTGTTCTTTTTCATGTTATAACATGGTTGCTAAGTTTCTTCTATCAATATTATGTCTTTCATGCCCATGTTTTAAGTTCTTTTGATCCCAGCACTCAATGCTTACATAGATGATCAATATTATGTCTTGCATGTCACCTCAAAAATTATTCTTTGTTATCACTTACCTACTCGAGGACGAGCAGGAGTTAAGCTTAGGGATGCTTGATACATCTCACACGTATCTATAATATTTGATGCTCCATGCTTGTTCTTACACCATTTGCTTAGTGTTTTGTTACACTTCGTGGCGTTTTTATGCATTTTCCAGAACTAACCTATTAACAAGATGCCACAGTGCCATTTCCCTATTTTTTGCTGTTCTTGTGTTTCAGAAAAGTTACACAGGAAATATTCTCGGAATTGGACGACATCCAAATATTTAACGAAGCTTCCAGAAGACCGAAGAGGAGACGGAGACGAGCCAGAGGTTGGCCTCACCACCAGGGGGCATGGCCCAGGCCCTGGCCGCGCCGCCCTATGGTGAGGGCCACCTGGTCCACTTCTGACGCTGCCCCTTCGCCTATAAAGACCCCCCCCCCGACTGGAAAAACCTAAACACCCGATCACTTTTCCAGAAACACATCACGATCCACCGCTGTCATCGACCCGAGATCGGGAGGGTCCAGAAGCTCTTCCCGGCACCCTGCCGGAGAGGGGAATCACCACCGGAGGTCTTCTTCATCGCCATGCTTGCCTCCGGCGCGATAAGTGAGTAGTCTACCTTGGACTATGGGTCCAGAGCAGTAGCTAGATGGTTGTGTTCTCCACCATGTGCTTCATGTTTAGATCTCGTGAGCTGCCTTACATGACCGAGATCACCGTTATGTAATTCTACATGTTGTGTTTGTTGGGATCCGATAAATATTGGTGTTATGATTAAGTTGATGTGCTGAATATTATCTTATGTTATCTCTATGTTGTTTACGATCTTGCATACTCTCCGTTGTTAGTAGCTATCTTGGCCAAGTAGATACTAGTGACTCCAAGAGGGGGTATTTATGCTCTATAGTTGGGTTCATGCCTCTATTTAATCTGGGGGAGTGATAAAAACCTCTAAGGTTGTAGATGTGCTGTTGCCACTAGGGAGAAAACAACATTCTTATGTCCAAGGACATATGCTTTGTTTACATTACACACTTTGCTTAATGCAGTTATCTGTTGTTCGCAACTTAATATTCACGGGGTCCTCGGATGAGTCCCCATGGGTGGATTATTAGTCATAGATGCAGTTGGATGGCGGTCTATGTATTTTGTTGCAATGCCCAGAGTAAATCTCAAAGTGATCCTCTTGACATATGCACGTTATCTTTATTCTATCAATTGCCCAACTGTAATTTGTTTACCCAGCATGTTGTTATTTATCTTATGGAGAGACACCACTACTGAACTGTGGACCCCGGTCCAATTTCCTTTACATTGCTATCACCTGTTTACTTTACTGGCACTGTTTACTTTCTCGCATACTACTATTGCTTTCCACTCGATACGCTCATTCCTTTGTTTACAGCAAACCGGTGAGATTGACAACCTCATCGTAAGTTGGGACCAAAGTTCTTGGTTGTGTTGTGTGCAGGTTCCGCGTTGCTACTAGTTGAAGACGCGCTAACAAGTATCGTTAACGGCGCCCTTGTTGGAGTGTCACTAGGCTAGCAAGCATCACCTTATGGTGTTTGGCTTTTTCCTACTAGATTGATAAACTTTGGTTTCATAACTGAGGGAAAACTTGCTGCTGTGCTCATCACACCTTCTCTTGGGGTTCCCAACTGGTCGGTCATTTACATCATCAACACTGCGCCACCAACAAGTTTTCTGGCGCCGTTGCCGGGGAATTGAAGAAGAAGCTCTGACGTCAACTACATTTTCCCATGTCAACTACGCGCCAGCAAAACGCCAAGCAAGGAGTTAACAAAATTGTCAAAGGTTTGTCAAGCTAAAAACTCTATGAAGTTCAGTTGGTATATGATTGCAGATATAAGAGTTCACAAGAGATTTATGATGCAGTTGAAATATGTTTTTTGCGTGCAAAACAACATGTCAGAAAATTTAAGTAACAAATGAAAAACACAATGAAAAATCAGAAGTCATATGTTGCATAGAAAAAAGTTCACACAAGAGTTATGTTGCAGTTCAACATGTTTTATGATTTCATCATGTTAGAAAATTAATCTTACTAAAAAATAGATGTATTTTCTCTACAGACACTAGACAGATTAGAAGGTTCTGTTGATAACCTAAAGGAGTCTATAACTTGTACTATGCATGTCGAGGAGTTAACTGAATTTTGTAAGGTTTGCAAAAATAAAAATTATATGAAGTTCAGAAATCCTATAGATTGCAGAAAAAAAGGTTAACATGAGAGTTATGTTGCAGTTCATTATGTTTTATGAGTGGAAAAACCAACATACTAGATTTTATCTTGTAGATAATAATGCATGTATTTTATCTACAGACACCAGAAAGGTTTGAGGGTTCACTTGACTACCTGAAGAAGTCTACAGGTGGTACTAAGAATGTCAAGGAGTTAACAGAATTGTCAAAGGTTTGTCAAGCTGAAAACTCTATGAAGTTCAGTTAATATATGATTGCAGATATAAGAGTTCACAAGAGATTTATGATGCAGTAAAGAATGTTTTATATGTGCAAAACAACATGTCAGAAAATTTAACTTGTAGAAAATAATACCAGTATTTTGTCTGCAGACGCCATTCAGATTTGAGGGTCCAGTTGACTCACTGAGGAAGTCCAGATCAGATATGCAGAGAAGTGCAGCACATCGTGGCACTAGAAAAATTAACAATGGAATGGAAGGAACTAGTGTTGTATGATAAAGAGATTCTTGTTTAGGAACCAGTGTTGCACCGCCCAAGGTGTTTTGCTAGTACCTCAACACAACATCTAGCCAACCTCAAGACTCATACTAATTCAGAACTTGATACTGAAAAGAGGAAGTTCACAGCAACTGAATTGTATACACACTCAGCAGAGAAGACAAACACCAAAAATGATGATGAAGATATGATGTTTTGGACTGGACCACTAAAAAACCACGTTCACCTATCCTGTGTGATAAACCTATCTTTGTTACAGAACCCGTACTTCGCCCTCCAAGGCGATCAATGGCTGGAAGAAGCCAAACAAAGATAAATGAAGGCATTGAAACATTTGCAAGTAATCTGGATATTCCGTTCGTGAAGCGCACTAAGAAGGATAAAGCTGGTTTCACTGCTAAAAATCCTAGTAGTCATAGAAAACCAGTCCAGATTACAGATGAGAAGAAGTGCACTGGTGCACCTGAAAAAATTCACAAGGGAAATGTGAAAAGAACTCAAACCTGGAAAGTGCAACATCAACCTTCTACAAAAAATGAAGACAATGGAGGCACACCATTACATATACCTCCCAGGGATCCATTGCTGCATGTACCTATTGTCACACCACCAGCCCCCATCAATCAAGACCTAGAAGTGACAACACCTGGAACTGCACCGTCATACATCCATGTGAGTATAAAAAACAATGTGTTTCATTACAACAACGGAAAAAAGAACCATGAGGTTTTTATTTTATTGTGAAAAAACTTACTATATAAAAAACTAACTGCTACTTTCAAAAAACTTGTAGGCACCTGATCTACCGACAGGTCTGATACCTGTTATTGGTCAATAGTTCAGCACGTTCAGTGAGGCATACCAGTTTTACAATGTGTATGCGAAACACACAGGCTTTGGGATAAAAAAGAGTCAACACAACAAGAGTCGCGGATATTTGCGTTGTGTGCTTGAAGGTAGTTACACAGCAAGTTTTGATGAATCTGAATGGCAACATGACAAGGTCACAAGGATGACTGGATGCAAGGCATTTATGAGGGTAAATGAAAAAGAAGATTGAACATGTGTTATAAAGGATTTTAACCTGGAACACAACCATCCCCTGCTGTTAAGTCCATCAATGAGTGTCTTCCTTCATTCGCATAAGCGTGTTGACTCCACACTGAAAAATTATATAAAGGACCTCCAGTTTAGCAATATAAAACATGTTAACATCATGGGGTTGCTTACTAGGCTGAATGGAGGACACAGGAACTTTCCGTGCCATGACAAAGTGTGACGACCCCGAATTTATCACAAATTCGAAGTGCCCGTTATGCATTCCACCACAATCCCAGAATCATTGTTGTGATACACATAACGTGGTTGGTAACTAGTTCCATAGACATTACAGTACGATGGTTCAAATACAATGGTCATAGAGACCAAGTTCATATTACAACACAATATAGCAGCGGAAATAACGTCTTCGGGTCCATGCCTTCACCCTACAGGCAATGGCGACTCAGTAGAAGATCTTAGTTCTGATACTCTTCTTCATACCCTTCCTCCGGATACTCTTCCCCATAGTCTGGCCAAGTTGATAGCCAGGGACACAGCCGTGAGTACATTGGATGCACTCGCAAACCATCTTATAAATGAAATGATGAAATAGATATGCAAGGTTTATATGGTGGACTAAGCACTAAGTTTAGTTGCAAAAGCTAGTTTTATTTCCCAAGAATGTTCATTGGTAGAAAAGAGGTTTAGTTCTCTAAGTTCAATCTAAAGGAACTTCAAGTGTGTCAATATCAATGTCAAGTCAAGTCATGTCATTCACCAAGGTCACCCTAAGTTATTATCATTCTTGACAAAAGTCAAGTACAGTTTGCCAACTGTCCATAACCGAGGACGCGGCTATTCGAATAGTTTGAAACCTCTGCAGAGGGGTACACTTTACCCACAAGATTCGATACATCTGCCGGGAGAAATCCACGGTTCGTCATACACAAAGTATGCGAGGTTCAGATAATCAAACAAACACTTTCACTTGCTCACTCTAGTACATGATCCTTCCCTAGAGCCCGAGACACGGACCTCTTCCGTTCCAGCGTCTCTAGTTTTGCCCGCTCCGGAGTGCCGGATGAATGGAATTTCCACTTGGTTCAGAAGTACCCGCGCATGGTGCACTTCTATAAAGGATGATACAAGACCTCCCATACTAGGGTGAACAAGCTACGGACTAAGCCCCTTCCCATTTAGGGGTAATGTGGTCGTACGGTAATGGTTGGCTCACATGGTACATCACTTATTATCATTTAGCAAATACATTCCATAGTTCTTAGTCAATATTATTTTCCTTCATAAGACCATCATGTAGGAGAATCTCCATTTCAAGTTTTCAAGTTCAAGTCACCAAGTTCAAATGGGGTTCCACTTAGAGATGGCCTCAATTTTATTAGCGACTAAGCAACTATATTGAGTGATGATAACACTAAGCTATGGTTGGATAAACTCAGCTTGATGCTCTTGCTAAGCAAGATATCACTATACTTCTATCATTCTACTTAGCAATTCAATCATGCAATTTACTTAAAACAAGTAGAATGCAATAGTAAAACTAGGCATTTGGAGTATGATTCAAAAGATGGCTTGCCTTGGTTGGCAAAGTGTCCGGGGTATTCTTCTTCTTCTTGATAAAATTCCCCTTCAATATCCTCCTCAGCAACACTAGCGTCTAATAACGAATAAACACAATACACACAATCACCACACAATACTAACATCACTTCAAACACACAAACTTGTTTTCAAACAATAATATTCATGGTGGATTTTATAGAATTGGGTTGCAAGTTTTTCTTCCAAGTTTTTATTAAGTGTGCAAGTTGGATTTGTCTACCAAGTACCATATGTGGCTTACTTTCCAAGCATTGGTATTGAACTAAGGGTGGTTGGACTAGTTCAAGTGAGGAGGGTTTAATTAAGTGGATTGGTATTGAGGGCAAAAATTAATTCTAAGTGTGCAATAGAAATCTATCATTTTATGCTTCAAACTAAGATGAGATTAGGGTCTAATTGGTACCACTAACAAGGTTTGAGTTGATTAAGGTGGACTAAACAGTAGGGGAGGTAATTAGTGAGTTCACAAATCAAGTTTCATAATTTTAGGTGGCTTAAACAATTTTCTAGAAATGTTCTATGATTAATAAAGCTATGGTCACATTATTCTTATTTATTTAAATTCCTACCTCAAATTGAATTCTAACCAGTTCTACAGTGTAGAGCAATTCCTAAGCTTTCCAACGCATATTCATTTGCTAGAAATGGATTTGTAAATCTCTTGGAAATAAAGTTTGAAAATCAGATCTGAATCATATTTGAATTAATTCAAAACAGGCGGGAAATAAATAAAAACGAAATGGACCAAATTCTAAACGAACTGGCCGATTCTCTACAGAACCCGAACGGGCCGGCCCGATAACGTTTTGCACGGGGCGGGAAATGTTTTAAAACGAACTGACAAGGGGGTCCCCCCCCGTCAGGTCACTTAACCGCACCGAACCGGCACGCTACCGACGGATCAGGATCCAACGGCTCACAGGCATCGTCCTCGTTGGCTAGGGCTGGAGCTCACCTGCGCACAGCGAGGAAGACGACGGCGACGGCGAGGCACGTAGAGGAAGCAGAGCTCGACGGCGACGGGCGGAAAAGGCTCCGGCAGCACTCCTCCTCCAGCTCCAGGCGTCCGTTCGTCCAGCGGCGGCCCAACGCGGCGGCGCTGCCTGCGCCCAGTAGCTCGCCGGCGGTGCAGGCGTCGTCGAACTAGAGCGAGAGGGAGGGAGATATGGTGTCTGGGAGGTAGCTGGGAGCGGGGCGAGTTCGTTCGTTTGATCGGCGGGGGCTTTTATAGGCCAGAGCGTCAGGGGCGAGGGCGTCCAGTAGCTCGCCGGTGCGGGGGCCCTGGCGATGCGCGTCGAGCAACACCGGGCACGGCGGCCTTGCTCGCGTGCTGGAGGGGTTTGGTCTCGGCCGCGGAGTGCTGTGGGTCGGCTCTGGCGCAGTCACAGCGGTCGGCGTCGTGCAGGAAGAGGAGAGGCAGAGAGGGGGGTCCTGGGCGCGTTCCTCTTCTTCCCTCCACTTCTCACGGCTCGGGTCGGGGCAGAGGGGGCTGGGCTCGACCGCGGCGTCGTCCACGAGTATGGCTACAGGGTCGGGACGCACGAGAACAGTGAAGCTCACAGTAACCACGATTTTCTCGATTTTTGTCTGCCAGGTGCTCGACACAATGCCCGCAAGAGATTCAAATTCGAATTTTTGAAATTTTTCACTTTGGGTGGTCAACATATTGGACAAGGGTTCCAGAACTATTTTTGTTCTGAAGAGATAGGATGTTTTGCAGAAATCTTATTTTGAATTTGAAGTTTGGTCATTGATTCAGATTCAAAGTTTGGCTGATGTTTGAGTGATGTTCTAATTTGAATTTTGGTTAGAAACTTCTTGGTTGAGTTAGTATGTGACTTGGTTAAGCTCAACTAACTGACCAAACCTTTACTTGAGCCACAGATTTCTTAATATAAGTGTTCAAAGTAGGGTGGTCAATAATATTTTCTAGATCATCTTATTCTTCTCTTTTTCTTTCTTTCTTTTGTTTCTTGTTTCTTTGGTTCTTATAATTCTTCTCAATTGCTTCTGTTGGTTAAGTTAGAATTAACTAACTATTGCACAACAAATAATAACACACATGAAATCATAAAATACATACAATAGGAAATACATGCATACATGCAATAATAGATAAAAAGTTTTATCTTGACCCAAAATTTGGTATTTTAATTCATAGGAAGTGGATTACAATTTTCTGAGTTGTTACAATCTTCCCCCCTTAAAAAGAATCTCGTCCTCGAGATTCACTAATTAAGAACTGAAAAGATTGGGAAATTCTTTCTGAAGGTAATCTTCTCGTTCCCAAGTAGCTTCATCTTCGGTGTGATTACTCCACTGAACCTTTAGAAACTTGATGCTTCGGGTTCGAGTGGTGCGATAGGCTTCCTCGAGGATACGGGTAGGCACTTCACGATAGGTCAAATCCTTGTTGATGTCCACCGAACGGTGATCAATATTCTTGAAGATTTCTGGCTTCTCCGGCACTTCAAGACATTTCCGAAGTAAAGACACGTGAAAGACATCGTGCACTTCAGACAATTCAGGGGGCATTTCCAACTGATATGACACTTCTCCTCTGCGGCTTAGTACCTTGAAGGGTCCAATATACCTTGGTGCAAGCTTTCTTTTTACTTGGAATCTTTGCATTCCCTTGAGAGGTGATACTCTGAGATAAACAAAATCTCCAATCTGGAAGGTCAGTTCTCTACACCTCTTGTCGGCATAACTCTTCTGTCTAAACTGGGCTGCCTTGAGGTAATCACGAATCATGCGAACCTTCTCTTCAGCCTCTTGCAGAATGTCTGGTCCAAATATCTGACTGTCTCCGGTTTCTGACCAATTCAAAGGGGTACAGCACTTTCGTCCATATAAAGCTTCAAATGGGGCCATTTGCAAACTGGCTTGATAACTGTTGTTGTAGGAAAACTCCGCGAAAGGCAGACAATCTTCCCACTTAGCTCCATAGGCTAGAACACAGGCTCTCAACATATCTTGAAGTATCTGATTTACTCTTTCTGTCTGTCCATCAGTCTGAGGGTGGTAAGCTGTGCTAAAGGCTAATTTGGTTCCCAAGGCTTGATGCAAACTTTTCCAAAATCTCGAGGTGAATTGGGTTCCTCGATCAGAAACTATGGTTTTAGGGACTCCATGCAAACTAACAATTCTGGATAGATAAAGATCTGCTAGCTGTCCTGAGGTATAAGTGGTCTTGACAGGAATAAAGTGGGCAACTTTGGTTAGTCTATCCACAATGACCCAGATAGAATCATTTCCGCGGCTAGACCTTGGAAATCCAGTGATGAAATCCATTCCAACAGATTCCCACTACCATTCCGGAACTTGCAAAGGTTGCCACAATCCCGCAGGACGTTGATGTTCAGCCTTGACTCTTTGACAAATATCACACTTAGATATGAACGATGCAATCTCACGCTTCATTCCATGCCACCAAAATTGCTCCTTCAGATCTTGATACATCTTGGTTCCACCGGGGTGGATGGAGTAAGGTGTCTCATGGGCTTCTCTCATAATAACTTCCTTCAATTCTGAGTCCGCAGGCACACAAATACGTCCTTTATACCAAAGAACTCCTTGATCATCTTCTTCAAATCCTGACACCTTGCCGGAACTAATTCTGCGCTTAATTCCGTCAATACTCTCATTTCCCTTCTGGGCTTCTTTGATTTGACTCATCAAGGTGGGTTGAAACTCAAGGTTGGCTAAAAATCCTCGACTGACTCATTCCAATCCAAATTTTTCAAACTCTTGATGTAACATAGGTTGCTCCTCTTTGATCATCATATTCAACGAGCATGGCTTCCTACTCAATGCATCGGCAACTACATTGGCCTTACCGGGATGATAATGAATTTCCAGATCATAATCCTTGATCAACTCTATCCATCTTCTTTGCCTCATGTTCAACTCCTTCTGGGTGAAGATATATTTCAAACTCTTGTGATCAGTGTAGATCTCACAACGGTTACCCATAAGATAGTGCCTCCAGGTCTTCAAAGCAAGAACTACGGCTGCTAACTCCAGATCATGGGTTGGATAGTTTTCTTCATGAGGTCGAAGCTACCGAGAGAGGTAAGCTATGACCTTGCCTTCTTGCATTAACACACAACCAAGTCCAAGTTTGGAAGCGTCGCAATAGACATCAAAGTTCTTGGTGATATCGGGCATGGTTAGGATGGGGGCGGTCACCAATCGCTTCTTGAGCTCTTGAAAACTCTCTTCACACTTAGGGGTCCATTCAAACTTCTTGTCCTTCTTCAACAGTTGGGTCATTGGCCGGGCAATGCTTGAAAACCCTTCAACAAATTTGCGGTAATATCCCGCTAATCCGAGAAAACCTCTAACTTCAGATTGAGTGGTAGGGGCTTCCCATTCCATGACTGATTTGATCTTCTTTGGGTCTACTGATATTCCTCCAGCTGATAATACATGACCTAAGAATCCGACTTCCTTCAACCAGAACTCACATTTACTGAACTTGGCATAAAGCTGATGCTCTCTAAGAGTCTCTAAGATTAATCTCAGATGGGTTGCATGCTCCTCTTTGGACTTGGAATAGATAAGAATGTCATCAATGAAGACAACAACAAACTTATCCAAAAACTCCATGAAAACCTTATTCATGAGGTTCATGAAATAGGCAGGGGCATTGGTTAATCCGAAGGACATTATGGTGTACTCATACAATCCGTATCGGGTAGTGAAGGCTGTTTTGGGTATATCAGTTGCACGGATCTTCAGTTGATGGTACCCAGTTCTAAGGTCTATCTTCGAGAAGACTCGAGCTACGGTCAATTGGTCAAACAGATCATCAATCTTAGGAAGAGGATACTTATTCTTGATGGTCACATCATTTAGCTTGCGGTAATCAGTGCACAGTCGGCTGGAACCGTCACTTTTATCCACAAACAAGATGGGTGATCTCCAAGCAGAAGAACTTGGCTGAATCAACCCCTTACTCAAAAGGTCATCCAATTGCTTCTTCAACTCTACTAGTTCAGCTGGGTTCATATGATAGGGTCGTTGGGCTATGGATCCAGTCCCGGGAATAAGCTCAATGATAAACTCAATATCCCGATCCGGTGGCATTCCGGGTAGCTCATCGGGAAAAACATCCGGGTATTCACAGACGATGGGAACTTCCTCTATAGTTGGCCCTGAGATACTCTTATGACATCTGGTGGTCTGGGGTGGTTTTACGGACACATGCTTTACTACAATTCCAGTGCTACTCTTCAATCTATCACTCCTTGATGGGAAGACATCCAATTCATATCGAGAACTACTTCCAAACCTTTGGTTCCCAATACTATCAAATTGGCTAAGAAAGATATTCCATGAATTTCTATGGGAACTGCCAAACAGTTCCACTCAGCCCTTGTTGTTGACCCAGGTATTTGTACTAGCATGGCATGTTTCAGGGGTGTTGGTTGAAGTCCACTTTTATCAACAAATAACTTAGTAACAAACGAGTGTGAAGCTCCAGAATCAAACAGAACTCTTGCAGGAACGGAATTAACAGGGAACATACCAAGCACAACATCGGTTGCTTCCTGAGCTTCTTCAACATTCATGTGGTTCAGACGGCCTCGAGGGTGAGGCTGGTTCCTTGGTGGATAATTCTTGCCATTTCCAACACGGCGCTGCTGCTGAGCAGGAGCAGTGGTCTTGGATGCATCATTTAGCTTCTTGGGGCACTCATTGGAGTAGTGCCCTTTGAGTCCGCACTCATAACAGGTAACACCAGACTTGTCACCAGACTTGGGCGGCACGGTTGCTCCATTCGGCCTTGGAGTATTGGGGTTGAAGTTGTTGCCATTAGGTCTTGGAGGTGCACGGTTGAAGTTGTTGCCGGGTGGACGGCTAGGAAAGTTGGGACGTGGAGCAGGTGCAGATGGCCTCATAGGTCTTGGGGCGAAACCCATGGGTGGATTTCCCCTCAGCTTCTGCGAATTGCTCGAGTTGCCTTGATACATCATACGGTGCTTGCGGTTCTCTGCAGCTTGCTTGAGTTTGCCTTCCATCTGAATGGCAGAATCAACCAATGACTCCAGGTCGGCAAAGTGAATGCTGACCAAGACACATTGCATCTCATCATGAAGTCCATCCAGAAACCTTTCTTGCTTCTTCTCAGTGGTGTTGGTGTCATCTGGGGCATACCTAGACAAGGTAAGGAACTTGTCACGGTAATCCACCATAGATAGGGAACCTTGCTTCAGATTTCTGAACTCATCTCTCATCCTTTTAACCAATCCCAAAGGAACATGGGCTTTGCTGAACTTGCTCTTGAACTCCTCCCAAGGCATCACATACCCTTGGGCTTGCATTGCATGAGTGCTATCCCACCAAGCTCTAGCGGCTCCCGCAAGATAGTGGGTGGTGTACAAGACCTTCTCATTTTCACCAACTTCGGTGACTGCCAAATTGTTCTCCATAGTGCGAAGCCAGTCATCGGCATCTAAGGGTTCTTCAGACTTAGTGAACATAGGAGGGTTGGTGTTTTGGAAACTCCTTAACTTGGATCGGTGATCACCATGGCCATTGTTCTCTCCTTCACCATGGCCATTTCCATTGCCATTGTTGTGGTTCATTGCCATCTGGGTTAGTTGCTGAAGAGTGGCCAAGTTAGCTTGGCGCTCAGCTCGGGCTGCTTCTCGGTCTTCCATGATCAACCTTAGCAGTTCGGCCATTTCCGGGTTCGGGGGTTGGGGTGCTCGCGGCATCTGAAGATAAGGTGTGTAAGACAAGAGGGAAAAGCTAATTTGCTAAGATTTAAATTTAACATGGATGATGAAATTTTTGTCTTACTAAGGCCTTAAGGGCCAAATTCATATTTCATTCAACAAGCATCAAACATATCATACATACGAGTTCACACATTACAAATGGTTTACATCAAACCATTGCGACTCGTCTACTAGAGAGGGGGATACAACTCACACCTACACGAAGTGACTTAAAGTAAAACTCATAACTAGATAACACGGGAATCTCCAATCTAAACATCGGGCTCCTCGGGGTCTTCCTCCTCATCATCCACAATGAATCCAGCATCCTCATCACGCTCCTCATCATCAAGGTCCTCCGTGAAGTCATCCTCGTCACTAATGAGGGCATTATCCTCCTTGCGGAGGTCAATGCCTTCCTCCTCACCAAGGTGGCTCTCTAGACTCTCGATGTACTCAGTCAACTCAGCCACATTGGCCTTCAACTCATCAATGGTGTGATCCCTCTCATCGCGCTGGCGGTGAAGACTCTTGCGATCCCTAGCAAGAATCCTGATAGTGCTCCTTGCCTCCACCAGTGCGAAGTGCTCAAGGTTGGCCTTGGTACGGGCACGATCAGCCTCCTGCTGAGTGGAGTACAGCAAGAAGTCCATGTGATCGATGTAGGTACTCGGCTCATTTTGCCCTGGCATGTTTGCGGGATGCCCATCCGCATCACGCCGAGCAAAGTTCCTAAAGCGCTCTCCCTGGACCTGCTCAACATGCAGTCCGCACAAGCGGGCGTGCATCTCCTGCATACCTCGGACCAAACCATCGGCCCAAGTGTTCTCCACAAGCTCAAACTTGATCCTTGGAGAAATCAAATCTCCCTTCTTGCCACGGCAACTGGCCCTGATAAGCCACCGTAGCTCTCCATCCGGGTGCTCATTGAGCACGACTCCCTTGAACTCCGGATACAGACGATCCAGGAACAAGGTCAGGGTGGTGAGGTCGCGCTCGAAACAAAGGCTGCCACCATGGCCCAACTGGTACTGCTCAGTGAATACCGGTGCCATCTACAAAGTTTTAGATTAGATTAAGTTAGTGATCAACTCAAGTGTGCAAAATTTTAAGTAGGTAAAAACTAAAGCATGTACAAAACTTTGTAAAATAGAGAGGAAAAGACTAAGCAATTTCAAACCATTACTTATATCTTTGCTTTTGTAAAGGTTTCAATTAACGGCCATTCTAACTAAGGTCTCCTATGGTCAGCCTAGGCTCTGATACCAACTTGTGACGACCCCGAATTTATCACAAATTCGAAGTGCCCGTTATGCATTCCACCACAATCCCAGAATCATTGTTGTGATACACATAACGTGGTTGGTAACCAGTTCCATAGACATTACAGTACGATGGTTCAAATACAATGGTCATAGAGACCAAGTTCATATTACAACACAATATAGCAGCGGAAATAACGTCTTCGGGTCCATGCCTTCACCCTACAGGCAATGGCGACTCAGTTGAAGATCTTAGTTCTGATACTCTTCTTCATACCCTTCCTCCGGATACTCTTCCCCATAGTCTGGCCAAGTTGATAGCCAGGGACACAGCCGTGAGTACATTGGATGCACTCGCAAACCATCTTATAAATGAAATGATGAAATAGATATGCAAGGTTGATATGGTGGACTAAGCACTAAGTTTAGTTGCAAAAGCTAGTTTTATTTCCCAAGAATGTTCATTGGTAGAAAAGAGGTTTAGTTCTCTAAGTTCGATCTAAAGGAACTTCAAGTGTGTCAATATCAATGTCAAGTCAAGTCATGTCATTCACCAAGGTCACCCTAAGTTATTATCATTCTTGACAAAAGTCAAGTACAGTTTGCCAACTGTCCATAACCGAGGACGTGGCTATTTGAATAGTTTGAAACCTCTGCAGAGGGGTACACTTTACCCACAAGATTTGATACATCTGCTGGGAGAAATCCACGGTTCGTCATACACAAAGTATGCGAGGTTTAGATAATCAAACAAACTCTTTCACTTGCTCACTCTAGTACAGGATCCTTCCCTAGAGCCCGAGACACGGACCTCTTCCGTTCCGGCGTCTCTAGTTTTGCCCGCTCCGGAGTGCCGGATGAATGGAATTTCCACTCGGTTCAGAAGTACCCGCGCACGGTGCACTTCTATAAAGGATGATACAAGACCTCCCATACTAGGGTGAACAAGCTACGGACTAAGCCCCTTCCCATTTAGGGGTAATGTGGTCGTACGGTAATGGTTGGCTCACATGGTACATCACTTATTATCATTTAGCAAATACATTCCATAGTTCTTAGTCAGTATTATTTTCCTTCATAAGACCATCATGTAGGAGAATCTCCATTTCAAGTTTTCAAGTTCAAGTCACCAAGTTCAAATGGGGTTCCACTTAGAGATGGACTCAATTTTATTAGCGACTAAGCAACTATATTGAGTGATGATACCACTAAGCTATGGTTGGATAAACTCAGCTTGATGCTCTTGCTAAGCAAGATATCACTATACTTCTATCATTCTACTTAGCAATTCAATCATGCAATTTACTTAAAACAAGTAGAATGCAATAGTAAAACTAGGCATTTGGAGTATGATTCAAAAGATGGCTTGCCTTGGTTGGCAAAGTGTCCGGAGTATTCTTCTTCTTCTTGATAAAATTCCCCTTCAATATCCTCCTCAACAACACTAGCGTCTAATAACGAATAAACACAATACACACAATCACCACACAATACTAACATCACTTCAAACACACAAACTTGTTTTCAAACAATAATATTCATGGTGGATTTTATAGAATTGGGTTGCAAGTTTTTCTTCCAGGTTTTTATTAAGTGTGCAAGTTGGATTTGTCTACCAAGTACCATATGTGGCTTACTTTCCAAGCATTGGTATTGAACTAAGGGTGGTTGGACTAGTTCAAGTGAGGAGGGTTTAATTAAGTGGATTGGTATTGAGGGCAAAAATTAATTCTAAGTGTGCAATAGAAATCTATCATTTTATGCTTCAAACTAAGATGGGATTAGGGTCTAATTGGTACCACTAACAAGGTTTGAGTTGATTAAGGTGGACTAAACAGTAGGGGAGGTAATTAGTGAGTTCACAAATCAAGTTTCATAATTTTAGGTGGCTTAAACAATTTTCTAGAAATGTTCTATGATTAATAAAGCTATGGTCACATTATTCTTATTTATTTAAATTCCTACCTCAAATTGAATTCTAACCAGTTCTACAGTGTAGAGCAATTCCTAAGCTTTCCAACGCATATTCATTTGCTAGAAATGGATTTGTAAATCTCTTGGAAATAAAGTTTGAAAATCAGATCTGAATCATATTTGAATTAATTCAAAACAGGCGGGAAATAAATAAAAACGAAACGGACCAAATTCTAAACGAACGGGCCGATTCTCTACAGAACCCGAACGGGCCGGCCCGATAACATTTCGCACGGGGCGGGAAATGTTTTAAAACGAACTGACAAGGGGGTCCCCCCGTCAGGTCACTTAACCGCACCGAACCGGTACGCTACCGACGGATCAGGATCCAACGGCTCACAGGCATCATCCTCGTTGGCTAGGGCTGGAGCTCACCTGCGCACGGTGAGGAAGACGACGGCGACGACGAGGCACGTAGAGGATGCAGAGCTCGACGGCGACGGGCGGAAAAGGCTCCGGCAGCACTCCTCCTCCATCTCCAGGCGTCCGTTCGTCCAGCGGCGGCCCAACGCGGCGGCGCTGCCTGCGCCTAGTAGCTCGTCGGTGGTGCAGGCGTCGTCGAACTAGAGCGAGAGGGAGTGAGAGATGGTATCTGGGAGGTAGCTGGGAGCGGGGCGAGTTCGTTCGTTTGATCGGCGGGGGCTTTTATAGGCCAGAGCGTCGGGGGTGAGGGCGTCCAGTAGCTCGCCGGTGCGGGGGCGCTGGCGATGCGCGTCGAGCAACACCGGGCATGGCGGCCTTGCTCGCGTGCTGGAGGGGTATGGTCTCGGCCGCGGAGTGCTGTGGGTCGGCTCTGGCGCAGTCACAGCGGTCGGCATCGTGCAGGAAGAGGAGAGACAGAGAGGGGGGTCCTGGGCGCGTTCCTCTTCTTCCCTCCACTTCTCACGGCTCAGGTCAGGGCAGAGGGGGCTGGGCTCGACCGCGGCATCGTCCACGAGTATGGCTATAGGGTCGGGACGCACGAGAACAGTGAAGCTCACAGTAACCACGATTTTCTCGATTTTTGTCTGCCAGGTGCTCGACACAATGCCCGCAAGAGATTCAAATTCGAATTTTTGAAATTTTTCACTTTGGGTGGTCAACATATTGGACAAGGGTTCCAGAACTATTTTTGTTCTGAAGAGATTGGATGTTTTGCAGAAATCTTATTTTGAATTTGAAATTTGGTCATTGATTCAGATTCAAAGTTTGGCTGATGTTTGAGTGATGTTCTGATTTGAATTTTGGTTCGAAACTTCTTGGTTGAGTTAGTATGTGACTTGGTTAAGCTCAACTAACTGACCAAACCTTTGCTTGAGCCACAGATTTCTTAATATAAGTGTTCAAAGTAGGGTGGTCAATAATATTTTTAGATCATCTTATTCTTCTCTTTTTCTTTCTTTCTTTTGTTTCTTGTTTCTTTGGTTCTTATAATTCTTCTCAATTGCTTCTGTTGGTTAAGTTAGAATTAACTAACTATTGCACAACAAATAATAACACACATGAAATCATAAAATACATACAATAGGAAATACATGCATACATGCAATAATAGATAAAAAGTTTTATCTTGACCCAAAATTTGGTATTTTAATTCATAGGAAGTGGATTACAATTTTCTGAAATGCACACGTATTTTTGTTCATGAAAACTGCATTTAATTGTTTGATGATAAAAGTTATGATAGTAACAACAAAAATGATATGATTTTGCAGGAAAGCACAAAATGCACGTCTGGAATCAGCGGACGACATGCAAAAGTTGTTCAAGTTCTTTGATGAAATGAAATCTCAAAATGATAAATTCTACTCTGATGTGGATATTGATGAGGACAAAGTAATCAAAATATTTTTTGGGCAAATGCAAGCTGCAGAGCAGCGTATGTAGATTTCAGCGACTGCATCACATTTGACACCATATATAAGTCAAACAAATTCCACATGCCTCTCGCAGTGTTTGTTGGCATAAACAACCACTTACAATCCACTATTTTTGGGGTTGTGCTGATAGGTGATGAAAGCACAGAATCATTCAAATGGGTCTTCAGCACATTCTTGAAGTGCATGAACGGCAAACAGCCAATGTGCATACTCACAGGTTAGCCGAACACATATGAAAAGATTACTGCGAAAAAATACTGGAATAAAACATAACACTTTTGCCTTCTGTTCCAATCCTGCAGATCAATGTCCATCTATGGCCAAGGCTATCCCAAAAATCTTCCCATGATCTCTGCATAAACTGTGAAGGTGGCACATAATGAACAATCATAGAATTCCACTGAAGCAGCTATAGAAGCTCTTTCCTGACCTAAAAGAGCAACTAGCAGCAGTGTTGAATCATCCCCTGATGCCAAACAAATTTGAAGAAGTGTGGCATGAGCAGGTAAACAAGTACAAACTGTATGATATAAACGTAATGATAAACCTGTGGAATGAAAGGACTACTTGGATATAAGCATACTGGAAAGAAGTTTTCTGTGCACGCATGACATCAACGCAGAGACGCGAAAGTATGAACCATGTTCTGAAGAAGGGATTTGTCAAGGAATAGCAGGATCTCCATATATTTGCACAGCAAGTGAACAACTGTATACAGACAAGGCATGAGGTTGAAAATGCAGAGAAAATAGCATCGATGGTATGTATAAACAAACTAACTATCATTCCTACATTGAAAAAAACCGTTAATAACCTGGATGTTACCACATATCCTCGTTGAAGTTCATTTTTTATTGCGATATTTTTTTAGTTTATGCTATTTAAAAAGTAGGTTTAGATACTAGGGATTTCTATTTTCATGCCCTCGGGTCCTTAGTTGTACTCAATTTTCCCCAGCTCCTTAGTTTTTCCTCAGTTTTGCCCAAGCCCTTGTCTGAAACCCTCACAAGGAGGTCGGACGGAAGGAATCCCGTTCAGTTGACCGTTCCGTGCTGACGAGTGGGGCTGCGTCGTGTGGGGCCGCGTTGTGTGGGGCTGGTAGAAAGGGACTTCGTGGGACAGGATGAGACCGTGTTTGGTCATACGAGCGGAGCTGGGGCCGTAGCGTGTGGAGCCGTGTGGGTCTAGGACGTGGGCACGAGTGGTTTCTGTCTCTTTCGCCCAGATTAGCAGTTTTCAATGCACCTTTTTCCTCTCTCTTGCTCGATCTCATTTATTCTTGATTGCCCAAATTGGTAGCAAATCTAGAGCAGCTTCTCCTTCTGTTTGTTAACGCCATTCATTTCTTTATGCCTTTGTTTTTACCCAATCAGGTACTCCCTCCGATCCATATTACTCTTCACTAATACGGATGTATCAACCACTAAAATGTGTTTAGATACAACCACATTAGCGAAGAGTAATATGGATCGGAGGGAGTAGGAAATCTAGGGCACAAATCCAGAGAAAATATACGATAAGCTGCATACAGCAGCCAACATAGCATAGATAATAGTAGCTACCGACCGAGATCCAACATAAGCTACAATTTACATGAATGGGAGGCTGCGCAGGTGAATCCCAAGTGCTTTGTGTTTGGCCATGAATGCATGCACGTTCACGGTCATTCCAACTCTAGCGCCGCCAATGGCTCTGCCAATGGATTTGGCATGGTTCACTAGGCAGTTGAAGTCGGTGGCGCGGAGCCTCCTGGTGCAGAAGGGGCACCTGTAAATGCCTCGAGCAAAGTGGCGATCATAATGGCCAGACTGCAGCCTCCTAAGGACGTGACGAGTCTTGGTGTGAAAGGACTCATCGTCGCTGTCGACGTCGCTGCTCTGCACCTGTCACGTAGCACCAAAGATCAAAAAACACGGAGTCAATTGCAGCGATAATGGAACAGAGAGTGAACAAAAGATCATGCATGGTAATATAGGCACGAAAAAAAGAGGTAGCCTCAGTTACATTGGATAAACTTATATCCATGATTTGGGTCAGTGAACCAAAGATCATGCACAACAAATTTGTACACACCAATTGTTCACTGACCAAACCCTGAATCAATTTGTGCCCAAATATTCATCATCATTGGCACAAATTAACCGGATGGGATTGATTACTCACATAAGTTAACCGAATCTTAAACAAAAGCAAATCACAAACACTAATAACGCAAGATCTAGAACTAGGAACAGACAAACCCTAATAACGCAAGATCTAACACGCAAGATCTAGACCTAGAAATAGACGAACCCTAATGATGCAAGATCTAACACAAAAGGATTGAACTAGGAATAGACGAACCCTATTAACGCAAGATCTAACACAAAATGATAGAACTAGGAACAGACGAACCCTAATAATGCAAGATCTAACACAAAAAGGATTGAAATGGAATAAGAACAAGGGAACAAAGGGTTACCTCCTCATCGTCGACGATGCTGGTGTCGTAGGGGTTCTCCGGGGTGACGTACGGCTCTTGTTCGTACGGGTCCCAATCGACGGGGAACTGGACGGGGGCCTGGACGGGGGCGGCGGCCGATGCATCGGCGGCTGATGCGCCGGCGGCTGATGCACCAGCGGCTACGTCGGAAGCAGTGATGGGGGCCTGGACGGGGGCGGCGGCCGATGCGCTGGCGGCTGATGCGCCGGCGGCTACGTTCGAAGCAGCGACGGGGTCCTGGACGGGGGCGGCGGCCGATGCGCCGGCGGCCGATGCGCCAGCGGCTACGTCAGAAGCGCCGACAATGGGCATCTCATTCTTCTCCATCGCCGGGGTTTTTTCTTCGGGGTTTTTTCGACGCGAAGTGGAGAAGATGATGGGACAGGAGATGCGGTTGCAGTAAGAATGAGAGAGTGGGCGAGCGTCAAGGGAGAGAAAGAGGGGCTCTATAAAGACGAAGGTGGCGTTTGGTGTACCGCAACACGCGTCCGCTATGCACGGCTGCAGCGTGCACCGCGACACGAGGCTAACCCTTCGACATTTGGTGTACTCAGTTCTAACCTCGGGCCTTATACAGAAATTTTATCTGTACTTAGTTTTCCCCTCGAGTACTTAGACTGGCAAGTGCAATATACTCAGTTCTACCCTCAAGTAGCTGGTCAATAGAGAGTCAACAAATAAGATTAACATAGCTAATTGCGTCCTTTCATGCGCAAAAAAATCCAAAAAAATAAAAACTTAGTGGCACCTACTCATGGAGTCTTCCTACGCAACCTGCCACCTTGAACAAACATAGATAAATCATGTTTTACCACAAATTACCACTTCTCAGAATCACTAGTAGCTATGAAGATGCATGGTTTTCCACTCAAACCCCTTTGCAAAACATCTTCCCCAAAACATAGTTTGTCTAAATGAGGCCATAATTGTCACACTCATGTATATTTGAATTGTAAATAATTTGATGTAGCCCAATATGAATTATATTGTACAAAACACGCATTTTTCATTTTGTAATTCTTTTGTTTGAATCCCTTAGTCTATTTACTATTTACGTGCCCTTGGTTTCTTAGTACTACTCAGTTTTGCCCTCAAGTACTGTCACAAATGCTCACAGAAGCCCAAACTTATCCTGATTGGTTGAGCCGTTGTCACACGGATCGACTCCACCAACCGTTGATCCACTGATCTAACGGGCAGTATACCCCTATCCGTCTCTTCGTGGCCACCTCTCTCTCTCTTTCTTCGTGGCCACCCCTCTCTTTCTGTCGGTGGATCAACGGTTGGTGGAGTCGATCCGTGTGACAAGAGACATGCATTTATGGATTATTTTGCCACGTAACTATATTCCCTCTATTTATGCATTATTTTCCATGATTTAAAAATGTTAAACTAAAAAGTGGTATAATTTTGGTGTAAACAAGAGACATACATATTTGCGGATTTTGCTGAATGGATTATTTATCACCCCTCTAACAATTATCAACTATCTTTAGCATTCCTTTTCTTTTAGGGAATATAGTTTTGGTAATTTGAAATGGCCCAAAAGTGGTATAATTTTGGTAGAAACATGAGACATACATATTTGGCATATTGGGGGGATTTCGGTGAATGGATTATTTATCACCCCTCTAACAATTATCAACTATCTTTAGCATTCCTTTTCTTTTAGGGAATATAGTTTTGGTAATTTGAAACGGCCCAAAAATGGTATAATTTTGGTAGAAACATGAGACATACATATTTGGCATATTTGGGGAATTTCGGTGAATGGATTATTTATCACCCCTCTAACGATTATCAACTATCTTTAGCATTCCTTTTCTTTTAGGGAATATAGTTTTGGCAATTTGAAACGGCCCAAAAGTGGTATAATTTTGGTAGAAACATGAGACATACATATTTGGCATATTTGGGGGATTTCGGTGAATGGATTATTTATCACCCCTCTAACAATTATCAACTATCTTTAGCATTCCTTTTTTTAGGGAATATAGTTTTGGCAATTTGAAACGGCCCAAAAGTGGTATAATTTTGGTAGAAACATGAGACATACATATTTGGCATATTTGGGGGATTTCGGTGAATGGATTATTTATCACCCCTCTAACAATTATCAACTTTCTTTAGCATTCCTTCTCTTTTAGGGAATATAGTTTTGGTTATTTGAAACGTCCCAAAAGTGGTATAATTTTGGTATAAATATGAGACATACATATTTGTGGGATTTCGGTGAATGCATTATTTGTCACCCCTCTAACAATTATCAACTATCTTTAGCATTCCTATATTCCCTAACACTTATTTTTTTTTAGTAATTTCGGTGAATGCACACACTAACTTTGAAAACAACTACAAGTACATGTAACTGACTAATGGATTTGTAACAAGGGATCCCTTGTAACAACTTCTAGCGCTTGATGAGCAATGATAAGAATCTGATCGCAATTATACAACAAAAAAAAAACCAACCATCAGATTAGCTTGCTTCTTCAACTCGATCAGCTGCTTTAACTGCTTGTTCATTTTCTTCAGTTCTCTCTTCACTTCCACCAGTTCTATATTGGGAGCATTAGGCATAATCGGAACGGATCCTCTCTCCGCCGCATTCTCTACAGCAAGTCCCCCCTCCCAAATTGCGCTCCCCAATAGCGCCAATTGATTCCTGCAATTTAAGTCTCTGAACATACACATCGATCCACTTGAAATACCTGCATTTCTTGAGGATCTGAAAACAACAACGTGAACCCTAAATCCCAAATTCGAGGGAATAACAAGAAAATCGAGAGAAAACAGAGCAATTGGAGCGAGATCTAACCTTATCCCCCTCTCTATATGGCAAGCTCTCGCATGCAAGGAACTCATGTCCACGGTTGCCGTTGTCGTCCGTCTTACAGATCGACCGCTTCAGAGGCTCTTGGCGTGGGCAGTCAAGGCATTTTGTCAAAGGCACGGGTCTATACTGCGGCCATGAAGAACTGGAGGTCAAAGAGAAACTAGACATCACCCGCCTGCCGGAGAAGGGCTGCCGCTAGCGGAGAAGAAGAACAATGGGGAAAGAAAGGGGAAGCAATGGCACGGGCACGGGCGTGGGGTTGGCTCGGGCTCCCATTTTGCAATGGTCACCTGGGTAAGCTGTGGGTCCGGCGCGCTAACGTGGACAAGTTGTGGGTCCCACAATGATCTGGATAAGTGGAGATGTGTCCACTGCGGGGCACCAACAGCGGCCCCACTTGCCAGCACCAACAAACGGTCAACTAAACAGGATTCCTCCCGTCCGAGCTCCTTGTGTGGGTTTCAGACAAGCGCTTGGGCAAAACTGAGGAAAAACTAAGCGGCTGGGGAAAACTGAGCACAACTAAGGACCCGAGGGCACGAAAATAGAAATCCCTAGATACTATTGCGTGGGAGTTCAGTAAAGTAGTATACACTAGTTCATAACTTATTAAAAAAAATTAAAAAGATGAAACAAAGTAGTTCAGTATAATAGTGTCTGGAGGTTCAGTTAATAACCTGGAAGTTACCACATATCCTTGTTGAAGTTCATTTTGTATTGTGAAAAAGACTTCAGTTTATGCATTTAAAAAAAGTAGGTTTGGATCCTATTGCGTGGGAGTTCACTATAGTATTATACACTAGTTCAAAACTTATGAAGAAAATTAAAATTATGGAATAAAGCAGTTGAGTTTAATAGTGTCTAGGGGTTCAGTTTGGTAAATGTGGTCACCTGTATATTTATAAAATCATTGAAGTTCACTGTTTGTCTCATTGTATTTTTTTTATTACTGCAGGGTGTCAGGAAACCGCTGACACGCTATGGCTTCGAAGCACAAGTACTGAAAGAGTACATATGGGCTGTTTATGCAGTGTTTCGAGAGCGTCAATACCATTGTACAACTTTCCGCATAAAAATGTCTCTGACGAATCCAACACACTACCTGGTACACAACTACAACAGTAACCAAGTGTTCGCTTGGTTAAGGTACGAATTCCGTGTGATAGCAGATGAAGCTAAATGCCAGTACAAGTGTGAATGCAAACTGTGGGAACACATAGGTATGTCCATGCAGGAAAACAAAAACATACAAAAAGAGCAAAAACACACAAAAAATTAACAAGAGAACACTTTGTTAAAATGAAAATGCTGTAACAGACCCAGGGTTCGACCGTAGAGACTACAAAACAAGTAGTGCAGAAGGTACTTCACTTGAATACAAGCGAACAATAATGTACAACGAAGCAATGAAGATAGTGACCAGAGGATGCTCATCAGAAGAAAATTTTGAACTGGCCCTGGAAGCTTTTAGAGAAGTGAAATCTCATATGGAGCCTGAAGATTGTGACATGAGCAACCGCAACGACAGAACATCGACTGAAGAAACTCCTGAATAGTCAGAAACAACTCCAGATACACGTCCTGCTCAAGACACAAATCCTTATGCAGATATCAAAGCCCCACCGGTGGTAAGAACGAAAGGAAGTGGGAAGAAACCAGAGAGTGCGAATGCTTCTGCTCCCACCCATCCAGAACCTGAGCTTGATGAACATGGTAAACCCAGGGGGACAAGACTTTGCAGCAACTGCAACAAAATTGATGGTCACAACTCCAGAACATGCAAGAAGAGGAAGTTGGCAAAGGAACTACTAGAAACACACCTAAAGGTCTACGGTAATTCCAAACCGATAGATAAAGTCAAGAAATGCATCAAGAATTTACTAGCAAAACAACATATAGCAGATGAAGAAATAGATGATGACGAGGAAATCCTAAATACCGATGATGAGGATTACAAAGATGAGACAGATGTAGACGAAGAATTTGAAGATGAAGAAGCTGATGAAGATGGAGAAGCTGATGAAGATGAAGAAGCTGATGAAGATGGAGAAGCTGATGAAGATGGAGAAGATGATGAAGATAGGGAAGCTGATGAAGATGGAGGCAAAACAGCAGCAAGGAGTGGCCAAGCAGATACCACGCATACGGAAGAACCACCAGCAACTGATGTAGCAGGGGATGGTCAGGATGGCGTGATAGTTCCTGTAGGTATAAATACTTGTGGAATATGCAACAAAAAGGAAAAGCACAACTCACGTACATGCCCCTGGAAAGATGAGATCCTACAGAGACAACTTGCTGAAAGGCAACAAGGAACAGCTACACAGATGGTCCCGACAGGGAAGCGTACTTGTGGACTTTGTGGGCAAATAAAAGGCCACAACGCAAGGAGTTGCATGAGGAGGCAGATTGAAGCACAGTTAAAAAACAGCAGGAAGAGATGCTAACGATGAACCAGAAAGGAAGCAAACTCACACAGGATAACAATAAAAAGCAGACACCAACGCAGCCAAGAAGGAGCAGTACACTGAAGTAAGAAGTAGAAAAAAATATATCACAGAAAGAATAAGATGGCGTGACCAAATAGAAAGGATATATAACAGTTCCAATTATATATATTGAATTATGTATTCTATGACAGTTCATTTGTATATTTTGTGTGGGTTGGGTATAGCAGTATATGCAGTACATCCTTATCACCTACAACAATATGACAGTCCACATGTATATTTGTGTGAGTTCTCCATCGCAGTGTATGAAATACACCGTACTATCCACACAAAAATTGTTATAGTCAACTTGAGTATCTGGTTGAGTTCGGTATAACATATGGCAGTTGATTTCTGGTTTTTGTATGAGTTCACTGTAGCATTATATGAAGTTCATTTATTTTTTCTAAAAATCAGGAAATAAATCAGTCTGACAAATAGAAGTTCACGATGCCAAAAAATGAAGTTCAGAATACATGAACCACAAAGTTCTCTTTCATAAACTTACACTTCAACACACACATGAGATCTCATGAATTATAAAAAATCTTAAGAAATAACATTGAAACTCCTGACAGGAAACAACAATATAAAAAATAAAAATAAAAATGATAGAAGTTGACTTTATTGAAATTGAATAGTTCAGCTAAACAATGAAAAAGTGAATCTGATCACCAGTCTCTCGCTCGCTTCTTATCTTTATGTGCGTACTTGTTCTTGTACATTGAAAAGAAACCTCTCTCAAATATATCCAAATGCCAGTACACCTCGTATGATGCATATGCATCTCTTGCAGCGTATTCCAAATGCTTTGGCGGAAGCGGCGGCGCCTCATGCCATATAGCATGCTCCCTGCGCCCAAAACCATCCTTCATCTTCAGATAGTATGTGTCTATGATGGCTCCTGCTACATTCTTTAGCCCTTGAGTACGCTTGTCACGTCTGTTGGGGTCTCTCCAGATTTCTTGGATGTCTTTGAAATTATGACAAAAAGGGTTCGCACGGGCTAATACCTTTTTGTCTTGACCTACATCAAAACTAGCAAACACATACATCCAACCATGAAGAAAATTATAGAGTGATGCTGACTCCTCGTCAGCATGACAAATATGGTACACCAAAACTTCAGTCCCCACACATAGTTGGATGACAGCAACCTTCTTAGGATTGAAGAAACTATCTCTATCTTTAGTATAATCGACATCAATCCCAACTATCTTTTTTTCTTGGCCAGAGAGAATATCTTCAGCCTTCTTGATCCATGACTGAACACTTGTAGCCATGTTGGTGTATAAAACATTAATGGTGGTACTGCCATGGCAGCGCATGGTGGATTGTTGGGAGAATGGAGAGTTGGCCATGAGAGATTTGGGGAGAGAAAATAGAGAACGGATGGGAACAATGATATTGGCTGCTGGTGAGAGGGAACTCGTAGGGTGGAGGGCTATTGAAACCCATCAGACGTTGGGGTGTATGTATATCTCTTATCCCATCAAAAAAAGGAACTGAAGACCACCATAATCATAACAGACAAATATCACGTAAACCCCCACCACCACCCTATGAGCCTACATATCCGCTGTAACAACTCAGAAATTGTAATCCACTCTCTATTAATTAAAGTGCCAAATTTTGGACCAAGATAAAACCTTTTAACTATGATTGCATGTATGCATGTATTTTTCCATTATGTGTATTTTATGATTTCATGTGTGTTATTTTTGGTTGTGTAATGGTTAATTAATTCTAAGTTAACCAACAGAAGCAATTGAGACAAATTATAAGAACCAAGGAAACAAGAAACCAAAGAAAGAAAGAAAAAGAGAAGAATAAGATGATCTAGGAAATCTTATTGACTACCCTACTTTGAGCCTTTAGAATAAGAAATCTGTAACTCAACTTGGTGTTTGGCCAGTTAGTTGAGCTTGACCAAGTTGCATACTAACTCAACCAAAAGGTTGCTACCCAAAATTCAAATCAGAACATCACTCAAACTTCTGTCAAACTTTGAATCTGAATCAGTGACCAAACTTCAAATTCGAAATAAGATTTCTGCAAAACTTAACATTTCTTTGTAACAAAAATATGACTAGAAACCTTGGCCAATATGTTGATCACCCAAAGTGGAAAATTTCAAAAATTCGAATTTGAATCTCTTGCGAGCATTTCGTCGAACACCTGGAAGATGAAAATCGAGCAAATCTTGATCACTGTGAGCTGCACTGTTCTTCCTCGCTCAAACCCTGTCGCCATGCTGCTGGACACCTCCGCGGTCGACCCCAGCTCCCTCTGCCCCGACCCAAGCCGTGAGAAAGGGAGGAGAAGAGGAGACAGCACCCAGGACCCCCCTCTCTTCTTCCCCAGCTCACTGCACGTCGCCGACCACCGTGACTGCGCCAGAGCCGACCCACAGCACTCCGCGGCCGAGACCGAAACCCCCCAGCACGCGAGCGAGGCAGCCGTGCCCAGTGTCGCTCGACGCACGCGCCCAGGGCCCCCGCACCGGCGAGCTACTGGATGCCCTCGCCCTCGTCGCCCCGGCCTATAAAAGCCCCCGCCGATCAAACGACTGGACGCACACCGTCCCCAGCTACCTCCTAGACATGCTCACTTCACCCCGCTCGCTCTCGTTCGACGTCGCCACCCCCGCTGGTGAGGTACTGGACGCGGAGAGCGCCGCCGCGTTCGACCTCCCTGGAGCAAGCCGCCGCTGGGAATCGGAGGAGGAGCCTCGCCGGAGTCGTTTCCACCCCTCGCCGTCGAGTTCTTCTTCCTCTACGCACGCCGCCATCGCCGTCGTCATCTTCACTGCTCGCAGGTGAGCTCCGCCCCTCTCCGTCGAGCACGATGGCTGTGAGCCGTTAGATCTGGATCGATCGGTAGCGTACCGGTTTGGGGAAGTTAAGTGACCTGACAGGTGGGACCCCCATGTCAGGTTCAGTTTTATTTCTTTCCCGCCCGTGCGAATCGTTTTCTGGGCCGGCCCGTTCGGGATTCCTTTGAAATAGGCCCAGCCGGTTTAGAATTCGGTCCGTTCGATTTTATTTATTTCCCGCTCGTTTTCGAATTAATTCAAATATGATTCAGATATGATTTTCAAACTTTAATTCCCAGAGATTTACAAATCCTGTTCTAACAAATGAATATGCGTTGGAAAGCTTGTGAAATGCTCTATACTGTAGAACTGATTAGAATTCAATTTGAGCTAGGAATTTAAATCAATAAGAATAGTGTGACCATAGCTTTATTAATTCTAGAAAAATTCTATAGAATTGTTTAACCCTCCTAAAATTATGAAAATTGGTTTGTGAACTCACTAATCAACTCCCCTACTGTTTAGTCAACCTTAATCAACTCAAACCCAATTAGTGATATCAATTAGACCCTAACCCAATTCTAGTTAGTAGCATAAAATGATAGATCTCTATCTTACACCTAGAATTAATTTTTGCCCTCAATACTAATTCACATAATTAGTCAATCCTCACTTAAACTAGCCCTAATACCCTTAGTGCAAACCCATACTCAAGAAGTAAACCACACATGGCATCTGGTAGAAAAATTAACTTGCACACTAAATGCAAACTTGGAAGAAACTTGCAAAACCATTCAAAAAAAATCTAATAGGAAGGCTATGGTTTGAAAACAAGTATGTGTGCTTGGTGTGTTGTTAGCATTGTATAGTGATGATGTTCTTTGTGTTTATTCGTTATTAGACGCTAGTGTTGCCGAGGAGGATATTGAGGGGGAATATTATCAAGAAGAAGAAGAATACCCCGGACACTTTGCCAACCAAGGCAAGCCATCTTTTGAATCATACTCCAAATGCCTAGTTTTACTATTGCATACTACTTGTTCTAAGTAAATTGCATGATTGAATTGCTAGGTTAAAATGATAGAAGTGTAGTGATATCTTGCTTAGCAAGAGCATCAAGCTGAGTTTATCCAAACATAGGTAGTGGTATCATCACTCAATATAATTGCTTAGTCGCTAATAAAATTGAGACCATCTCTAAGTGGAACCCCATTGAACTTGGTGACTTGAGTTTGAAAACTTGAAATGAAGATTCTCCTACATGATGGTTTTAGGAAGGAAAATAATATTGACTAAGAGCTATGGAATGTATTTGCTAAATGATAATAAGTGATGTACCATGTGAGCCAACCATTACCGTACGACCACATTACCCCTAAATGGGAAGGGGCTTAGTCCGTAGTTTGTTTACCCTAGTACGGGAGGCCTTGCATCAAACCTTATGGAAGTGCACCGTGCGCGGTTACTTCTGAACCAAGTGGAGATTCCACTCATCCGGCATCCCGGAGCGGGCAAAACTAGAGGCGCCGGAACGGGGATTTCCGTATCTCGGGCTCTAGGGAAGGATCCTGTACTAGAGTGAGCAAGTGAAAGAATTTGTTGGATTATCTGAACCCCACATACTTTGTGTATGACGATCCGTGGATTTCTCCCGGCAGATGTATCGAATCTTGTGGGTAAAGTGTACCCCTCTGCAGAGGTTTTCAAACTATTCGAATAGCCGCGTCCTCGGTTATGGACAGTTGGCAAACTGTACTTGACTTTTGTCAAAAATGATAATAACTTGTGTGAACTGGGTGAATGACATGACTTCACTTGACCTTGATCTTGACACACTTGAAGTTCCCTTAGATTAAACTTAGAGAACTAAACTTCTTTTCTACCAATGAACGTTCTTGGGAAATAAAACTAGCTTTTGCCAACTAAACTTAGTGCTTAGTCCACCATATCAACCTTGCATGTCTACTTCAACACTTCATTTTATAAGATGGTTTGCGAGTGCATCCAATGTACTCACGGCTGTGTCCCTGGCTATCAACTTGGCCAGACTATGGGGAAGAGTATCCGGAGGAAGGGTATGAAGAAGAATACCAGAACTAAGATCTTCTACTGAGACGCCATTGCCTGTAGGGTGAAGGCATGGACCCGAAGACGTTATTTCCGCTGCTATATTGTATTGTGATATGAACTTGGTCTCTATGACCATTGTATTTGAATCATCGTATTGTAATGTCTATGGAACTGGTTACCAACTACGTTATGTGTATCACAACAATGATTCTGGGATTGTGGTGGAATGCATAATGGGCACTTCGAATTTGTGATAAATTCGGGGTCGTCATAAGTTGGTATCAGAGCCTAGGCTGACCATAGGAGACCTTAGTTAGAATGGGCATTACAGAAACTTTTATAAAAGCAAAGATATAAGTAATGGTTTGAAATTGCTTAGTCTTTTCCTCTCTATTTACAAATTTTTGTACCTACTTCAGTTTTTACCTACTTAAAAACTTGCACACTTGAGTTGGTCACTAACTTAATCTAATCTAAAATGTTGTAGATGGCACCGGTATTCACTGAGCAGTACCAGTTGGGCCATGGTGGCAGCCTTTGTTTCGAGCGCGACCTCACCACCCTGACCTTGTTTCTGAACCGTCTGTACCCGGAGTTCAAGGGAGCCGTGCTCAATGAGCACCCGGATGGAGAGCTACGATGGCTTGTCAGGGCCAGTTGCCGTGGCAAGAAGGGAGATTTGAGTTCTCCAAGGATCAAGTTTGAGCTTGTGGAGAACACTTGGGCTGATGGTTTGGTCCGAGGTATGCAGGAGATGCACGCCCGCTTGTGCGGACTGCATGTTGAGGAGGTCCAGGGAGAGCGCTTTAGGAACTTCGCTCGGCGTGATGCGGATGGGCGTCCCGCAAACATGCCTGGGCAGAATGAGCCGAGTACCTACATCGATCACATGGACTTCTTGCTGTACTCCACTCAGCAGGAGGCAGATCGAGCCTGTACCAAGGCCAACCTTGAGCACTTCGCACTGGTGGAGGCAAGGAGCACTATCAGGATTCTTGCTAGGGATCGCAAGAGTCTTCGCCGCCAGCGCGATGAGAGGGATCACACCATTGAGGAGTTGAAGGCCAATGTGGCTGAGCTGACTGAGTACATTGAGAGTCTAGAGGACCACCTTGGTGAGGAGAAAGGCATTGATCTCCGCAAGTAGGATAATGCCCTCATTAGTGATGAGGATGACTTCATGGAGGACCTTGATGATGAGGAGGATCCTGAGGAGAATGGATTCATTATGGACGATGAGGAGGAAGACCCCGAGGAGCCCGATGTTTAGATTGGAGACTTCCGTGTTGTCTAGTTATGAGTTCACCTTGAGTCACTTCGTGTAGGTGTGAGTTGTATCCCCCTCTCTAGTAGATGAGTCGCAATGGTTTGATGTAAACCATTTGTAATGTGTGAACTCGTATGTATGTTATGTTTGATGCTTGTTGAATGAAATATGAATTTGGCTCTTAAGGCCTTAGTCAGACAAAAACATGCATCATATATGTTACATTAAATCTTAGCCAATTAGTTTTTCCCTCTTGTCTTACACACCTTATCTTCAGATGCCGCGAGCACCCCCACCCCCGAACCCAGAAATGGCCGAACTACTAAGGTTGATCATGGAAGACCGGGAAGCAGCCCGAGCTGAGCGCCAAGCTAACTTGGCCACTCTTCAGCAGTTAACCCAGATGGCAATGAACCACAACAATGGCAATGGAAATAGCCATGGTGAAGGAGAAAACAATGGCCATGGTGATCACCGATCCAAGTTAAGGAGTTTCCAAAACACCAATCCACCTATATTCACTAAGTCTGAAGAACCCTTAGATGCTGATGACTGGCTTCGCACGATGGAGAACAATTTGGCAGTCGCCGAAGTTGGTGAAAATGAGAAGGTTTTGTACACCACCCACTATCTTGCGGGAGCCGCAAGAGCTTGGTGGGATAGCACTCGTGCAATGCAAGCCCAAGGGTACGTGATGCCTTGGGAGGAGTTCAAGAGCAAGTTCAGCAAAGCCCATGTTCCTTTGGGATTGGTTAAAAGGATGAGAGATGAGTTCAGAAATCTGAAGCAAGGTTCCCTATCTGTGGTTGATTACCGTGACAAGTTCCTTACCTTGTCTAGGTATGCCCCAGATGACACCAACACCACTGAGAAGAAGCAAGAAAGGTTTCTGGATGGACTTCATGATGAGATGCAATGTGTCTTGGTCAGCATTCACTTTGCCGACCTGGAGTCATTGGTTGACTCTGCCATTCAGATGGAAGGCAAACTCAAGCAAGCTGTAGAGAACCGCAAGCGCCGTATGATGTATCAAGGCAACTCGAGCAATTCGCAGAAGCCAAGGGGAAATCCACCTATGGGTTTCGCTCCTAGACCTATGAGGCCATCTGCACCTGCTCCACGCCCCAACTACCCCAACCGTCCGCCCGGCAACAACTTCAACTGTGCACCTCCAAGACCTAGTGGCAACAACTTCAACACCAATACCCCTAGGCCAAATGGCGCCCCTGTGCTACCCAAGCCTGGTGACAAGTCTGGTGTTACCTGTTATGAGTGCGGACTCAAAGGGCACTACTCCAATGAGTGCCCCAAGAAGCTGAATGACGCATCCAAGACCACTGCTCCTGCTCAGCAGCAGCGCCGTGTTGGGAATGGCAAGAATTATCCCCCAAGGAACCAGCCTCACCCCCGAGGCCGTCTGAACCACATGAATGTTGAAGAAGCTCAGGAGGCAACCGACATTGTGCTTGGTATGTTCCCTGTTAACTCAGTTCCTGCAAGAGTTCTGTTTGATTCTGGAGCTTCCCACTCGTTTGTTACTCAGTTATTCGTTGATAAAAGTGGACTTCAACCCACACCCCTGAAAAATATCATGTCTGTGCAAATACCTGGGTCAATCACCAAGGCTAGTTGTACCTGCTTGGCAGTGCCTATAGAAATCCATGGGATCTCATTCTTAGCCAGTTTGATTGTGTTAGGAACCAAAGGATTGGAAGTAGTCCTTGGTATGGATTGGATGTCTCAACACCAAGGAATTATAGATTGTGCCAAAAAGACCATCACCATGAGGAGTAGCCATGGAGTTTTAGTAAAGCATGTGTCAGTTAAACTCACCCAAATCCCCAGATGTCATAAGAGTATCTCAGGGCCAACCATAGAGGAAGTTCCCATCATCTGTGAATACCCGGATGTTTTTCCCGATGAGCTACCCGGAATGCCACCGGATCGGGATATTGAGTTTATCATTGAGCTTATTCCCGGGACTGGATCCATCGCCCAACGACCCTATCGTATGAACCCAGCTGAACTAGTGGAGTTGAAGAAGCAATTGGATGACCTTTTGAGTAAGGGATTGATTCAGCCAAGTTCTTCTGCCTGGAGATCACCCGTTCTGTTTGTGGATAAAAGTGACGGTTCCAGCCGACTGTGCACTGATTACCGCAAGCTAAATGAGGTGACCATCAAGAATAAGTATCCTCTTCCGGAGATAGATGGTCTGTTTGACCAATTGACCAGAGCTCGAGTCTTCTCGAAGATAGATCTTAGAACTGGATACCATCAACTGAAGATCCGTTCAACTGATATACCCAAAACAGCCTTCACTACCCGATATGGATTGTATGAGTACACCGTAATGTCCTTTGGATTAACCAATGCCCCTGCTTATTTCATGAATCTCATGAATAAGGTTTTCATGGAGTTTTTGGATAAGTTTGTCGTTGTCTTCATTGATGACATCCTTATCTACTCCAAGTCTGAAGAAGAGCATGCAACCCATTTGAGGCTAATCCTAGAGACTCTGAGAGAGCATCAGCTGTATGCCAAGTTCAGTAAATGTGAGTTTTGGTTGAAAGAAGTTGGATTCCTAGGCCATGTGTTATCAGCTGGAGGCATATCAGTTGTGACGACCTCAAATTTGATAACAAATTCGAAGTGCCCGTTATGTATTCCACCGCAATCCCAGAACCGTTGTTGCGATATACATAACGTAGTTGGTAACCAGTTCCATAGACATTACAATACGATGATTCAAATACAATGGTCATATAGACCAAGTCATATTACAACACAATATAGCAGCGGAAATAACGTCTTCGGGTCCTTGCCTTCACCCTACAGGCAAATGGCGACTCATGGAGACGAGCTTAGTTCTGGTACTCTTCCTCATACCCTTCCTCCTGGTATTCTTCCCCATAGTCTGGCCAAGTTGATAGCCAGGGACACAGCCGTGAGTACATTGGATGCACTCGCAAACCATCTTATAATTGACATGAGGAAGTAGATATGCAAGGTTGGTATGGTGGACTAAGCACTAAGTTGATTTGCAAAAAGCTAGTTTTATTTCCCAAGAATGTTCATTGGTAGAAAAGAGGTTTAGTTCTCTAAGTTCAATCTAAAGAGGAATTTCAAGTGTGTCAACATCATTTTCAAATCAAGTCACGTCAATTCATGTCATTCACCAAGTTCACCATAAGTTGTTTTCATTATTGACAAAAGCCAGGCACAGCTTGCCAACCGTCCATGACCGCGGACGCGGCTATTCGAATAGTTTGAAAACCTCTGCAGAGGGGTACACTTTACCCACAAGATTCGATACATCTGCCGGGAGAAATCCACGGTTCGACATACACAAAGTATGCGAGGTTCAGATAATCAAACAAAACCTTTCACTTTCTCACCCTAGTATAGGATCCTTTCCTAGAGCCCGGGATACGGAAACCCCGCTCCGGCGCCTCTAGTTCTGCCCATCCCGGGTGCCGGGTTAGTGGAATCCACCTGGTCTAGAAGTAACCGCGTACGGTGTCCTTCCATGAAGATTTGATACAAGGCCTCCCATACTAGGATAAACAAGCTACGGATTAAGCCCCTTCCCATATAGGGGTAATATGGTTGTATGGTATAATTGGCTCCCATAGTACATCACTCGTTGTCAACTGAGAAATACATTCCATAGTTCTTAGTCAAGATTATTTTCTTTCACCAAAACCATCATGTAGGAGAAACCTCCAATTCCAGTTTCAAGTTCAAGTCACCAATTCCAACTAGAGTTCCCCTTATAGATGGCCTCAATATTATTAGCGACTAAGCAACTACATTGAGTGATGACCACTAAATCGAGTTGGATAAACTCAGCTTGATGCTCTTGCTAAACAAGATACTACTTTACTTCTATCATTCTACTCTAGCAATTCAATCATGCAATTTACTTAAACAAGTAGAATGCAATGTTAAAACTAGGCATTGGGAGTATGAATCAAAAGATGGCTTGCCTTGGTTGGCAAAGTGTCCGGGGTATTCTTCTTCTTCTTCTTGATAATAATAATCCCCTCCAATATCCTCCTCGGCAATACTAGCGTCTAATAACGAATAAACACAAAGCACCCAATCACTACACAATGCTAGCAGCATACCATACACACATAAAGGTTTGCTAACCATAGCATCCAGGTTGGATTTTTTTTACTTGAATTGGTTTGCATGGTTTCTTCCAAGTTTGCATTAAGTGTGCAAGTTAGAATTCCTACTAAGGGTCATAAGTGGTTCACTTTCTAAACATTGGTATTGGTTTAGGGGTATTAAGACTAGTTCAAGTGGGATGGATCCACTAAGTGAATTGATATTGAGGGCAAATTAATTCTAAGTGTGCAATAATGAACTATCATTTTATGTTACCAAATAGGATTGGGTTAGGGTCTACTTGATCACACTAATAGGGTTTGGGGTTGATTAGGGTTGACTAACAGTAAAAGAGGTCATTGGTGAGTTCACAAATTAAATTTCATGATTTTTGAGGGCTTAAACAATTCGCTAGAAATATTCAAGGGTTAATAAAGCTAGGGTCACACTATTCATACCTAATTTAATTCTTAACTTATTTTGAATTCTAACCAGTTTTATTGGGTAGAGTATTTTATAAGCTTTCCAACGCATATTTATTTGCTACAAATGGATTTGTAAATCTCTTGGAAATTAAATTTGAAAATCATATCTGAAACAGTTTTGAATTAAATCGAAAAGGCGGGAAACTAAATAAAAGTTGAAACGGACCAAATCTAACTGGCTGGGCCCAATTCGAATCAAACCCGAACGGGCCGGCCCGATACCGTTTCGCGCGGGGCGGGAAAAGAAATAAAAACGATGCTGACAGGTGGGGTCGGGGTGTCAGCTCACTTAACCTTCCCGAATCGGTATGCTAGCGTTGGATCAAGATCGGACGGCTCAGGTTCATCGTCTTCCTCAGCACGGGCGGGAGCTCACCTGCGTTGCAGCGAAGACTGTTCGACGGCGAGGGAGTGGCGTAGAGGATGCAGAGCTCGTCGGCGACGTGCGGGATCGGCTGCGGTCCGTCTCCTCCACCGATTCCCTGCAGCAGCTTGCTCCCAGGTGGTCGAACGCGGCGGCGCTCCACTTGTCCAGTACCACTCCGGCGGGGCTGGCGACGGCGAGCTAGGGCAAGAGGGGCTAAGCGAGCATGTCTGGAAGGTAGCTGGGGATTGGGTGAGTTGCTTCATTTGATCGGCGGGGCCTTTTATAGGCCGGAGCGTCGAGGAACAAGGCGACCAGAAGCTCGCCGGCTCGGGGGTCCTGGCTGCGTTTGAAGCTCTCCCCGGTCACGGCGGCCACGCTCGCGTGCTGGGAGGGTTATGGCTCGGCCGCGGGGTGCTGTGGGTCTGCTCTGGCGCCTCCAAGATGGTCGGCATCGTGCAGGGGAGAAGGTGACTGGGAGGGGGCCCTGGGCGCAAACCTTGTCTCCCCTCCGCTTCTCCTGGCTTGGGTCGGGGCTGGGGGCACTGGAGTCAATCGAGGCACCGTCCAGGAGCATGGCTACAGCGCTTGGACAAGCTAGAACAGTGCAGCACCAGTGAACTCGATTTGATTTGATTTCCTTCTGCTAGTGTTCGACGAAATGCCCGCAAGAGTTTGAAATTCAAATTTTTGAAATTTTCCAGTTTGAGTGCTCATCATATTGGCCAAGGTATCCAATCATATTTTTGTTGTGGAGAAAGAAGAAGTTTTGCAGAAATTTATATTTCAAAATTGGGTATGGTTACTGTTTCGGATTCAAACTTTGGACAGATTTTGAAAGAGGTTAGGGTTTGAGTTTTTGCTGGAAACTTCTTGGTTGAGTTAGTATGTGATATGGTCAAGCTCAACTAACTGACCATACCTTGGCTTGAGTTACAGATTTCTTATTCTAAGGGTCCAAAGTAGGGTAGTGGTTAACTTTTTCTAGATCATCTTTTCTTCTCTTTTTCTTTATTTCTCTTGCTTCTGGTTCTTTTGATCTTTGTGGTTCTTCTCTAATGCTTCTATTGGTTAAGTTTGAATTAACTAAACATTTCCCAACAAATTAAAACCCACATGAAATCATAAAAGACATATATTATCAAACTATGCATACATGCAATATGAAGTGCAAAGATTTACCTTGATCCAAAGGTGTTAGTTTTCTTGGAGATGACATGGAGTTGAGAATGACCTCTTATTTGAATTCAAACTTTGGTAGAAATTTGAATAGGGTTCCAAGTTGATTTTTGTTTCAAACTTTATTGTATTCGATTCTTTGTAACTTGTTCTTAGTTGTGGTGGAGAGATGCATGATGGGATGGTTCAAATATTGCTTAATATATAAGGGCAAAGTAGTGTAATTAGTAATTTTTTTAAGATCACTACTTCCTCTTTTCTTACTTAGGTTTTTGTGTTGCGGTTTATTTTCTTGATTCTTTTCTATTTGTTTGTGATTGCTTGACTTAATTTTGGTTTGGCAATTGACCCAAAGGGGTTTAGCATGTAACCATGCACAAAATTTAATAGTTAGGAAACTATTTCAATTCAATAAAAATCTTTATTTAAAACTTTGGGCTCAAAGGATTTGATTTCAAACCTTCTCATACTCTTTTTATTTGAAGCATGGGAGCAAATGCTCAAATTCACAAGTTTTTAAAAGACAAGAAATTAATCTTGTGTTCAAAATAAAAGTTTTTGTTGTCTCCAAAATTTGGTATTTTAATAAATCCATTTATTTCTATTTTCCAAAATTTTGGGTTGTTACAATCTTCCCCCCTTAAAAAGAATCTCGTCCTGAGATTCACAAGTTAAGATTGAGATAGATTGAGAGATGAGATTAACAGATAAGAGATGTAGTGTATATTGATTCCTATCGAGATAGAAAGATTGGGTACACCCAAAATGTGATAAGGCCAAATGGACCAAAACACATATTCATCAATCACATAGCAATTTCAACAAACAATCACACTTTCAAAAACAAAAAATCTTCTGGGTTTAAACCATAGTCTTTAATTAAAAAGGGTCTTGTGGTCTCGTTCTCGTTTTACAAAGAGATCAACTGGACTACTTGTACCAAACTAAGCCGACTAAGGCTTCTTCTTACCCGAAAAAAATGTCTTCTTCTTGATTGGTGCTCCAACAGCTTGATCCAACTTGTTCATACTAACTTTATAGCTACTAGCAACTTGTACTTTGTGGCCAATTCTAGATGATTGATTTTCTTCTCTTCATGCCTTCTGGTTCGAAGAGTTGCTCCAGGGTATTCCGGAAAGGTTTCTTCCTTCTCATGCAGATGTTGAGGTTATCTTCAATAGTACTAGGTTTTCGATTACGGGTCGTAGATGACAGGGAAAGTTTTTGAAATGTTTCTCACATGGGGTTGGTATTTTTCAGAGTTTATGTTGGGCCAGAAAGACCAAAAACATTTTTGAGCAAACAAGTTTTCAAAGTGGTTGCTACATGTTGCCGGATGGCATATGAGTAACACATCTCAAAACAAATCAATCATTCAAGCACACAAGGCACTAAGCACACTTAATAATCGTGAGGTAAGGGTAGCTCAAACAGATTTCCTATAAATCCTGTGGGTCAAAAGGTTGCTGGGTCTTTATCATTTCTGATCACTCTCGATTTGCTCTTGAAGTCTTCGTCTCACAGGGTTGACTCTTGTCGGAGGATTTCTGGATCAGGTGAAGAGACTCGCTTTTGATGGCAGCCGTCGTAGTTGACATCCAAGGTTGAAGTCTTGAAAAATATTGAGTCCCACATCTTTTCATCCAAAAGTCCTTCGGTCTTAGGTCGGTATATCGTCCATAGTATACATTTGAAGTAGATGAGGAATAGAGTAAAACAAATATTTGAAAAGACCTTGTAATTAAAGAGGTAAATACATTCTTTGTCAAAATCTCTTGAGAGTATAAGTTGAGAGTGTACGATATTTGAAGTGAATAAGATGGGAGTATAAGATTGGCTTTGGATACCAAAGCAAATAAGTTTCTTTTGTAGAAATAAGTGTTTGACAAAATATCACTTTCTTAGCTAACGACCATACTAACTAAGGTCTCCTAAGGTCATGATAGTCCTGATACCAAAATTGTGATATCAGAGATATCATTTTCTAACGACCATGCTAACTAGGGTTTCCTAGAGTCAGCCTAGGCTCTGATACCAACTTGTGACGACCTCAAATTTGATAACAAATTCGAAGTGCCCGTTATGTATTCCACCACAATCCCAGAACCATTGTTGCGATATACATAACGTAGTTGGTAACCAGTTCCATAGACATTACAATACGATGATTCAAATACAATGGTCATATAGACCAAGTCATATTACAACACAATATAGCAGCGGAAATAACGTCTTCGGGTCCATGCCTTCACCCTACAGGCAAATGGCGACTCATGGAGACGAGCTTAGTTCTGGTACTCTTCCTCATACCCTTCCTCCTGGTATTCTTCCCCATAGTCTGGCCAAGTTGATAGCCAGGGACACAGCCGTGAGTACATTGGATGCACTCGCAAACCATCTTATAATTGACATGAGGAAGTAGATATGCAAGGTTGGTATGGTGGACTAAGCACTAAGTTGATTTGCAAAAAGCTAGTTTTATTTCCCAAGAATGTTCATTGGTAGAAAAGAGGTTTAGTTCTCTAAGTTCAATCTAAAGAGGAATTTCAAGTGTGTCAACATCATTTTCAAATCAAGTCACGTCAATTCATGTCATTCACCAAGTTCACCATAAGTTGTTTTCATTATTGACAAAAGCCAGGCACAGCTTGCCAACCGTCCATGACCGCGGACGCGGCTATTCGAATAGTTTGAAAACCTCTGTAGAGGGGTACACTTTACCCACAAGATTCGATACATCTGCCGGGAGAAATCCACGGTTCGACATACACAAAGTATGCGAGGTTCAGATAATCAAACAAAACCTTTCACTTGCTCACCCTAGTATAGGATCCTTTCCTAGAGCCCGGGATACGGAAACCCCGCTCCGGCGCCTCTAGTTCTGCCCATCCCGGGTGCCGGGTTAGTGGAATCCACCTGGTCCAGAAGTAACCGCGTACGGTGTCCTTCCATGAAGATTTGATACAAGGCCTCCCATACTAGGATAAACAAGCTACGGATTAAGCCCCTTCCCATATAGGGGTAATATGGTTGTACGGTATAATTGGCTCCCATAGTACATCACTCGTTGTCAATTGAGAAATACATTCCATAGTTCTTAGTCAAGATTATATTCTTTCACCAAAACCATCATGTAGGAGAAACCTCCAATTCCAGTTTCAAGTTCAAGTCACCAATTCCAACTAGAGTTCCCCTTATAGATGGCCTCAATATTATTAGCGACTAAGCAACTACATTGAGTGATGACCACTAAATCGAGTTGGATAAACTCAGCTTGATGCTCTTGCTAAACAAGATACTACTTTACTTCTATCATTCTACTCTAGCAATTCAATCATGCAATTTACTTAAACAAGTAGAATGCAATGTTAAAACTAGGCATTGGGAGTATGAATCAAAAGATGGCTTGCCTTGGTTGGCAAAGTGTCCGGGGTATTCTTCTTCTTCTTCTTGATAATAATAATCCACTCCAATATCCTCCTCGGCAATACTAGCGTCTAATAACGAATAAACACAAAGCACCCAATCACTACACAATGCTAGCAGCATACCATACACACATAAAGGTTTGCTAACCATAGCATCCAGGTTGGATTTTTTTTTACTTGAATTGGTTTGCATGGTTTCTTCCAAGTTTGCATTAAGTGTGCAAGTTAGAATTCCTACTAAGGGTCATAAGTGGTTCACTTTCTAAACATTGGTATTGGTTTAGGGGTATTAAGACTAGTTCAAGTGGGATGGATCCACTAAGTGAATTGATATTGAGGGCAAATTAATTCTAAGTGTGCAATAATGAACTATCATTTTATGTTACCAAATAGGATTGGGTTAGGGTCTACTTGATCACACTAATAGGGTTTTGGGTTGATTAGGGTTGACTAACAGTAAAAGAGGTCATTGGTGAGTTCACAAATTAAATTTCATGATTTTTTAGGGCTTAAACAATTCGCTAGAAATATTCAAGGGTTAATAAAGCTAGGGTCACACTATTCATACCTAATTTAATTCTTAACTTATTTTGAATTCTAACCAGTTTTATTGGGTAGAGTATTTTATAAGCTTTCCAACGCATATTTATTTGCTACAAATGGATTTGTAAATCTCTTGGAAATTAAATTTGAAAATCATATCTGAAACAGTTTTGAATTAAATCGAAAAGGCGGGAAACTAAATAAAAGTTGAAACGGACCGAATCTAACTGGCAGGGCCCAATTCGAATCAAACCCGAACGGGCCGGCCCGATACCGTTTCGCGCGGGGCGGGAAAAGAAATAAAAACGATGCTGACAGGTGGGGTCGGGGTGTCAGCTCACTTAACCTTCCCGAATCGGTATGCTAGCGTTGGATCAAGATCGGACGGCTCAGGTTCATCGTCTTCCTCAGCACGGGCGGGAGCTCACCTGCGTTGCAGCGAAGACTGTTCGACGGCGAGGGAGTGGCGTAGAGGATGCAGAGCTCGTCGGCGACGTGCGGGATCGGCTGCGGTCCGTCTCCTCCACCGATTCCCTGCAGCAGCTTGCTCCCAGGTGGTCGAACGCGGCGGCGCTCCGCTTGTCCAGTACTACTCCGGCGGGGCTGGCGACGGTGAGCTAGGGCAAGAGGGGCTAAGTGAGCATGTCTGGAAGGTAGCTGGGGACTGGGTGAGTTGCTTCGTTTGATCGGCGGGGCCTTTTATAGGCCGGAGCGTCGAGGAACAAGGCGACCAGAAGCTCGCCGGCTCGGGGGTCCTGGCTGCGTTTGAAGCTCTCCCCGGTCACGGCGGCCACGCTCGCGTGCTGGGAGGGTTATGGCTCGGCCGCGGGGTGCTGTGGGTCTGCTCTGGCGCCTCCAAGATGGTCGGCATCGTGCAGGGGAGAAGGTGACTGGGAGGGGGCCCTGGGCGCAAACCTCGTCTCCCCTCCGCTTCTCCTAGCTTGGGTCGGGGCTGGGGGCACTGGAGTCGATCGAGGCACCGTCCAGGAGCATGGCTACAGCGCTTGGACGAGCTAGAACAGTGCAACACCAGTGAACTCGATTTGATTTGATTTCCTTCTGCCAGTGTTCGACGAAATGCCCGCAAGAGTTTGAAATTCAAATTTTTGAAATTTTCCAGTTTGAGTGCTCATCATATTGGCCAAGGTATCCAGTCATATTTTTGTTGTGGAGAAAGAAGAAGTTTTGCAGAAATTTATATTTCAAAATTGGGTATGGTTACTGTTTCGGATTCAAACTTTGGACAGATTTTGAAAGAGGTTAGAGTTTGAGTTTTTGCTGGAAACTTCTTGGTTGAGTTAGTATGTGATATGGTCAAGCTCAACTAACTGACCATACCTTGGCATGAGTTACAGATTTCTTATTCTAAGGGTCCAAAGTAGGGTAGTGGTTAACTTTTTCTAGATCATCTTTTCTTCTCTTTTTCTTTATTTCTCTTGCTTCTGGTTCTTTTGATCTTTGTGGTTCTTCTCTAATGCTTCTATTGGTTAAGTTTGAATTAACTAAACATTGCCCAACAAATTAAAACCCACATGAAATCATAAAAGACATATATTATCAAACTATGCATACATGCAATATGAAGTGCAAAGATTTACCTTGGTCCAAAGGTGTTAGTTTTCTTGGAGATGACATGGAGTTGGGAATGACCTCTTATTTGAATTCAAACTTTGGTAGAAATTTGAATAGGGTTCCAAGTTGATTTTTGTTTCAAACTTTATTGTATTCGATTCTTTGTAACTTGTTCTTAGTTGTGGTGGAGAGATGCATGATGGGATGGTTCAAATATTGCTTAATATATAAGGGCAAAGTAGTGTAATTAGTAATTTTTTTAAGATCACTACTTCCTCTTTTCTTACTTAGGTTTTTGTGTTGCGGTTTATTTTCTTGATTCTTTTCTATTTGTTTGTGATTGCTTGACTTAATTTTGGTTTGGCAATTGACCCAAAGGGGTTTAGCATGTAACCATGCACAAAATTTAATAGTTAGGAAACTATTTCAATTCAATAAAAATCTTTATTTAAAACTTTGGGCTCAAAGGATTTGATTTCAAACCTTCTCATACTCTTTTTATTTGAAGCATGGGAGCAAATGCTCAAATTCACAAGTTTTTAAAAGACAAGAAAATAATCTTGTGTTCAAAATAAAAGTTTTTGTTGTCTCCAAAATTTGGTATTTTAATAAATCCATTTATTTCTATTTTCCAAAATTTTGGGTTGTTACATCAGTAGACCCAAAGAAGATCAAATCAGTCATGGAATGGGAAGCACCTACCACTCAAACTGAAGTTAGAGGTTTTCTCGGATTAGCGGGATACTACCGCAAGTTTGTTGAAGGGTTTTCAAGCATTGCCCGGCCAATGACCCAGCCGTTGAAGAAGGACAAGAAGTTTGAATGGACCCCTAAGTGTGAAGAAAGTTTTCAAGAGCTCAAGAAGCGATTGGTGACCGCTCCCGTCCTAACCATGCCCGATATCACCAAGAAGTTTGATGTCTATTGCGACGCTTCCAAACTTGGACTTGGTTGTGTGTTAATGCAAGAAGGCAAGGTCATAGCTTACCTCTCTCGGCAGCTTCGACCTCATGAAGAAAACTATCCAACTCATGATCTGGAGTTAGCAGCAGTAGTTCTAGCTTTGAAGACCTGGAGGCACTATCTTATGGGTAACCGTTGTGAGATCTACACTGATCACAAGAGTTTGAAGTATATTTTCACCCAGAAGGAGTTGAATATGAGGCAAAGAAGATGGATAGAGCTGATCAAGGATTATGATTTGGAAATCCATTATCACCCCGGTAAAGCCAATGTAGTGGCCGATGCATTGAGTAGGAAGCCCTGCTCGTTGAATATGATGATCAAAGAGGAGCAACCACTGTTGCACCAAGAGTTTGAAAAATTTGGATTGGAACTAGTCAGTCAAGGATTCTTAGCCAACCTTGAGTTTCAACCCACCTTGATGAGCCAAATCAAAGAAGCCCAGAAGGGAAATAAGAGTATTGACGGAATCAAGCGCAGAATCAGTTCCGGCAAAGTGCCAGGATTTGAAGAAGATGATCAAGGAGTTCTTTGGTATAAGGGACGTATTTGTGTGCCTGCGGACTCAGAGTTGAAAGAAGTTATTATGAGAGAAGACCATGAAACACCTTACTCCATCCACCCCGGTGGAACCAAGATGTATCAAGATTTAAAGGAACAATTTTGGTGGCATGGAATGAAGCGTGAGATTGCTTCATTCATATCTAAGTGTGATATTTGTCAAAGAGTCAAGGCTGAACATCAACGTCCTGCGGGATTGCTGCAACCTTTGCAAGTTCCGAAATGGAACTGGGAATCTGTTGGCATGGATTTCATCACTGGATTTCCAAGGTCTAGCCGTGGAAATGACTCTATCTGGGTCATTGTGGATAGACTGACCAAAGTTGCCCACTTTATTCCTATCAAGACCACTTATACCTCAGGACAGCTAGCAGATCTTTATCTATCCAGAATTGTTAGTCTGCATGGAGTCCCTAAAACCATAGTTTTCGATCGAGGAACCCAATTCACCTCAAGATTTTGGAAAAGTTTGCACCAAGCCTTGGGAACCAAATTAACCTTTAGCACAGCTTACCACCCTCAGACTGATGGACAGACAGAAAGAGTAAATCAGATACTTGAAGATATGTTGAGAGCCTGTGTTCTAGCCTATGGAGCTAAGTGGGAAGATTGTCTGCCTTTCGCAGAATTTTCCTACAACAACAGTTACCAAGCTAGTTTGCAAATGGCCCCATTTGAAGCTTTATATGGAAGAAAGTGTCGTACCCCTTTGAATTGGTCAGAAACCGGAGACAGTCAGATATTTGGACCTGATATTCTGCAAGAAGCCGAGGAGAAAGTTCGCATGATTCGTGACTACCTCAAGGCAGCCCAGTCTAGACAGAAGGGCTATGCCGACAAGAGACGTAGAGAACTGACCTTCCAGATTGGAGATTTTGTTTATCTCAGAGTATCACCCCTCAAGGGAATGCAGAGATTCCAAGTGAAAGGAAAGCTTGCACCAAGGTATATTGGACCCTTCAAGGTGCTAAGCCGCAGAGGAGAAGTGTCATATCAGTTGGAAATGCCCCCTGAATTGTCTGAAGTACACGATGTCTTTCACGTGTCTTTACTTCGGAAATGTCTTGAAGTGCCAGAGAAGCCAGAAGTCTTCAAGAATATTGATCACCGTTCTGTGGACATCAACAAGGATTTGACCTATCGTGAAGTGCCTATTCGTATCCTCGAGGAAGCATATAGAACCACTCGAACCCGAAGCATCAAGTTTCTGAAAGTTCAGTGGAGTAATCACACCGAAGATGAAGCTACGTGGGAACGAGAAGATTACCTCCAGAAAGAATTTCCCAATCTTTTTAGTTCTTAATCGGTGAATCTCGGGGACGAGATTCTTTTTAAGGGGGGAAGATTGTAACAACTCAGAAATTGAAATCCAATCTCTATTAATTAAAGTGCCAAATTTTGGACCAAGATAAAACTTTTTAACTATGATTGCATGTATGCATGTATTTTTCCATTATGTGTATTTTATGATTTCATGTGTGTTATTTTTGGTTGTGCAATGGTTAGTTAATTCTAAGTTAACCAACAGAAGCAATTGAGACAAATTATAAGAACCAAGGAAACAAGAAACCAAAGAAAGAAAGAAAAAGAGAAGAATAAGATGATCTAGGAAATCTTATTGACTACCCTACTTTGAGCCTTTAGAATAAGAAATCTGTAACTCAACTTGGTGTTTGGCCAGTTAGTTGAGCTTGACCAAGTTGCATACTAACTCAACCAAAAGGTTGCTACCCAAAATTCAAATCAGAACATCACTCAAACTTCTGTCAAACTTTGAATCTGAATCAGTGACCAAACTTCAAATTCAAAATAAGATTTCTGCAAAACTTAAAATTTCTTTGTAACAAAAATATGACTGGAAACCTTGGCCAATATGTTGATCACCCAAAGTGGAACATTTCAAAAATTCGAATTTGAATCTCTTGCGAGCATTTCGTCGAACACCTGGAAGATGAAAATCGAGCAAATCTTGATCACTGTAAGATGCACTGTTCTTCCTCGCTCAAACCCTGTCGCCATGCTGCTGGACACCTCCGCGGTCGACCCCAGCTCCCTCTGCCCTGACCCAAGCCGTGAGAAAGGGAGGAGAAGAGGAGACAGCACCCAGGACCCCCCTCTCTTCTTCCCCAGCTCACTGCACGTCGCCGACCACCGTGACTGCGCTAGAGCCGACCCACAGCACTCCGCGGCCGAGACCGAAACCCCCCAGCACACGAGCGAGGCAGCCGTGCCCAGTGTCGCTCGACGCACGCGCCCAGGGCCCCCGCACCGGCGAGCTACTGGACGCCCTCGCCCTCGTCGCTCCGTCCTATAAAAGCCCCCGCCGATCAAACGACTAGACGCACACCGTCCCCAGCTACCTCCCAGACATGCTCACTTCACCCCGCTCGCTCTCGTTCAATGTCGCCACCCCCGCCGGCGAGGTACTGGACGCGGAGAGCGCCGCCGCGTTCGACCTCCCTGGAGCAAGCCGCTGCTGGGAATCGGAGGAGGAGCCTCGCCGGAGTTGTTTCCACCCCTCGCCGTCGAGTTCTTTTTCCTCTACGCACGCCGCCGTCGCCGTCGTCATCTTCACTGCTCGCAGGTGAGCTCCGCCCCTCTCCGTCGAGCACGATGGCTGTGAGCCGTTAGATCTGGATCGATCGGTAGCGTACCGGTTCGGGGAAGTTAAGTGACCTGACGGGTGGGACCCCCCTGTCAGGTTCAGTTTTATTTCTTTCCCGCCCGTGCGAATCATTTTCTGGGCCGGCCCGTTCGGGATTCGTTTGAAATAGGCCCAGCCGGTTTAGAATTCGGTCCGTTCGATTTTATTTATTTCCCGCTCGTTTTCGAATTAATTCAAATATGATTCAGATATGATTTTCAAACTTTAATTCCCAGAGATTTACAAATCCTTTTCTAACAAATGAATATGCGTTGGAAAGCTTGTGAAATGCTCTATACTATAGAACTGATTAGAATTCAATTTGAGCTAGGAATTTAAATCAATAAGAATAGTGTGACCATAGCTTTATTAATTCTAGAAAAATTCTATAGAATTGTTTAACCCTCCTAAAATTATGAAAATTGGTTTGTGAACTCACTAATCAACTCCCCTACTGTTTAGTCAACCTTAATCAACTCAAACCCAATTAGTGATATCAATTAGACCCTAACCCAATTCTAGTTAGTAGCATAAAATGATAGATCTCTATCTTACACCTAGAATTAATTTTTGCCCTCAATACTAATTCACATAATTAGTCAATCCTCACTTAAACTAGCCCTAATACCCTTAGTGCAAACCCATACTCAAGAAGTAAACCACACATGGCATCTGGTAGAAAAATTAACTTGCACACTAAATGCAAACTTGGAAGAAACTTGCAAAACCATTCAAAAAAAATCTAATAGGAAGGCTATGGTTTGAAAACAAGTATGTGTGCTTGGTGTGTTGTTAGCATTGTGTAGTGATGATGTGCTTTGTGTTTATTCGTTATTAGACGCTAGTGTTGCCGAGGAGGATATTGAGGGGGAATATTATCAAGAAGAAGAAGAATACCCCGGACACTTTGCCAACCAAGGCAAGCCATCTTTTGAATCATACTCCAAATGCCTAGTTTTACTATTGCATACTACTTGCTCTAAGTAAATTGCATGATTGAATTGCTAGGTTAAAATGATAGAAGTGTAGTGATATCTTGCTTAGCAAGAGCATCAAGCTGAGTTTATCCAAACATAGCTAGTGGTATCATCACTCAATATAATTGCTTAGTCGCTAATAAAATTGAGACCATCTCTAAGTGGAACCCCATTGAACTTGGTGACTTGAGTTTGAAAACTTGAAATGAAGATTCTCCTACATGATGGTTTTAGGAAGGAAAATAATATTGACTAAGAGCTATGGAATGTATTTGCTAAATGATAATAAGTGATGTACCATGTGAGCCAACCATTACCGTACGACCACATTACCCCTAAATGGGAAGGGGCTTAGTCCGTAGCTTGTTTACCCTAGTACGGGAGGCCTTGCATCAAACCTTATGGAAGTGCACCATGCGCGGTTACTTCTGAACCAAGTGGAGATTCCACTCATCCGGCATCCCGGAGCGGGCAAAACTAGAGGCGCCGGAACGGGGATTTCCGTATCTCGGGCTCTAGGGAAGGATCCTGTACTAGAGTGAGCAAGTGAAAGAATTTGTTTGATTATCTGAACCCCGCATACTTTGTGTATGACGATCCGTGGATTTCTCCCGGCAGATGTATCAAATCTTGTGGGTAAAGTGTACCCCTCTGCAGAGGTTTTCAAACTATTCGAATAGCCGCGTCCTCGGTTATGGATAGTTGGCAAACTGTACTTGACTTTTGTCAAGAATGATAATAACTTGTGTGAACTGGGTGAATGACATGACTTGACTTGACCTTGATCTTGACACACTTGAAGTTCCCTTAGATTAAACTTAGAGAACTAAACTTCTTTTCTACCAATGAACGTTCTTGGGAAATAAAACTAGCTTTTGCCAACTAAACTTAGTGCTTAGTCCACCATATCAACCTTGCATGTCTACTTCAACACTTCATTTTATAAGATGGTTTGCGAGTGCATCCAATGTACTCACGGCTGTGTCCCTGGCTATCAACTTGGCCAGACTATGGGGAAGAGTATCCGGTGGAAGGGTATGAAGAAGAATACCAGAACTAAGATCTTCTACTGAGATGCCATTGCCTGTAGGGTGAAGGCATGGACCCGAAGACGTTATTTCCGCTGCTATATTGTATTGTAATATGAACTTGGTCTCTATGACCATTGTATTTGAATCATCGTATTGTAATGTCTATGGAACTGGTTACCAACTACGTTATGTGTATCACAACAATGATTCTGGGATTGTGGTGGAATGCATAACGGGCACTTCGAATTTGTGATAAATTCGGGGTCGTCATATCCGCACAACAAAACTGCCCATCCATTCGCACCTATAAATATGCAGTTACAGTAAAGAAAACGACACCAGGAAAAGGGCAAAAATAGTTATAAAAAATAGTAATAAAGTTTTCATATATATATGTATAAACATGGACTACTTTTCTGTATGTATTTCTAATAAAGTTTATGATAAATATTGCAGATAGTTGTAGTTCAGTTATCGCTGGTCCTATGGAATGACTCTATGCTATAGGAAAAAAACAATTGATATGATATTATAAAAAATGAGCTGTGTATAAGACAGGCAGCTTTTCACATAACGGCAATGTGCAATCCACTTTGATCTTGATGAAAAGTTCACTATGATCCGGTGAAAGTTCACTTTTGTAAACCTTGAAAGTTTACTTTGATTTGACATATGTTAAGTTTACAAATGTTTTAAAAAGGTGCGATGACTGAACAGACGATCACTTTAATGAACTAAATGTCTGTTAGAGGAAAGTTAACTTCAACTCTAATAGATGTTCGCTTTGTGAAACCTAGGAGTTCACAGATTTTGACTCAAAGTATATGGGTGGTGACGAAGGTTAACTCAACAAATGTCCTAGATGAAGGACTTAGGATCGGGGAGATAGGGCGTCGGATGAACTCGAAGGTAAAGTTAGTCGAAATAGGTGTGTCTCGAAAGTAAACTTGGGTGTTCAACCTGGCTTGCTTTCAATCTGCCCTACACCGTCCCCTCCTGACCCCTATATATAGGTGGCCAGGTCTCGAGGATCGGGTAGGGTCCGATACAGATTACAAATATCGACGTACGGTAATAACTCGTATTCGACTATCATTACAATTGGGCCTATCTAAACGGGCCTTAGGGGTAATTAACTAACGGGCTCTATTAACTATACCCTTGTCAGTAGCCCCTGAGATTCTACCAGAATTGCAGATTCAGGTTGAATCTCTAATCTTCAAATCTTCAACTTGATTAATTTCTTCGACTTCTTCATATCTTCAAATCTTCGACTTGGTCTTTTTGACTTATTTTCATGGTATTTTTTCGCAAGGGGTTTTGATGAGCAAGCCTGACAACTCTGACGGATCAAGAGGTCAGTTAACTGCCGGAACAGATACTTGCCACCTACTTCAAATTCAATCCCCATGGACTTGAATTCGGGATACTGGTCAAATCCATTCTTTTGCCGCATTTAGGACTTAGAAAGAATGAATCCCAGTGGTTCTCAGGGTACCCAGTGCGTCCACCAGGATTTTCTTCGCGTCGTAGACACGGATACATACCAGCAGAGCGCATCCATGTGCGTATACCAGGCCACACAGGACGGATCCCGGGGTCTTACCTTCGTGACAAGTCATGGCATTCGAGTCGTATTGCGATAACACAACTCGAGAATTTTATATCGCAGTCAAATTTTGACCGAAAATATTCGGGTTTCTACAACCATAAAACTCGCTCCCGATGGGAGTAACACTCCTATACTTCTCCAATCTCTAATCAACAAATATCGTCGGGTGCGCGCTCAGCGCTCCCGATGGGAGTAGCCCCCGAGGCTATAGTCAAAAAAAGTGTTTTTCGACTATAGACTCAAGAGATAATGTAGCTCGTCATACTTCAACTCGAAACACTTCCACTCCGAAGTTCTTCAATTAGAGATACTTTCAAGAACACCTTGTCGTCGAGTTCGAATTCACTACTTCAATGAAGAGCTCCATTCGATATTTTTGAAAGTAACAGCCCCCAAGGCTATAACCAAAAATCCTTCATATATGATCTCTTTTTTATAAGCTCGGCATTTGCCGGCGCCATCCTTTTGCCTTTATATATATATTCGATGACGTCAACGAAGACGTGGCTTTTCATCAGTGCAAACCGTTTGATGGGTAGTCCTGTAACTTTCATGATTTTTTGACCGTTAGTGGGCTGCACGATTTTTGACCGTTAGTGGGCTGGCGTTTCCGATCTTTGCGCCACGTCTCAGCCCACGATCCTTCTCCCAGAAGGTATATAAATGGCGTAGTGGGGAATCGTACTGTTTACCAGCTCGTTCCCTCCGCCGCCTCCATTGCTGATCTCCTCTATCTCTTCCTCTCTTGCAAAGCCCCCAAGCGTGCTTTGTGCTGGATGCGCGTGAAACATCTGGGCGTTAAGAGCACCATGGCCAAGACGTCTGCCACCAAGTGGGTGCGCTCCACCATCACCAAGAAGGAGGTGGAGAAGGCCAGGGCGGACGGTCTCATCTCCGCCCAGGATTCCATCCAATTCCCAAGTACTGAGCGGATCCCGAAGCCCCCGAACGGTTAACGGGTAATGTTCCTTGCTTTCCTTCTTCGCGGCTTGTCCCTTCCTGCCCACGAGTTTCTCCGTGGGCTGCTGTTTGTCTATGGTGTGCAGCTCCATCAACTCACACCAAATTCTCTTCTTCACATTGCTTGCTTCGTGACTCTCTGTGAGTCATTCTTGGGCATTGAGCCCCACTTCCTCCTCTGGAGATCAATCTTTCGACTCCGCCCCAATGTTTCTTTGGCTAGGAAACCCGAACTGGGTGGAGCCGTCATTTCTGTGCGCCCTGAGGCGCAATACTTTGAATTTTCCATGGCCGCGTCTGTCCAGGGATGGAGGACAAAGTGGTTCTATATCAAGGACCGCAAATCCTCTCCTGAAGATGAATTCGGCCTGCCTCCTTTTGATGCTTCCCAAGAGATAAAGAAATTGACATCATGGGATGCAATCCCCTCAGATGCGGAAGCACAAGAAATTCTTCCTCTTCTTTCTCGTATCAAATCTCTAAAAGGGGGTCAAGGGGGTGCTCTATCGGGTATGCAACTCATGGCGTTCTTTATTCAACGTCGAGTTCAACCCCTACAGCACCGCCTTACCAAACTTTGGAGTTTCTCTGGCTTGGAAGATCCTACTCGCATATCTGAAGACCTGATATCAAAAGAAGATGTCGACAAGCGAGTCCGGAATCTCACCAAGCTCACAAAGGAACATGCAGTTGCGGATTTAGCCGCTGATTTCTTCGACTCTGTGCACCCTCTTCCTGAGGTATGTATTTTTGCGTCCACTTTTTGTGAAACTTTGCTTGTTTCGACTTGCATTATTATTTGACTTCGCACTCTGCTTACTTATTTATATGCAGGGTCACCAATTTCTTGTTTCGCGTCCTCCTCTTCCAGAGGAAGGGCCCCTTCCGGCTGATCTAGCCTCTCCTGCATCTGAAGCCCCCGAGGCTGACGAAAGTCAGGACGGAGATGATGTCGAAGATTCAGAAGAGAAAACCAGCTCATCGACATCGACTCCTCCTGTATTTACTGAAGATGTTGGTGTCGACAAGAAAAGGAAACGTGTCGACGAAATTGCTTCATCGAGTTCTGCAGCGGCTGGAAAAACCCCCGCTCTTGCAGAAGATATGGAGTACTTTGACATGCTTGCATCGTAAGTATTGTAGTCAAACTTTTCAATTGCCTTGTTCTTGCCTTGTTTCTATAACTTATACCTTTTATGTAGTGATGACGAAGAGCCACCAACATATGCTACGGCTGTTCCACCACCTTCTCCTGTGGCGATTGATGAGCCTGTCGAACCAGATGTTGCGCCGAGGGCCACCAGGACCGGCGTGAAGAAGGTTCCTCAAACTCGACACTCGAAACGCTCAAAGAAGGCCAAAGAAGCCGAAGTTTCTCTGGAAGCTCACGCATCTACAGTTTCTTCTGATGATGTAAGTAATTCTTCTTTCCCTTCTTTCCTTTCATGTACTTCTACTCTTACACACTTCTTTTTCTCAGGCTTTAGTGAAGAGATTTATTGCCCTGGGCACAGAGTGTGCGGGGTACCTAAAGGTTGCAAAAGCTTCCGAAGGTATAATTTTTGACATCCAATCACCACTTGTCTTCTGCACTTTATCCTTTGTTATCTATCTGATTCCCTGTCAACTTCTTATGCAGCTGCTTTAGCAGCCGCCAATGCTCGAATTGCTTCGCTGGAGGCAGAGCTCAAAGCTTCGCAAAAAGCTTATGATGTTGCGACCGCTGCTAAGGCCATTGCTGAGAAGTCGCAGAAATCTGCGCTTGCCAAGGCAAAGAAAGCGGAAAAGGCTTTAGCTGATGCCAACAAGGAAAATGCTCAGCGGGAGCAGGCCGTGGCAGAGCGTCTTCACACCATGTCTACTGCTGCCGAAAGTAAGTTCTTCGACTTGTCTTCTGTTTTCGTCTCCTGTTGCACTGGTATATTTGTTGACACTTGTCTCTTCTTTTCTTTTCTATTGCTTAGAATTCACAGGGGTATCTCCGTCGTCCCTGCAAACGGACGATGATCCTCTTATGGATGCGGTTAACCTACTCGAAGAAAACTGGATATCTATCCAGGAAACTTTTGAGTTGGTTGGCCGCGTTCTGTCACGGCTATTTGACGGGTTGTGGCCGAAGAAAAGGATGGCAATCCCGAAGGACAACCTGACTGAACTCGCCAAGTCTTTTGACAGCGATGAAGACCCTACTCTCCAGCTGAAGGGGTTGTCCATTAAGCGCGGCGCCGAGGGTGCCATTGCACTTTCTCTTGCGCATGGTACAGACTTTGACTGGGAGAAAGTTAACTCCCCCCATGGCCACACCCGTGACGAGATGAAGGTGTTTTTCGAGAGGGCGAAGAAGTTGGCACCTGCATTGCTGACAACGATTTCTCCTTCGGCGGCCTCTGCTGTGCCTGCTGCACCACCTCCAGCGGCGAAAGCTCCAGTGCCATCGTCGACTTCTAGCGAGGAACTGGCTGCGCCCCCTTCTTCCACGGAGCACAATGCTGAGGTGGCGTAGACTCAGCTTCTTTGTAGTATATTTTTTTTAGTTTTCTCCTTTTGAATGTAAAGAGTTCAATTAAGTGCAACCCGAGAACCTTAGCCATAGGGTTGTGCTCTTATGTAAATATATCCTCTTCGTATGAAGTTTTATGCTGCCTCTCTGAAATTGTTTCACCTTTCTTTTCCTTTTGGCTTGCAGTCGACGCGCATCAATGATCCTTTGACTCATGCTACTGCTCCTTTCTCTGCTTGTGGAATCAGTCCTCAGATTTCGTCGACTCCTAGTCGATGCAGTCAATGCTCGAAACACTCTTCCAGGATATCAGAGCTTGAAACTCGCCTATCCTTGGCCAAATGCCAAGCACAGATGGCTATTAAAAAGGCTAGCCTAGCCAGTGGCTACATGAAGAAAATCTCTTCCCTTGAAGAAAAAGTCTCCAGCTTGACGGCGAAGGTTGTTCATAATGAAGAGTGCGAATCTTTCATTCTTGGCATTGTCGAGTCTGCTTGCGAGCTGTTGCGATGTGAGTTTTCTTTCGACTCCTTCTTTGGCTACTTGTGCACTGCTGCTTTTGCGATAAATTTGCCGTTGTAGGTACTTGTTTGGATTTTGCTGCTGAAGAACGTCGAGTTGCTGAGCGAAATGCTGCTTTGGAGAAGATATCGACTGGCTACGAGACTTTGTGGTCTGATCCTTGACGCCGAAGCGCCATTGTATTGCTTCAAGACCGTGCCCAGCACATTGGCGAGTCAGTTGATGGTTGCCGGCGAGCTCTTACAACTATGCACTCCATTATGCTTCCCCGTAATCCTTTGCCTGCAACTTTCCCACTTCTTCTTGATACTTTCAGATCCAGCCATCGTATTCATAGGTTAATAGAACTGAACTTAGTGGCTGGTGCCAATTTTGCTCTCGGGTGGATACGCAAGTGGCACCCCAGATTGAATTATAGCACGATGTCCCTGAGTTTGGCTCCAGGTGGAGCTAGCCTTCGGGTTCATATGGAGAACACGCTTCAACCTGCTCGAAGACTCGTAGCTAGGCTCCTAGAGGCGGATACTGCGTTTTTCCGCGAGTATCATTATCTAGATCCTTTAGGCGTAGATGATTCTGACAACCCGATGTTGTAAGGTGTATGTGGAACGCGAGAGTTTACTTATTTCACGACTATATGTCTGAAATTTATTCTCAAGGCATATTTGTATGGTTCGTGCGTTTGCCGCATCTTCTCTTTGAAAGACTCGTAAACTCGAATATGAGGAACGCTTTGTCTTTATTTATACTTGTAATGTAAGATACATGGGGTGACCCAAGAGATCCGGCCTGTGACCTGTGTTCTGGATCTAGAGGGCATTGCCCCTGGTATAACTCGTGGCTTTTACAGCCTTTATTGTTCTACTTCTATTGTCTTTATGATGCTTATGTCGTCGTGGCTTTCCCTTTTTCCTCTGCGCCTGTGTCTTCTCCTGATGTTCCTATTCGTGGTTTCTTCGTTTCGGGCTCCACGACGCATCCTTCGAGTAGCTTGACGCCTTCTGTAGTCGCGCTCTTTGCCTTTTCTGCATGGTTGGCTATCACGCCAAAATTTTGCGCCATCTTGTGGAATTCCCTGTCGCAGAGATCTGAAATTTCAAAACTTCCTTTCACTGTGATTATTCCTTTTGGTCCTGGCATTTTAAGTACCAAATATGTGTAGTGAGGCACTGCCATGAATCGCGAAAACGCGGGTCGTCCGAGGATCGCGTGATATTGCGATGGCCAGTCCATGACTTCGAAGTCTAGCTTTTCTCTTATGTAGTTTTGTCGGTTGCCGAAGCAAACATTGAGTGCTATTCGACCCAACGGGTAATTGGCACTTCCTGGTACGATTCCATGGAAGGAACAATCTGTTGGCTTCAGGAACTCTAGTGATATATGCATTGCTCGGAGTGTTTTCGCGTATATCAAGTTAATTCCACTCCCTGCATCCATGAATATTCTGTCGACATCATACGCGCCGATTTGAGCTTTGAGTACCAAAGGCGCGTTTCCCGGCCGAGGTACTGTTATAGGATGATCTTCTCTATTGAACTCTATTGGTTGCTCTGACCAGTGCAGATACTCTGTTGCCGCTGGAGGTGATATGACTGCTAAGTTGACTTGTCGAGTTATGCTCTTCTCTTCTTTGTTCGACTTGGGTACAGGTTGTATCATTGACATGATGTGTCCTTTTGATGGTACATACCCTTCGTCGTCGTCCTATCCCTGGTTTTGCTGGTCTTGTCCTTGAGGCACTCCATTGTTTCCTTGCTGCTTTGTCGAGGGATTGTTACTTCCTTCGAATCCTTGTCGCCTTGCTTCGGTTTGCTTATTTATTGCTGCTTCTTGCAGTTTTAAGAATGTTGTGCAGTCTTTCATTGCGTGTCTTGATACTCGTTTCCCGTCGACGAACGCTGAGTGTATATGACAAGGCCCGTTGAGCATATCTTCTGGTGATGGGTTGTACTCTCTGGATTCCCTTATAGGGAACTTCTTATAGTCTTCCTTTCCGTAGCTTCTATATCCCGAACTTCTGCGATCATATCCTTGATAGCTGTTGTCTTTATATCCTGCGGCGACTTGGCTATGCGAACCATAGGTGTCATAGTTTCGAGATCGCCTCCTTTGACTTCCATATCTGTTTCTTCTATCGTCCTCTGGAGATCGCGTCCGCTTGTTGTTGCACGCATCTTCTCCGTCTGCGAGCCTGTTTGCTGTGTCCATGAGGTCTGACACTGTTTTCGGCTTGATTCTGCCCATCTCTTCGACTAGGTCTCTTCGCCTTAATCCGATGATGAATGTGTCTATTGCTCTTTCATCTGAAACTTCAACTGCTGAGTTTTTGATAATGCTCCACCTTTGAATGTATGCTCGCAATGTCTCGTCGCGTTGTTGCACACATGCTTTGACTTCTTCTATTGATGTTGGTCGTTTGTATGTCGACCTGAAGTTGCTTGTGAATTGCTTTGTGAGGTCTTCCCAGCTTCCAATAGATTCTTTTTCTAGCTTGCTTAACCATGACCTTGCTGCGCCGGTGAGGTGTAGTTGCAAACTTTGCATAGCTGTTTCCTTAGTTCCTCCTAATATTTGAATTGCTTGTAAATAATTTGCGAGCCATGATTGTGGTTCTTGTGATCCGTCATATTTTTGCTGATCATGAGGTAGTTTGAATCCCTTGGGAACCGGAGTTGTGCGAACCCTGCGGGTAAAGCATGATGCCCCCATCTCTTTTTCGTCGTCTTCATAGTCGCGTTTTTCATTTGGGGATCGTGATCTTCGGGTTCCTCCATGCTGCTTTGGTGATGGCGATCGAGATCGATGTTTGCTGCTTCTGCGCTGAGGACTATTGTGACGGCGAGGTGACCTTGCTTTGTGCACTTCCTTGTGGTGATGTGCTTCTTCTCCTTTTGCTGATAGCTTGTGGCCCACCATGTTGAGTCCGTTCAGTGCTGCTCTATGCATATGTTCTCTAGGATCTCCTGGACTTGGTCGAGTTGTAAGTAGGTATGCTTGTGCTGCCACTAGTGCTGCTTCAGGAGTTTTTGGTAGGATGTTTCCCTGCTCGTCGACCGATAGGAAGGATGAGTCGAGGTTTTTGGAAATACTTTGCCTGTCAGAATACTCGAGGTTATCGTACCTTGAACCGTGTCGACGATTTTTCCTTGCGTTGCTATGTGATGCGTCGCTCCGTGCTTTTCGAGCAGCCTCGCTAGCTGCAATGGCTGAATCTTTTCTTCTTTGTATCTCTGCTTTCTCCTTTGCTAATTGCTTGGCCTGCTGCCTTAGGGCGTAGTGATACCCCAAAAGCATGTCTTTGCTAGAATTTGATGGTATTGGCGTGCCGTGTTCTACGGCTTCTCTTATTATCCTCCATTCGTCGACTGATAGTCGAATTTTTTCCCTGCTTGCGAGGGATTCTGGTGTTTGCCCTTCTGCTAGGTGATTTGCTCCTCCGTCGATATTTGCTGGATTTAATACTGGATTTTCGTTTTCGTCGAATTCTTCTGAATTATCTCCTATAATGGCGAGCACCTGGCATTGTTTGCCGATGTTACCCTTGAAGCTTGAGAAGATCGAGTCACTGTCTTCAGAAAGCTCTAATCCTGTCTTCCATGTATCTGTTGACTTATCTGTGGTATCGTCGAGGCAGATCGTGAGATCTTCGAGTTGGACTTCTACGTCAAAATTTTCCTTTTCTTCGTTGTCTTCTGCGATCTTTTCTTTTTGCACTTCCTCTGGGCTGACCGGCGAGTTTACTTCGCTGGAAGAGCCTTTGGAATATTTCATCATTGCTGTTGTTTCGGGCTCTTTTGCCGACGGATCTTGATCTTGTTTCGTCGGATCCGAAAGGCGAGACGAACCCGATGGCCCGATGAGGATGCTCAAACTTCCAATGGTTAGTTCCGTCTCTTGACTTCTGTCGACTTCTGAACTGCTGTTGGCTAAAAGCAAAAAAGCCGTCGAATTCATGATTCCAATGCCCAAGATCCCCACGGTCGGCGCCAATTGACGAAGGTTAACTCGACAAATGTCCTAGATGAAGAACTTAGGATCGGGGAGATAGGGCGTCGGATGAACTCGAAGGTAAAGTTAGTCGAAATAGGTGTGTCTCGAAAGTAAACTTGGGTGTTCAACCTGGCTTGCTTTCAATCTGCCCTACACCGTCCCCTCCTGACCCCTATATATAGGTGGCCAGGTCTCGAGGATCGGGTAGGGTCCGATACAGATTACAAATATCGACATACGGTAATAACTCGTATTTGACTATCATTACAATTGGGCCTATCTAAACGGGCCTTAGGGGTACTTAACTAACGGGCTCTATTAACTATACCCTTGTCAGGTGGTTTGTATTACGACATTAAAAAAATAAGTAAGTTCTCTGAAAAAGGAAGTTCACGCAAAAAGACACTAGATATACCACATAGGAGATCCAATACTCACGTGTCAGAAAAAGAGATTGCTTATAAATCTATGTTACCAGGGAGTAAAAAGGTAACTACGTTATTGGAAAGAAAACTACTAAGGCGTCCACCTATAATGGAAAAAAGAAGAATCTATGCGTTTCGGGAAAGATATCTACTCTCTTGATTGAGATTATTTTTTCTCATAAAAAAGAAAGAGTTCATTTATTACTACAAACACCTAATTCCGGACGAAGAAACAACTGCTCCGTCCACCTGTTATAAAAAAGACCCGACCACCCCTACCAGCCCCCCGTCCCAGAACACCACCCCGAACATGCCAGCGAAAAAATAGGAAAACACATAGGAGAAACACCAGCGACGGCGGAGCCAAAAAGAAAGCAGAGGAAAAACACAGGCGGCGATCCTCCCCCCCCCAAGAATCAAAGGTAACATACCTGTCCGACGATTCACCTTTTTCCGCCTCTCCAACCTCTAACTCACAACTACATCTAAATAGATTGAGTAAACCTAGAAAATACAAGATCTACACCACCGTAGCCCCATAGATCTGTCAATTTCATTATATCTTTTGAAACCCTAGATTACGTTCATATAGGTATACAGAAAAAATTAAATTTGTTTTAATCCCTATCATTTGTGGGGACCCCGGATTATCCATCCGAAATACCCGATATGCATACAAATCACGATCCCATGATCAGTGTGTCATGAATCCACATATCCGAGTTGATAATAGAATTACATCATCCATTACAGTACCGAATAATTTACTTACAATTGGTCACAAGACCAAGTATGATATTGCCACATAGGGCAAGTCTACAACTAAGCAGCGGACACCAAGCAACGTTGATGACCCACGTCATGCCTACTACCCTACAGGCAACTGACTGGGAGACGTTCCTAGTTCGCACCGGCGCCATCATACCATCACCATCTTCATTGAATTCTTGCTCCAGGTCTGACCAAGTTAATAGCTAGGGACAAAGCCATGAGTACATTTTGAATTGTACTCGCAAACCATCTAAAGAGAAATTGAACTGATATGCAGTTTGGCTGTATCAAAGAAAGGCTCTAGTCTAGTTTATCCTAACCAGTCAATTTCTCGTGTCGATATAGCATGTCTTACGACATTTCTATATCCTTATTAAGAAAACATTTAGAAAACCTTTTTAGTGAAAGTCTATAGGAAAGAGGGAACTCAATTCCATGAGAAGAGCCGGTGGTCAATCAAACATGACCACCTCCCTTTATAAATCCAGGTCAATCACACATGACCATCCCATTTCCTTCGGCAGTACCCTGCAAGTACTCCAAACCTTAGCTGTGCCACGGCAGTACCTTCCGAGTACTCCGCCCGGCACCTTTCTCCATTTCTTTCTGAAAACACTTTGATAAAACCAAAACTTGACATTGGGCAATGTAGTGATCTTTCCAACCATCCATGACCGAGGACTCGGCTATTCGAATAGGTTTACACTCTGTAGAGGTTGTACACTTTACCTACACCATCCGATAAATCCGCCGGGATACCACCACGGACCGTCGTACACAAGTATGCGGGGTTCGGATAATCGATCAAAGTCCTTCATCTATCTACCTTAGTATGGGTGCCTGCCCTGTGGAGTTTACCTCCCCGGCACATCTCGACAGTACCTCCTTCAGAGTGTAACTCTGGCGCCACGGTGGGAGAACCCAAGTGTCTTCTGGCCGGATAAATCCCGAAGGATCCCGATTTACTATTGCCCACAAACTAGCGGCAACCCAGATTCTGGGGTCCTACAAACCCTTATATAGTGTGAGGCTCCCCGCACTAAAGCAAATAAACTTCAAACTAAGCCCCGTCCCATACCGGGGTAATGTGGTTGCAAGGGTTAATTGTTCCGAGCGACTACAAAGAAACACCAATGTCTTTTTATAAAACCACCAACTCCTTTCTTCCATATCCAACTCCATTTGTCCAAAACCATTTAGAAAACATTTCAGTGGAGTAGATACTACTCCAAGGTTTTTCAAAACCATTTTTGAAACTTTTCTGAGAGTTTTCCCATCCTAGAGTTTTTGGCTCCACTACAAGTTTTCCAAGGACTTTGATGCTAACCATTAAGTCTCTAATATAGGGGTGTTGAGTAGGTGTCAAGGGTGTCATCATTATAGATGATAACGATTCGACTTATGGAGCTAAGTCATCAACTATTGCTATATAGAGAATAATAGCAATATAGAAAACAATGCATATTAAGAAAACAGTAGTAAAACAATGCAAAGTGAATTAGTAGGATTCAGGTATGCAACAAGTAGATGGCTTGCCTTGGATAGCTATGTTCCTGGGCTCCTTCCTTAAAAGAAGTACTCAAAGTGTTCCACTTCCTTCTTATGAATTCTTGAAGTAGTCCTCTTCCTCTCCGATGGCGTTCGAATCTAGCATCGCAAAATGAAAGAAAAGCATTCAATCACTACACAAGCATGCAAAGGAGAAAACATTTAACAAGCCATCTCAAACACACAACCAGAGAGAGAGGGAGGGTGAAAACATTCTCTCCTATAGGGGTGCAATACAACAATATCAAGTTTCTGATTATTTTCCCTACTTATAAATAGGGTTTTCACACTAGGACTCAACACTAATAGATATATACTAAATATAACCAAACAAGGGGTACACTCCTCAACTACAGGTACTAGTGAACTGTAAGACGCTAAAAGAAGTGACTCTTGGTTCAGAAAATATTATTCCTATTAACAAGCAATTTCTGAAATACAAAAACCATTTAAGCACTTTGATTATCAAACACAGCCACAGGAGCATATAATAGGCAAACAAGGTACCTACAGATATCCCACAACAATACAAACCCAACAAAATTGGATTTGCAATTTTTTGATTAACAGAGAATATACTAAGCATTTTATAGTGAAAATAACTACTGAATTAGAGATAAATCTACCAGAAAATCATACAAGCTCATAAAAATTTATCCTATGGTCAGCAGCAAGAATTAACAGTACATGATCACCCAAAATTGGTTTCACTCAAAAATACTGCATAGAAAAAGTTTTATAAATCCCTAAAGTCAGATCCGGTAGTATCTTGCAGAAACCACCATTCAAGGAATAAGGCTTCATTTGCAGTAGATCCAGTGGAATTTCAAAGGTACTAAAGATACCTTTCATACAAAGTTGGATTTACTCAAAAAGGTTGGATAGATCTCCTGTTATGGATTTTTGAGTGAAAAGGACACATTATGCTAGATTAAATGCCAAAAAGAAAATATACTAAATTTTGGCAAAATACTTGTACTGCATGGTTGTTAAAAGGTTCTAGAACACTAATAAAATTGGATCTACCAAATTTCATGCATTTTGTATTTGATTTGCTATTTAATCCTATCAGCAGTTTTTAGACAGATCTGAAAAACAGTAAAATGATTAGCTAGAAAAAACGCTTCTGGGCCAGATCTGAACCAGACCCGGGCCAAGCTAGCGCCGGCCGGCCCATTCCACTCGGGCGCACAGGCGGGAAATCGCCCGGATGAGCTGACAGGCCAGGCCCGCGGTCAGTGGCGCTGGGGGCCGAAAGGGTATCGGGCGGCATCGGCCGTCCGATTAAAGAGACATAGATGGCCGAGAGCCGTCTTCTTCCTCTGGCCATGAGAAAGAGGGCCGAAACCCTAGTGCGGCCAGGCGGTAATGGCGGCTCACCTGGGGGCTTTCCCCGGCGACAGAGAGGTGCTGAGGCGACGCGGCTGACGACGGCAACCTCGACGACGGGCGGCACGGTCGGCTTTGGTTCCAGGAAGTGGTTCGCGCGTCGGGCCATGGAGGATAGCTCCGGAGCTCGACGAGGTCCTCTCCCAGGTGTTCCTAGATCAAGAGCGAGGGTAGGATTAGGTAGCTGCACGACATAGGAGTGAATGGACGAAGGAATAGAGGGAGGAGGGGGTCTGGATCGTCTGCATTATCCTCCTCTCCCTTGCAGATGGAAAAATCTAGTTTCTCTCCTCCTTTGCTGCTATAGATAGAGGGGCGCATCCTGGTGCTCTAGGAGGGTAGGGTGGTGGTGTGGGAGCAAAATGGGACGGCAGAGGGAGGCTGGTGTGGGCTGCATGCTTATATTCAGAGAGAGGGGTGAGACCTCATGTGCTAGGTCGGTTTGGTATGTGGGGTAGAGAGGAGGGTTCTGGTTGGTTGGGGGAGGCGGTGGAGAGAATGATAGGGGTCCAGAAGGGTCCTTGCTGGAGAAGGGAGGCTGCTGTCCACTTATTTAACTGTTGGGTAAGATTTTAGTATGGATCTCTCCCCTCCCACATCCAAACACTAAAAGACAAAGGGAAGGGATGGTTGCTATAGTGAACTTCGACCAGAGAGAGGGGTGGGGGTGCTGTACTAGCCAATGTGCTGGATTGGTGGAGTTTCAAATGGGTTTAGGCAATTAGAGATGGAAAAAGAAGTTGATGTATGCATAGATAAACTTTGAATATGAAAGGTAGATTTAATGGTTTCCAAACATGGGGAGGTGGGGTGGTTCAAAGAGAGTGGTGAGAAGATTGGAGATGACCTAGCCAAGTCTTTGCAAAGTAAACTTGGTCACCAAAATTTGATTTTGAGTATTTGCCCTAATAGTAGTTTGAACTAGATCTTGGAAATTTTTGAGACTAGGCAATTAAGGTTTTGGGCTTAGATGATTCTAAAATCAAAGGTATGGCATAACAGAAGTTCCTGAATTTTATTGGGTAAGTAAGAAGTCAAGAAATAACATGGTTGCCATTTCCATGCATTTGCTAAATAAGAAAGATGAGATAAGAAAATAGGCATCTTGGATGGAGGAGGGGTGGTATGTAAGCATAGATAACACTTCCAATGTTAGTAGAGAGGGAATGGCTCATGGGGAGAATTTATGGCGAATGCTAAAAAGTGATCCAAGGACTTATGGAGAAAAAATTAAAGGATGGAAGTAGTTTTGATTAGAGTTCAAAACCATCCCACATAAATGGGTGGCACCCTCAAAATGCACATGCAAGTGTATAGATAGTTAGAGTAGATCAAAAATAAGAGGAATAGGTCATAGGATGGTCTCTAAACAATCTATCTCGAAATTTAAAAGTGTGAGCAAAAGTGCATCTGATAATAGTCAAATGGTCAGTGGTTTGACTAGGGTTAGAAACAGGATTAGAACAAGTATCAGGTGGCCTCAAATGACCAAGTGGTAATGGCAAGAATGGAAGAACACATGCCAAATATGAGTTCTAGGAGGGTACATTGTCAAGGATAGAATAGATGAGCTTAATACAAGTGTTGGAAAATTGAATCTGTTAACAGACACGAAGATAGTCTGCACACTAGGTGTTTGATAAAATGTCTGTAAGAAAATATTTTGCGAAAACTGAGAGGAGCCTTCTAAGATGGGATGTAGATGATTCTAATAACACCATGGGTGCTTTCCTGGGGCTAGTTTGATTAGTTTTAAAATTCCTCAAAAAGGGGCTCCTAATGTCTTAGGGTAAGACTAAGACATTAGAGTTAGGGATTCAGGATTGAGAGGAAAAATAACAAGATAGGTTTTATTTGAAAGATAGAATGATAACAACTTACATGGGGCAAAATATTAATTGATGGGTCTTGAATAGGTTAGGCCACAGGCCTACCCGAGGATCATATCTACACACAAGCAATTCATCAAAGTCAAACAAAGTCACACAAAGTCAACTCACCATACGTGGTCAATCATTTGCAGCTAGTCTAGCATCACCAGAAATAATGATTGAATAAGTGCTCAATGATGATCATGCCATGGTCAAGTAGAAACGAGTTTCAAATAAAGGAGTAAAGCTCTTGTAGAATTTTCAAAAACTAGTGGAGACATAACATCTCCTTTAGAAAGTTTTCTTATAGGTGTTAGAAATCCTTTTATAAATATCAACAAAATATAAGTTTGTAAAATAGTGGGACCACTCTACTTTGTAGGTCTAGATAATTTTATAAATACTTAGTTTTGATAAAAGCTTTGTCTCAAAGATAAATCTTGGCGCTTATTTTGGACAAATAAAATAATTTGAAATAAAGAGAGGTTGCTAAGATAATGGTTCTGGAAAAATAGCTAGAAGTATAAATAAAGGCATGATCACAAGGGCACAAGGATTGTGTTGGTTCACAATAGTGTTCAACAAGCAACTCAAACAGGCATCATTAACATAACAATCAAGACAAACAAGCAAGAAATAGTACTTCCAAAGGTTTGCTCAAAAAAGTTTTTGTTGGCCCTCATTTTTGGCTCGCTAAACACTACTTAAATAGGGTTACAAAAAGTGGGATGTTACATCATTGTTGTATTCCCAACCTTTATAGATATGTATAAAAAAATTAAAGTCTTCAGTATCTATGGCAAAAACATATAATGTTGATGGCAGCTGGTCCAATTACAGCGAAATTCATAATAATTAATTTTCTCCATACAAATATAGATGGCAGCTGGTCCTTCAATGATCCACATCAGCGACGACAACGATAGTGACTCTGAACCGATGATCAAGAACAAAGGCTTCACCATTCACAGAGGTTAGTTTTATATGTCTGTGCACTACAAACAAAAAACAGATTTTATTTAAAAAAGCTACATTATGATTTACAATATTATTCCATGTGAATAAAATGAAGGATGAAGCACATATGGTTTAGAGTGGTTTGACGAACACTGCTACTATGCAAACGACATGGCCTTGAATGCATATCATGTCAAACACCTAAAGTTCCAAGTTAAAGGATGGAAGCCAGAAATCCCTTACTATGTATACCAGCTTTTAGGGGAATCTGTCGACCCGAATATTGATGGGATGGTAAGATTATAAAAACAAATAGGAACTGTGTAAAAAATAAACACTGTGCACATATCTGATGTAACAAAATACTGTGCAGGTCTTTGATCCAAGATACACACGTAGCCACCTACATGCATGGATTAAGGATGGCATTCAGCTACAAATGACTGTCATAGGAAAAGGGGTTGAATTACCTGTACAACTGGAAGTCCATGAGAAGAGTGGGTGCTCGATGATGACTAAAGGGTGGATTGAAATTGTGAATACTGCAAAACTCAAGGAGAACGACATCTGCATGTTTTAGTTTTTCTACACCCACTGGGAAATTGCAGGCTCTATGCTACCCTTGATCAACAATTGAGCAAAATCACAAAAAAGGACAGATCCAAAAAAAGCTACTTATATACCTTTATTATGTAATGAATGCTTATTGTTTATGTAATGAACCTTTGTTATGTTGTAAGTTATTTAAGACTAAGGACAAGAAAAAATTGTGGAAGAAATGATAACTGCGATTACTTTGTCATTCAGTTCAGTCTTCCCCTGGCAATAAAAGTAGTTCATTTTATGGAAAATGGAAGTTCACACAATACTGTTTGTATGCTTCAGCAGATAAAAGAGTACATACTCATCTGAAGTTTACAATCTGGGATGAAACATGAGTTCACTTAAATTCTGATAAAAGGTTCATTTTGATTAAATTTGGAAGGGATGTATCTATTTAACTTTTATGAAGTTAGCTTAATACCTGGTGAAGTTCACTATGATTCTGATGAAAGTTCACATTATAGAGTTCATGATTTAGCTTACATCAAACTGCTCGAATTATCATTACAAAAAATGGAAAAATTCAGAATGAGTTATAGAAAAATGAAGTTAAGACTAAAGACAATTTAAAAATGAGATTACTGAGCTAAAATTTACTTTAATGAACTTAGTACGCATGCCTCATGAGACAAAAAACAATAAAAAAAGTTAATTAGAAGTTGGCTACGCTGCTGATAGAAGTTCACTACACTAAAAAAAACTACAGGGATGTGCACTGACGAGGTTCAACCCCGGCAATGCCCATGCTTGAGGGCTTTTGAGACATGGAGAGCTTGTGGGATCCGGCGAACTCGACGACGATCAGACGGCACAGAAAAACATGGGTTTTACCTAGGTTCGGCCCTCGTATAGGGCAACGACCTACGTCCTGCTTGTCTGACTTTATTGATGGGGTGGCTACAATGGATGTCTACAATGATGGCGTAGATTGGATCTAGCCAAAAAGTGGAGAGCTCTCGAGGTTACGAGCACTCAGGTGGATGGTCGCGAAAAGTGTCTAGAGAGATTCTTGGATCTCCCTCCCAACCTTTTATATGCGAAGGTTGGGTCTCGGGATTGCTCTCCAAGTCAACTACGTACAAAGTCGGTAAGTAGAACCCTAATCGAGTCCTAATCCAACTAGGCTTCTTCCTTCAAATCTTCATCTTGCACGGCATGTTTCGCTCCTGCGCCGCGCCAGGCTTTTAGCTTCATGGGCCTTGTTATTTCTTCTGCGGATGTCCCACCTGGACCGAAAACCAGGTAGGCGAATATCGAGGGCCTATTCGTCATTCCTTCGTTGTGCACCTATCCCCTCCCTGAAATGTGAACACCCCAACTACCACGACCTACACCCTACCCCCCGTCAGCTAAACCATACATCCACAAAACAAAAAAGAGACAGCAGCGCGGCAGAGAAAAGCGAACGGTGGCGGAAAGAAGAAGTAGAGCATATCGCCAGCGATGCGCCACCCCCACTGCATTAATAGACTAAAAAAATGTAAACATGCCTGTCCAACTGTGACGACCTCAAATTTGATGCAAATTCGAAGTGCCCGTTATGTATTCCACCGCAATCCCAGAACCGTTGTTGCGATATACATAACGTAGTTGGTACTCAGTTCCATAGACATTACAATACGATGGTTCAAATACAATGGTCATATAGACCAAGTCATATTACAACACAATATAGCAGCGGAAATACGTCTTCGGCCCATGCCTTCTCCCTACAGGCAAATGGCGACTCACGGAGACGAGCTTAGTTCTGGTACTCTTCTTCATACCCTTCCTCCTGGTATTCCTCCCCATAGTCTGGCCAAGTTGATAGCTAGGGACACAGCCATGAGTACATTGGATGCACTCGCAAACCATCTTATAGTTGAAATGATGAAGCAGAAATGCAAGGTTTGATGTAGTGGACTAAACACTAAGTTTATTTGCAAAAGCTAGTTTTATTTCCCAAGAATGTTCACTTATAGGAAAGAGGTTTAGTTCTCTAAGTTCCATCTAAAGAGGACTTCAAGTGTGTCAACAACATTTCAAGTCAAGTCATTCACCAAGTCACCATGGTCACTTTTAATCTTGACAAAAGTCAAGTACAGCTTGCCAACCGTCCATGACCGCGGACGCGGCTATTCGAATAGTTTCAAAACCTCTGCAGAGGGGTACACTTTACCCACAAGATTCGATACATCTGCCGGGAGAAATCCACGGTTCGACATACACAAAGTATGCGAGGTTCAGATAATCAAACAAACTCTTTCACTTGCTCATCCTAGTATAGGATCCTTCCCTAGAGCCCGGGATACGGAACCCCGCTCCGGCGCCTCTAGTTCTGCCCATCCCGGGTACCGGGTTAGTGGAATCCACCTGGTCCAGAAGTAACCGTTTCGCGGTGTCCTTCCATGAAGCTTTGATACAAGGCCTCCCATACTAAGATAAACAAACTACGGATTAAGCCCCTTCCCATATAGGGGTAATGTGGTTGTACGGTATAATTGGCTCCCATAGTACATCACTCGTTGTCATTTGAGAAATAGATTTCATAGTTCTTAGTCAAGATTAATTCCTTTTATAAAGCCATCATGTAGGAGCAATCTCCCATTTCAAGTTTCAAGTTCAAGTCACCACCTTTCAAATGGGGTTCCTCCAGAGATAGCATCAACTTTTATTAGCGACTAAGCAACTACATTGAGTGATAGTACTACTAACTAGGGTTGGATAAACTCAGCTTGATGCTCTTGATAATCAAGACATCAATATACTTCTATCATTCTACTCTAGCAATTCAATCATGCAATTTACTTAAGACAAGTAGAATGCAATATTAAAACTAGGCATGGGGAGTATGAATCAAAAGATGGCTTGCCTTGGTTGGCAAAGTGTCCGGGGTTTTCTTCTTCTTCTTGATAATAATAATCCCCTCCAATATCCTCCTCGGCAACACTAGCGTCTAATAACGAATAAACACAAAGCACACCATCACTTCACCAAGCTAACAACACACCAAGCACACATCTTTGTTTGCTAACCAAAGCATTCATGTTGCATTTTTATGGTGTTGGATTGTAAGTCTTTCTTCTAAGTTTTTCTTCAAGTGTGCAAGCTAGATTCTTTACTAAGTGGCATAGGTGGTTCACTTGTGCAGCATTGGTGTTGATTTAGGGTTACTAAGACAAGTTTAAGTGGGAGTGACCCACTAAGTGGATTGGCATTGAGGGCAATTAATTCTAAGTGTGCACTAGTGATCTATCATTTTATGCTACAAAATAGGATTGGGTTAGGGTCTAAATGATCCCACTAATATGGTTTGGGGTATATTAGTGTTGACTAACAGTAAGAGGGGTCATTAGTAAGTTCACATTTTAATTTTTATGATTTTTGATGGCTTAAATAATTTTCTAGAAATCTTTCATTATTAAACAAGCTATGGTCACACTATTCATATCTGATTTTATTCTGAACTTATTTTGAATTCTAACCAGTTCTATTGGGTAGATTATTTTACAAGCTTTCCAATGCATATTCATTTGCTAGATTTGGATTTGTAAAACTCTAGGAATTAAAGTTTGAAAATAACATCTGAAACATATTTGAAATAAATAAAACGGGCGGGAATTTAATTAAAAACGAATCGGACCGATTTCTAACCAAACGGGCCAAGTCTGAGCAGAACCCGAATGGGCCGGCCCAGAAAACGTTTCGCTGCGGCTGGGAAAAATAAAACGGGCCTGACAGGTGGGACCGAATCGTCAGACCTAATTACAAAACCCGAATCGGTAAGTTATCGTCCGATCAAGACCTAACGGCTCGCGATCATCTTCTTCCTCAGCACGAGCGGGAGCTCACCTGCGAGCAGTGACGAATGTTCGACGGCGATGGCGAGGCGTAGAGGAAGTAGAACTCGTCGGCGACGTGCGGGATCGGCGGCGGTTCGTCTCCTCCTCCGATTCCCTGCAGCAGTTTGCTCCCAGGTGCTCGGACGCGGCGGCGCTCCGCTCGTCCAGTGCCTCGCCGGAGTTGCAGGCGTCGACGAACTAGGGTGAGCTGGGCTAAGCGACGATGTCTGGGAGGTAGAGGGGAGTGAGGTGCGTTGCTCCGTTTGATCGGAGGGGCTTTATATAGGCCGGAGCGACGAGGGCGAGGGCGTCCAGTGAACGACCGGCGCAGGACATGCTGGCGGCGTGCACGGGCGACACTGGCCTCGTCGGCCTTACTCGCGTGCTGGAAGGGGTTGGTCTCGGCCGCGGGGTGCTGTGGGTCGGCGCTGGCGAGGGCAGGGCGGTCGGCGACGTGCAGGTTGCTGGGAAGAAGAGAGGGGGGTCCGGGGGTGCTGCCTCCTCTTCTCCTCCTTCTTCCAGGGCTTGGGTCGGGGCAGAGGGGGCTGGCATCGACCGAACATCCTCCCAGGGCATGGCTACAGGCGTGGAGCGAGCTAGAACAGTGCAGCACCAGTAACTTTGATTTCATTTGATTTTGCTTCTGCCAGTGTTCGACGAAATGCCCGCAAGAACTCAAAGTTTGAATTTTCGAAATTTTCCACTTTGGGTGCTCATCATATTGGATAAGGTACCCAGTCATATTTTTGTTACTGTGAAAGGTTGAGTTTTGCAGAAATTTATATTTCAAATTTTAGTATAGTCACTGCTTTGGATTCAAACTTTGGCTCAAGTTTGTGTGATGTTCCAGTTTGAAATTTGTACAAATGCTTGTTGGTTGAGTTAGTCCATAACTTGGTTAAGCTCAACTAAAAGGTTAAACCTGCAGGTGAGCTGTAGACTTCTTAATCTAAGGGCTCAAAGTGGTGTAGTCAATAACAGTTTCTAGATCATATTAACTTTATCTCTTTCTTACCTATTCTTATTTCTGGTTCTTTTGGTTCCTAGTATCTTTCTTAATTGTTTCTATTGGTTCACTTAGAATTATCTAACCAATGCTCAATCAAAAATAACACACATAAAATCATAGAACACAAATAAAAGAAAATGCATGTATGCATACAATAATAGATAAAAAGTTTTATTTGGGTCCAAAATTTGGCACTTTATTTATTAAGAAGTGGATTACAATTTCTGATTTGTTACAATCTTCCCCCCTTAAAAAGAATCTCGTCCCCGAGATTCACTAGTTAAGAACTGAAAAGATTGGGAAACTCTTTCTGAAGGTAATCTTCTCGTTCCCAAGTGGCTTCCTCTTCGGTGTGATTACTCCACTGAACTTTCAGAAATTTGATGCTTCGGGTTCGAGTGGTTCTAAAAGCTTCCTCGAGGATACGGATAGGCATTTCACGGTAGGTCAAATCCTTGTTGATGTCCACAGAACGGTGATCAATATTCTTGAAGATCTCGGGCTTCTCCGGAACTTCAAGACATTTCCGAAGTAACGACACGTGGAAGACATCGTGTACTTCAGACAATTCAGGGGGCATTTCCAATTGATAAGACACTTCTCCTCTGCGGTCTAGTATCTTGAAGGGTCCAATATATCTTGGTGCAAGCTTTCCTTTTACTTGAAATCTTTGCATTCCCTTGAGGGGTGATACTCTGAGATAAACAAAATCTCCAATCTGGAAGGTTAGTTCTCTACGTCTCTTGTCGGCATAACTCTTTTGTCTTGACTGGGCTACCTTGAGATATTCACGAATCATGCGAACTCTCTCCTCGGCTTCTTGCAAAATATCTGGTCCAAAAATCTGACTGTCTCCGGTTTCTGACCAATTCAAAGGGGTACGACACTTTCTTCCATACAAAGCTTCAAATGGGGCCATTTGCAAACTGGCTTGATAACTGTTGTTGTAGGAAAACTCTGCGAAAGGCAGGCAATCTTCCCACTTAGCTCCGTAAGCTAGGACACAGGCTCTCAACATATCTTCAAGTATTTGATTCACTCTTTCAGTCTGTCCATCAGTCTGAGGGTGGTAAGCGGTGCTAAAAGCTAACTTGGTTCCCAGGGCTTGATGCAAACTTTTCCAAAATCTCGAAGTGAATTGGGTTCCTCGATCGGAAACGATGGTTTTGGGAACTCCATGCAAACTGACAATTCTGGATAAATACAGATCTGCTAGCTGTCCCGAGTTGTAAGTGGTCTTGACAGGAATAAAGTGGGCTACCTTGGTCAGTCTATCCACAATGACCCAAATAGAGTCATTTCCACGGCTAGACCTTGGAAATCCAGTGATGAAATCCATTCCAACAGACTCCCACTTCCATTCCGGAACTTGCAAAGGTTGCAGTAGTCCAGCAGGACGTTGATGTTCAGCCTTGACACTTTGACAAATATCACACTTAGAGATGAACGATGCAATCTCACGCTTCATTCCATGCCACCAAAATTGTTCTTTCAAATCTTGGTACATCTTCGTTCCACCGGGGTGGATGGAGTAAGGTGTCTCATGAGCTTCCTTCATAATCACTTCCTTTAATTCTGAATCAGCGGGCACACAAATACGGCCTTTATACCAAAGAACTCCTTGATCATCTTCTTCAAATCCTGGCACCTTGCCAGAACTAATTCTGCGCTTGATTCCTTCAATACTCTCATTTCCCTTCTGGGCTTCTTTGATTTGGCTCATCAAGGTGGGTTGAAACTCAAGGTTGGCTAAGAATCCTTGACTGACTAGTTCCAATCCAAATTTTTCAAACTCTTGGTGTAGCATGGGTTGCTCTTCTTTGATCCTCATGTTCAACGAACACGGCTTCCTACTCAATGCATCGGCCACTACATTGGCCTTACCGGGGTGATAGTGAATTTCCAGATCATAATCCTTGATCAATTCTATCCATCTCCTTTGCCTCATGTTCAACTCCTTCTGGGTAAAAATATACTTCAAACTCTTGTGATCAGTGTAGATCTCACAACGGTTGCCCATCAAATAATGCCTCCAAGTCTTCAAAGCTAGAACCACGGCTGCTAATTCTAGATCATGGTTTGGATAATTTTCTTCATGAGGTCTAAGCTGCCGAGAGAGGTAAGCTATGACCTTGCCTTCTTGCATCAATACGCAACCAAGTCCAAGTTTGGAAGCGTCACAATAGACATCAAAGTTTTTGGTGATATCGGGCATGGTTAGGACGGGGGCGGTCACCAATCGCTTCTTGAGCTCTTGAAAACTCTCTTCACACTTAGGGGTCCATTCAAACTTCTTGTCCTTCTTCAACAATTGGGTCATTGGCCGGGCAATGCTTGAGAACCCTTCAACAAATTTGCGGTAATATCCCGCTAATCCGAGAAAACCTCTAACTTCCGTCTGAGTGGTAGGGGCTTCCCATTCCATGACTGATTTGATCTTCTTGGGGTCTACTGATATTCCTCCTGCTGATAGCACATGGCCTAAGAATCCAACCTCCTTCAACCAGAACGCACATTTACTGAACTTGGCATACAGCTGATGCTCTCTTAAGGTTTCTAGAATTAATCTCAAATGGGTTGCATGCTCTTCCTCGGATTTGGAGTAGATAAGAATGTCGTCAATGAAGACAACAACAAACTTATCCAAGAACTCCATAAAAACCTTATTCATGAGATTCATGAAATAAGCAGGGGCATTGGTCAATCCAAAGGACATTACGGTGTACTCATACAATCCGTACCGGGTAGTGAAGGCTGTCTTGGGGATATCCGTTGCACGGATTTTCAGTTGGTGGTAACCAGTTCTAAGATCTATCTTTAAGAACACTCTAGCTCCAGTCAGTTGATCAAACAAATCTTCAATCTTCGGGAGAGGGTACTTGTTCTTGATGGTCACATCGTTAAGCTTGCGATAATCAGTGCACAGTCGGCTAGAACCGTCACTTTTATCCACAAACAGAACAGGTGATCTCCAAGCGGAAGAACTTGGCTGAATCAATCCTTTACTCAAAAGGTCATCCAATTTCTTCTTCAACTCAACTAATTCAGCTGGGTTCATACGATAGGGTCGTTGGGCTATTGATCCAGTTCCGGGGATAAGCTCAATGATAAACTCAATATCCCGATCCGGTGGCATTCCGGGTAGCTCATCGGGAAAGACATCCGGGTAATCACAGACGATGGGGACTTGCTCCAAAGTTGGTCCTGAGATACTCTTATGACATCTGGGGATTGGAATGGGTTTGACGGACACATGCTTCACGAAAACTCCATGACTACTCCTCATGGTGATGGTCTTTTTGGCACAATCTATAATTCCTTGGTGTTGGGACATCCAATCCATACCTAAGACTACTTCCAATCCTTTGGTTCCTAACACAATCAAACTGGCTAGGAAAGAGATCCCATGGATTTCTATGGGCACTGCCAAACAGGTACAACTGGCTTTGGTTACTGACCCGGGAATTTGCACAGACATGACATCTTTCAAGGGTGTGGGTTGAAGTCCACTTTTATCAACGAATAGTTGGGTAACAAATGAGTGTGAAGCTCCAGAATCAAACAGAACTCTTGCAAGAATTGAGTTAACAGGAACATACCAAGCACGACGTCTGTTGCTTCCTGGGCTTCTTCAACATTCATGTGATTCAGACGGCCTTGAGAGCGAGGCTGGTTCCTTGGTGGATAGTTCTTGCCATTTCCCACACGGCGCTGCTGCTGAGCAGGAGCAGCTGTCTTGGATGCATCATTCAGCTTCTTGGGGCACTCATTGGAGTAATGCCCTTTGAGTCCGCACTCATAACAGGTAATTCCAGACTTGTCACCAGGCTTGGGTAACACAGGGGCACCATTTGGCCTTGGAGTATTGGTGTTGAAGTTGTTGCCACTGGGTCTTGGGGGTGCACGGTTGAAGTTGTTGCCGGGTGGACGGCTGGGATAGTTGGGACGCGGAGCAGGTGCAGACGGCCTCATTGGTCTAGGGGCGAAACCCATAGGTGCATTTCCCCTTGGCTTCTGCGAGTTGCTCGAGTTGCCTTGATACATCATACGACGCTTGCGGTTCTCGGTAGCTTGCTTGAGTTTGCCTTCCATCTGAATGGCAGAGTCAACCAATGACTCCAGGTCGGCAAAGTGAATGCTGACCAAGACACATTGCATCTCATCATGAAGTCCATCCAGAAACCTTTCTTGCTTCTTTTCAGTGGTGTTGGTGTCATCTGGTGCATACCTGGACAAGGTAAGGAACTTGTCACGGTAATCCACCACAGATAGGGAACCTTGCTTCAGATTTCTGAACTCATCTCTCATCCTTTTCACCAATCCCAATGGAACATGGGCTTTGCTAAATTTGCTCTTGAACTCCTCCCAAGGCATCACATACCCTGGGGCTTGCATTGCACGGGTGCTATCGCACCAAGCTCTCGCTGCTCCAGCAAGATAGTGGGTGGTGTACAAAACCTTCTCATTTTCACCAACTTCGGCGACTGCCAAATTGTTTTCCATAGTGCGAAGCCAATCATCGGCATCTAAAGGCTCTTCAGACTTAGTGAATATAGGAGGGTTGGTGTTTTGGAAACTCCTTAACTTGGATCGGTGCTCTCCATTGCCATGGTTTTCTCCTTCACCATTGCCATTGCCATTGTTGTGGTTCATTGCCATCTGGGTTAGTTGCTGAAGAGTGGCCAAGTTGGCTTGGCGCTCAGCTCGGGCTGCTTCTCGGTCTTCCATGATCAACCTTAGCAATTCGGCCATTTCCGGGTTCAGGGGTGGGGGTGCTCGCGGCATCTGAAGATAATGTGTGTAAGACAAGAGGGAAAAGCTAATTTGCTAAGATTTAAAGGTAACATGGATGATGCAATTTGTCTTACTAAGGCCTTAAGGGCCAAATTCAAATTTCATTCAACACTCATCAAACATATCATACACACGAGTTCACACATTACAAATGGTTTTCATCAAACCATTGCGGCTCGTCTACTAGAGAGGGGGATACAACTCACACCTACATGAAGTGAAAAATAAAGTGGAACTCATAACTAGATAACACGTGGATCTCGAGTCTAAACAGCGGGCTCCTCGGGATCTTCCTCCTTGTCACTCACAATGAATCCATTGTGTCCACCATCCTCCGGATCATCAAGGTCCTCCATGAAGTCATCCTCATCACTAATGAGGGCATTATCCTCCTTGCGGAGATCAATGCCTTCCTCCTCACCAAGGTGATCCTCCAGACTCTCAATGTACTCAGTCAACTCCGCCACATTGGCCTTCAGCTCCTCAAGGTCCTGTTCCTTCTCATCGCGCTGGCGACGAAGGCTCTTGCGCTCCTTCGCAAGAATCCTGATAGTGCTCCTTGCCTCCACCAGTGCAACGTGCTCGAGGTTGGCCCTAGTACGGGCACGATCGGCCTCCTGCTGAGTGGAGTACAGCAAGAAGTCCATGTGATCGATGTAGGTACTCGGCTCATTCTGCCCGGGCATGTTTGCGGGACGTCCATCCGCATCACGCCGAGCAAAGTCCCTGAAGCGTCCTCCCTGAACCTCCTCAACATGCAGTCCGCACAAGCGGGCGTGCATCTCCTGCATCGCTCGGACCAAACCATCGGCCCAAGTGTTCTCCACAAGCTCAAACTTGACCCTTGGAGAACCCAACATCCCCTTCTTGCCACGGCAACTAGCTCGGATGAGCCACCGTAGCTCTCCATCCGGGTGCTCATTGAGCACGGCTCCCTTGAACTCCGGGTACAAACGGTTCAGGAACAAGGTCAAGGTGGTGAGGTCTCGCTCGAAACAAAGGTTGCCACCATGGCCCAACTGGTACTGCTCAGTGAATACCGGGGCCATCTACAAAATTTTAAATTAGTTCAAGTTAGTGATCAACTCAAGTGTGCAAAATTTTAAGTAGGCAAAAACTGAAGTATGTATAAAACTTTGCAACTAGAGAGGAAAGACTAAGCAATTTTTGCAACCGTTCTTGTATCTTTGCTTTTATCAAGGTTTTTGTTTAACGCCCATTCTAACTAAGGTCTCCTATGGTCAGCCTAGGCTCTGATACCAACTTGTGACGACCTCAAATTTGATGCAAATTCGAAGTGCCCGTTATGTATTCCACCGCAATCCCAGAACCGTTGTTGCGATATACATAACGTAGTTGGTACTCAGTTCCATAGACATTACAATACGATGGTTCAAATACAATGGTCATATAGACCAAGTCATATTACAACACAATATAGCAGCGGAAATACGTCTTTGGCCCATGCCTTCTCCCTACAGGCAAATGGCGACTCACGGAGACGAGCTTAGTTCTGGTACTCTTCTTCATACCCTTCCTCCTGGTATTCCTCCCCATAGTCTGGCCAAGTTGATAGCCAGGGACACAGCCATGAGTACATTGGATGCACTCGCAAACCATCTTATAGTTGAAATGATGAAGCAGAAATGCAAGGTTTGATGTAGTGGACTAAACACTAAGTTTATTTGCAAAAGCTAGTTTTATTTCCCAAGAATGTTCACTTATAGGAAAGAGGTTTAGTTCTCTAAGTTCCATCTAAAGAGGACTTCAAGTGTGTCAACAACATTTCAAGTCAAGTCATTCACCAAGTCACCATGGTCACTTTTAATCTTGACAAAAGTCAAGTACAGCTTGCCAACCGTCCATGACCGCGGACGCGGCTATTCGAATAGTTTCAAAACCTCTGCAGAGGGGTACACTTTACCCACAAGATTCGATACATCTGCCGGGAGAAATCCACGGTTCGACATACACAAAGTATGCGAGGTTCAGATAATCAAACAAACTCTTTCACTTGCTCATCCTAGTATAGGATCCTTCCCTAGAGCCCGGGATACGGAACCCCGCTCCGGCGCCTCTAGTTCTGCCCATCCCGGGTACCGGGTTAGTGGAATCCACCTGGTCCAGAAGTAACCGTTTCGCGGTGTCCTTCCATGAAGCTTTGATACAAGGCCTCCCATACTAAGATAAACAAACTACGGATTAAGCCCCTTCCCATATAGGGGTAATGTGGTTGTACGGTATAATTGGCTCCCATAGTACATCACTCGTTGTCATTTGAGAAATAGATTTCATAGTTCTTAGTCAAGATTAATTCCTTTTATAAAGCCATCATGTAGGAGCAATCTCCCATTTCAAGTTTCAAGTTCAAGTCACCACCTTTCAAATGGGGTTCCTCCAGAGATAGCATCAACTTTTATTAGCGACTAAGCAACTACATTGAGTGATAGTACTACTAACTAGGGTTGGATAAACTCAGCTTGATGCTCTTGATAATCAAGACATCAATATACTTCTATCATTCTACTCTAGCAATTCAATCATGCAATTTACTTAAGACAAGTAGAATGCAATATTAAAACTAGGCATGGGGAGTATGAATCAAAAGATGGCTTGCCTTGGTTGGCAAAGTGTCCGGGGTTTTCTTCTTCTTCTTGATAATAATAATCCCCTCCAATATCCTCCTCGGCAACACTAGCGTCTAATAACGAATAAACACAAAGCACACCATCACTTCACCAAGCTAACAACACACCAAGCACACATCTTTGTTTGCTAACCAAAGCATTCATGTTGCATTTTTATGGTGTTGGATTGTAAGTCTTTCTTCTAAGTTTTTCTTCAAGTGTGCAAGCTAGATTCTTTACTAAGTGGCATAGGTGGTTCACTTGTGCAGCATTGGTGTTGATTTAGGGTTACTAAGACAAGTTTAAGTGGGAGTGACCCACTAAGTGGATTGGCATTGAGGGCAATTAATTCTAAGTGTGCACTAGTGATCTATCATTTTATGCTACAAAATAGGATTGGGTTAGGGTCTAAATGATCCCACTAATATGGTTTGGGGTAGATTAGTGTTGACTAACAGTAAGAGGGGTCATTAGTAAGTTCACATTTTAATTTTTATGATTTTTGATGGCTTAAATAATTTCCTAGAAATCTTTCATTATTAGACAAGCTATGGTCACACTATTCATATCTGATTTTATTCTGAACTTATTTTGAATTCTAACCAGTTCTATTGGGTAGATTATTTTACAAGCTTTCCAATGCATATTCATTTGCTAGATTTGGATTTGTAAAACTCTAGGAATTAAAGTTTGAAAATAACATCTGAAACATATTTGAAATAAATAAAATGGGCGGGAATTTAATTAAAAACGAATCGGACCGATTTCTAACCAAACGGGCCAAGTCTGAGCAGAACCCGAACGGGCCGGCCCAGAAAACGTTTCGCTGCGGCTGGGAAAAATAAAACGGGCCTGACAGGTGGGACCGAATCGTCAGACCTAATTACAAAACCCGAATCGGTAAGTTATCGTCCGATCAAGATCTAACGGCTCGCGATCATCTTCTTCCTCAGCACGGGCGAGAGCTCACCTGCGAGCAGTGACGAATGTTCGACGGCGATGGCGAGGCGTAGAGGAAGCAGAACTCGTCGGCGACGTGCGGGATCGGCGGCGGTTCATCTCCTCCTCCGATTCCCTGCAGCAGTTTGCTCCCAGGTGCTCGGACGCGGCGGCGCTCCGCTCGTCCAGTGCCTCGCCGGAGTTGCAGGCGTCGACGAACTAGGGCGAGCTGGGCTAAGCGACGATGTCTGGGAGGTAGAGGGGAGTGAGGTGCGTTGCTCCGTTTGATCGGAGGGGCTTTATATAGGCCGGAGCGACGAGGGCGAGGGCGTCCAGTGAACGACCAGCGCAGGACATGCTAGCGGCGTGCACGGGCGACACTGGCCTCGTCGGCCTTACTCGCGTGCTGGAAGGGGTTGGTCTCGGCCGCGGGGTGCTATGGGTCGGCGCTGGCGAGGGCAGGGCGGTCGGCGACGTGCAGGTTGCTGGGAAGAAGAGGGGGGGTCCGGGGGTGCTGCCTCCTCTTCTCCTCCTTCTTCCAGGGCTTGGGTCAGGGCAGAGGGGGCTGGCATCGACCGAACATCCTCCCAGGGCATGGCTACAGGCGTGGAGCGAGCTAGAACAGTGCAGCACCAGTAACTTTGATTTCATTTGATTTTGCTTCTGCCAGTGTTCGACGAAATGCCCGCAAGAACTCAAAGTTTGAATTTTCGAAATTTTCCACTTTGGGTGCTCATCATATTGGATAAGGTACCCAGTCATATTTTTGTTACTGTGAAAGGTTGAGTTTTGCAGAAATTTATATTTCAAATTTGAGTATAGTCACTGCTTTGGATTCAAACTTTGGCTCAAGTTTGTGTGATGTTCCAGTTTGAAATTTGTACAAATGCTTGTTGGTTGAGTTAGTCCATAACTTGGTTAAGCTCAACTAAAAGGTTAAACCTGGAGGTGAGCTGTAGACTTCTTAATCTAAGGGCTCAAAGTGGTGTAGTCAATAACAGTTTCTAGATCATATTAACTTTATCTCTTTCTTACCTATTCTTATTTCTGGTTCTTTTGGTTCCTAGTATCTTTCTTAATTGTTTCTGTTGGTTCACTTAGAATTATCTAACCAATGCTCAATCAAAAATAACACACATAAAATCATAGAACACAAATAAAAGAAAATGCATGTATGCATACAATAATAGATAAAAAGTTTTATTTGGGTCCAAAATTTGGCACTTTATTTATTAAGAAGTGGATTACAATTTCTGAGTTGTTACACCAACCCTCCAGCATATTCCGCATCTCCAAAGACCCCAACTCCCAGTAGATCTACCACAAAGATATAACCTAACTACTAGATCTACACACCCCGTCCCTATATAGATTTGCTGCCAGACTATAATGGTTGAAAACACTAGATTGCGTTAATATAGCTATACAGGAAAAAAGGTATTTACTTTGAATAATAAGTATTTTTTTATTCGCTATTATTATTCCCTTGTGCATTAAGATCTTAATGGATTCAGTAAAGTTTGCGGGAAACTAGAAAAAAAGGTGTAGACAAAAGAAAAAAAGTTGTTGAATTCCAAGCACTGCTTATCTATGTATTGTGGGGACCCCGGCTTACCACCCGGGATTCCCGTTATGCATACAATTCACGATCCCAGGATGACCGTCGTGAATCCAGATAACAGAGTTGGCATTACAGAGTACATCATCCATTACATAACGAGTTCAAATAGTCTTACATGGCCACTTGGCCGAATTCAAATGCCACGCAGGGCAAGTTCACTAAGCATTGCAGTGGATACAAGGGTAGCGTTGGTAGCCCGTGTCATGCTTCTACCCTACAGGCGACTGACCGGGAGACGGATCCTAGTTCACACCGGCGTCGTCAAACTCCTCACCATCATCATCATAATCTTCACCGTAATCTGACCAAGTTAATAGCCAGGGACAATGCCGTGAGTACATTTTGGAATTGTACTCGCAAACCATCTAAGAGGAGGTGTTGACATGCAGTTTGGCTGTAGCAAGGTGAAAGGCTCTAAGCTAGTTTGCTCTATACTCACACAGTTTCTCTTGTCCATATAGCATGTAATACGACATCTCTATATCTTTGTTGAAAAACAATTTTTGAAAACAGATTTTTGTAAACTCTCTAGGAAAGGGGGGACTCTTTTATTTCTCCAGAGAGAGCTGGTGGTCAATCAAACATGACCACCTCCCTTTATAAATCCAGGTCAATCACACATGACCACCTCATTTCTTCGGCAGTACCCAGCAAGTACTCTGAGCTATAGTCGTGCCACGGCTGTACCCTCCGAGTACTCCGCCTGGCACCTTTCTCCATTTTTCCGAAAACATCTTTTGAAAACAAAACCGGCATTGGGCTAGATAGCGACCATTCCAACCGCCCATGACCGAGGACTTGGCTATTCGAATAGGTTTACACTCTACAGAGGTTGTACACTTTACCCACAAGATTCGATAAATCCACCGGGATAGCACCACGGACCGTCATACACAAGTATGCAGGGTTCTGATAATCGAACAGAGCCTTCTATCTATCCACCTTAATACGGGTGCCTACCCTGTGGAGTATACCTCCCCGGCAAACCCTGGCCCTCTACCTCTGTCGAGCATAGTTCCAGTGCCACGGCGGGAGAAACCCAAGTGTCTTCCGGATGGGTAGCGTATAGGCGGGCCCGCTACACTGTTGCCCACCACTTGTGACAACCTGGATTCCAGGGACCTACAAACCCTTATATAGTGCAAGGCTCCCCGCACTAAGGCAGATAAACTTCGGACAAAGCCCCGTCCCATACCGGGGTGATGTGGTTGCACGGGTAAATTGTTCTGGTGGATACCTAGTGATCACCAATATCATTTGAAAAACCACCAACTCCTTTAGCCTCCATGATCATCTCCATTTGTCCAAAACCATTTTTGAAAACATTTCAGTGGAGTAGATACTACTCCAAGGTTTTCGAAAGGATTTTTGAAACTTTCTTTGAGTGTTCCCAATCCTAGAGTTTTTGGCTCCACTAGAAGTTTCCCAAAGGTTTTGCTGCTAATCAACAAGCCACTATTGTAAGGGTCAAGAATAGGTGTTCAAAGGGGTCATCCTGAAGGATGATAACAATTTGGCTCATGGAGCTTGAGCCAATAACTAATTGCTATAAGGATTATAGCAATATAATATCATGCACTTTGATAAACCATTATGAAACATGCAAAGTATGTAAATAGGATTCAGATATGCATCAAGTTTAGATGGCTTGCCTTGGTTGGCTAGTCCCTAGTCTTCTTCCTCCTGGTACTCAAAGACCACCCCCTCCTCGGTACACTCCTCGTTCGATTCTATCGCCGGAAAAAATGATAACACAAAAATAAATACACATGCATGCACAAGTCACAAACATTTCATCACTCAATACCACACAATCAAAGAGTATCAGAAACAAACATGTTTAGAAATCAAATCAAGATTTTATAGATTTTAGTTATTAAGTTAATCCTATTAGAAACTAGGGTTTTTCAAATAAAGCAATCACAACACCAATTCATTTCCAACAAGCATGCAGGTGGTCCTATTGACCAAGTACACAATCAGTACACTTGCAGGTAGACAACAATCTTAGGAAGTCAACAAAGTTGGACTCACCCCAAAACAAGTTAGGGTTTAATTTCTATGAATTAAACAATAGAAACTACAACTAGATCACCAAAATAATTCTCTGATATTCTCTGAGTATCAGAAAAATATGAGCAAAAGTGGTCTAGAAAGCTCTTCCAGAACACAATCCAAAGAAATTGGATTCAATCTAAAATTCCTAATCAATTCCAGATGATATTTTATCCAAGACTAACTACACAAATAGCCATATTAATTACTACTGCAAAACTATAGGTCTTAAATACCAAATCCAGTTGGTCAAGCAAGAGATCACATCAAGGTACTTCTGAAAATTGGATGCACACAAAACAGTACCTAGAACTCAAGATTTGCATTTAAGTTTGAAAAGAGACTAATTTAACTCCACAAATTATCATTTCCTCTACAGAAATCCTACAGACATGGGACCAGTGCCATCTGAAAGGTAATAACTTAAGCTACCTATAGAAATTTGAATCACACCATTTGAATGCACAGGGAAATATCTATGAATTTTTAAACTTAGCAGGTAAATCTAAATAACAGGGCATTTTCTAAAAAACAGGTAACATGCCGGGACTCTGCCAGGGCCTCTGCGGATGCGAGCCGGGCTGGCCCATCAGCGGCCTACCTGCACCGGCACTTAAGCCGAAGGGGTATGCGCCTGCCCGATTTAGATCGGACGGCCCTGATGCAGCCCGAGCGCCGGCAGCGCTGCCTCCCAACCTCGCCGGAGAAGAGGGCTCGCTCACCTAGGGCTTGCTAGAGAGGTTGGCGGGGATGCGATCTGGCGGCGGTGTCATCAAGGAGATCATGACGGTCATGGTGTGGTCCTTGCGGTGGCAGGTGGTGGCTGGAGAGCGCCGTGTCATTCCCGTACCGTGGCTGCTCCGGTGAGCTCCCGTCGGGCTCAAGCTAGGGCTCCTGGGCATGAGAAAAATGGCGTGTGAGTGTGGTTTAAATCAAGGGAGAAGGAGAGAAGAGAATGGCGGTGGGGTTTGATCGAAAATGGCTGCCATCGCCACCTTTCTCCTCGGTAGCTGCGGAGGTGCAGAGATCCCTCTCCGCTTGGGAGAGGAGCTGGCTCGCTCTGGGGCTGCTCGGTGGGTGAGTGGGGTGGTGCGGAGTGGTCTGGGCAAAAGAACAGAAGAGTGGGAAGGGGCGGTCGACTTTATACCGCCGGGGTGGTGCACGGTGAGCTAGGGGCAGAGAGGAAGAAGGGCATGGGGGTGCGGCTTTGCCATTGGCTAGGGGTGGTGATGTGGACGTTGGCAGGCGGCATGGGCGGTGGTTTTGGAGGCTAGCAAACGCTGGCTAGCGCTTGCACGCTTTCTTCCCAACGTCGCCCTGCGGGTGTTCGACAGGAGAGTGGTCGGTCGGGTCGGTGAGTCATTGAGGGCAGAGGGGGAGAGAGAGGGCTGGCATGCACCAGAAGGGTCCTGGCTGCCTCCTCTCTCCGCGTGTGTGAGCTAAACCAACGGGGAAAGGGCGTGAGGTCGAGGGCAGCATCGCATCCATGGTGACGTGGCTAGCGTCGGTTGGAGGTCATATGGCGGCGAGGGTGCACGAGTGAGCAAGGGGTCTTGCCTGGGGAATAAGCGAAGCTCAGGGTGGTTGTTGCGCATGCTGGTCCGGTCGGAGGGATAGAGAGGGAGTGGGGAGCTCAAGGTGTTCGACCTCGGTCTCTGTCCAGAGCGTGGTCGATGGTGGAGGCTAGGGTTTACCCTAGAGGCTGACGGGTGGGGTAGGGTGGTCACTTGGGTCTAGTTACTCGCCTAGCGAGTGGTGGAGAGGAAAGAGAGAGATTGGAGAGGATCTTCGTAAGATTTGGCATGCATGGCTCGGTTTTCCTCTCTCCTTCTTATTTCGAAATTCTTCTAGGGCTGGTCAAGCTGGGGCTTTTCCTAGGGTGGTTCTAACCGGTGTTAGCAGAATAGGAGGGTTAAAGAGTTGAGGGGAGTAATTAGTTTGAGAGAAAAGGATACCCCAAGTTCACATAAAATGATAGGTCAACTCGTACAAAAATTTGAAATGTTATTTGAAAACTAACTTGGGGTGGTCTTTGAAAAGTTTTAAATCATCCTCCTAGGTCACTTATGCTTGCAAGAATCAAAGAAGAAAGAAATTCGAGAAGAAAAGATTTTAATTATCACCCACACACATGCACATGAAATCATGCAAAGATCACATGAAATCACAAACCCTAACACACAAGCACACATTTGAATTTTTTTTTTAATTTACTCTAATTCAAGCATTAAAACTTGGTTTAAATCTGGGGTACAAAAAGTAGGGTGTTATAGACCTTCCCCCCTTAAAAGAATCTCGTCCCGAGATTCAGTAGCTAAGCATTGAGTAACTCGGGAAACTCTCGCTGAAGATAATCTTCACATTCCCAGGTGGCTTCGTCTTTGGTATGGTTACTCCACTGGACCTTGTACATATTGATTTTTCGTCTACGAGTGAGACAGACATCTTTCTCCAAAATATGGATTGGCCTCTCATGGTAGGTCAAGTCATGGTTGAGGTCAATGGAATCTTGGTAGATCTCCTTGAAAGTCTCGGGTTGGTTAGGGGCTTGGAGACACTTGCGTAGCTGTGAGACGTGAAAGATGTCGTGGAATTCAGACAACTTTGGGGGTAGCTCTAATTTGTAGGACATTTCTCCGTGGTGCTCCAAGATCTTGTATGGGCCAATGTAGCAGGGTGCAAGCTTGCCTTTGAAATGGAAACGCTGCATACCCTTGAGTGGGGTTACCCAGAGATAGACAAAATCTCCCACTTGAAAGGAAAGGGGTCTCCATCGAGAATCTACGTAGCTCTTCTGTCTAGATTGAGCGGCCTTTAAATGGTTACGGATTAGCTGCACCTGTTCTTCGGCTTCCTTGATGATATCAGGGCCAAACACTTGGCTTTCTCCAGTTTCCGACCAGTTGAGAGGGGTTCGGCATTTACGGCCATATAGGGCTTCGAAGGGGGGCATTTGTAGACTAGCTTGGTAGCTATTGTTGTAGGAAAACTCGGCGAATGGCAAACAATCCTCTCACTTGGCTCCGTATGAGAGGACGCAGGCGCGGAGCATATCTTCAAGGATCTGATTCACTCGCTCAGTCTGACCTCCAGTTTGCGGATGGAAGGCTGTGCTGAAGGAAAGATTTGTTCCAAGGGCTTTGTGTAGGCTGTCCCAAAATCGGGAGGTGAACTATGAACCTTGATCAGATACGATCCTCTTGGGTACTCCATGTAGGCTCACTATTTGGCTTATGTACAGCTCGGCCAGATTCTGACCTCGGTCGGTGGTCTTGACGGGTAGGAAGTGGGCAACTTTGGTTAGACGGTCTACTATGACCCAGATGGAATCATGTCCCCTGTTTGACCTTGGCAGGACAGTGATGAAGTCCATACCAACTTCTTCCCATTTCCACATGGGCACCTTCAGGGGTTGCAGCAGACCCGCAGGTCTTTGGTGCTCGGCCTTGATACGCTGACAGACGTCGCACCGGGCAATATAAAAGGATATCTCTCGCTTCATTCCATGCCACCAAAACTGCCCTTTCAAGTCTTGGTACATTTTGGTGCCTCCTGGGTGAATTGAATAGGGAGTATCATGGGCCTCCTTCAAAATGAGCTGCTTCAACTCTTCGATGCTAGGGACGCATAGGCAGCCATTATACCATAGCACACCTTGCTGGTCAATTGAAAACCTAGGTACTTCTTCTTGTCCCATCCTACGCTTGATTCCTTCAATACTCTCGTGACCTTTTTGCTCTTCTTTAATTTGATCAAACAGAGTAGGTTGGACATCAAGATTGGCTAGGGACCCATGGCTCATAAGCTCGAGTCCAAACCTTTCAAACTCTTCGCATAGGGTAGGCTGGTGGGTCTTTATCAGGGCATTTAGAGAGCAAGGCTCTCGGCTGAGGGCATCGGCGACCATGTTCGCCTTACCCGGATGATAGTGAATGCCTAGGTCATAGTCCTTGATAAGCTCAATCCATCTCCTCTACCTAATGTTCAATTCCTTCTGAGAGAAAATGTACTTCAAGCTTTTGTGGTCCGTGTAGATTTCACACCGGTTTCCCATAAGGTAGTGCCGCCAAGTTTTGAGTGCATAAACGATGGCTGCAAGCTCTAGGTCATGGGTAGGGTAGTTCAGCTCATGCGGATGCAGTTGACGGGATAGGTAAGCAATGACCATGCCATCTTGCATTAAGACACTCCCAAGTCCAAGCTTGGATGCGTCGCAATAGACGTCAAAGCTCTTGGTGATGTCGGGCATGGTTAGGATAGGGGCTGACACAAGTCTCTTCTTGAGTTCTCGGAAACTCTGCTTGCACTTTTCAGTCCACTCAAACTTTTTATCCTTCTTGAGAAGCTGAGTTAACGGGCGAGCGATGCTGGAAAACCCTTCAACAAACTTCCGGTAATAGCCAGCTAGTCCAAGGAAGGCTCGGACTTCGGTGGGATTGGTCGGGGCTTTTCTTTCCAGGATGGAGGTAATTTTTGATGGGTCAACGGATACTCCACCGGCTGAGATAACATGGCCCAGAAATCCAACTTCTTTCAGCCAAAACTCACACTTGCTGAATTTGGCGTAAAGTTGGTGCTCTCGCAAGGTTCCCAACACAAGCCGCAGATGCTCTGCGTGCTCTTCATCCGTCTTGGAATAGACCAAGATGTCGTCAATGAACACCACCACAAACTTGTCAAGGAACTTCATGAAAACATTCATGAGATTCATGAAGTAGGCAGGGGCATTGGTCAGGCCGAATGACATTACGGTGTACTCAAACAAACCGTAGCGAGTGGTGAAAGCGGTCTTGGGAATATCGGACTCACGAACTTTCAGCTGATGATATCCAGTGCGGAGATCAATCTTGGAGAACACTTTGGCTCCATTCAGCTGGTCAAATAGGTCTTCAATTTTTGGTAGTGGGTACTTGTTTTTGATGGTCACCTCATTCATTTTACGGTAGTCCACACACAATCGAATATTACCGTCTCGCTTGTCCACAAAAAGAACAGGCGATCCTGAAGGCGATTTGATGGGACGAATAAGACCTTTGTTGAGCATATCAGCGAGCTGTGTTTTTAACTCTTCTAACTCATGGGGGTTCATGCGGTAGGCTCTTTGTGCAATGGGGGCAGTTCCGGGAATCACCTCAATAATGAACTCGATATCCCGGTCAGGGGGCATACCTGGCAACTCTTCAGGGAAAACATCGGGGTATTCACATACCACCGGGACTTGGTCAAGGGTTGGCCCAGATACGAACTTCTTGTAGTAGGCTTTATGGGATGGCATGGTTGCAATGTGCTTAATTTGAATACCGTCGTTGTTGGTCACGGTTATAGACTTCCTGGCGCAATCTATGTGCCCCTGATACTTGGACATCCAATCCATCCCAAGTACCAGATCCAAACCCTTTGTACCTAGAATGATCAAGTTGGCTTGGAAGGATACCCCATGAATAACTATGGGTACCCCTCTGCATAACAAGTGAGCTCTAACTTGGGATCCGGGAATTTGAACTATCATGTTGCGGGCCATTTGAGTCGCGGTCAACCCTCCCGCGGCCACAAATCTCTCAGTGAAAAACGAATGCGATGCACCAGAATCAAACAACACCTTTGCAGGGACTGAGTTGACGAGAAACGTACCCAGAACAACATCAGGTGCCTCGGCAGCTTCTTCAGCGGTGACATGGTTCAGACGGCCTCTTGCATTATTGGCTAGGGTCTTCTGGTTCCTACCAGTGGTTCCACGGCCTTTACCCTGATTAGGTCGAGGCACGCTGAGGCTCGGTGCAGTAGGCTTCTTAAGTGGGCACTCCTTAGAGAAGTGTCCAGGCTAGCCACAGGTGTAGCATCCAGTGCCTTGGCTGCGGTTATTGGGGTTGAACATGTTGCGGTTACTTCCAGAGAAATTTCCGCCTGCAGGGCGGTTGCTGGAGTACTGTCGGTTTGGGTTGTTGGGCCTAGGGGCTTGAGAGGCAAACCTCTGTGGTGGTGGTGCAGCCCTGGATGGGGGCAGGCTGCGGGACCGTGATGTCTACGCACGCGTCTGTTCTTGTAGACAGTGTTGGGCCTCCAAGTGCAGAGGTTTGTAGAGCAGCAGCAAGTTTCCCTTAAGTGGATCACCCAAGGTTTATCGAAGTCATGGAGGAAGAGGTCAAAGCTATCCCTCTCAAGCAACCCTGCAATTACGATACAGAAAGTCTCTTGTGTCCCCAACACACCCAATACACTTGTCAGATGTATAGGTGCACTAGTTCGGCGAAGAGATAGTGAAATACAAGTAGTAGTGATGATTATAAGTAGTAAATGTGATCTGAAATAAATATCACTGCGAGCAAACATGTAACAAAACAGTAAGTAAATGGTGTGCAATGCTTGGAAACAAGGCATAGGAATCATACTTTCACTAGTGGACACACTCCCAACAAATATAACATAATTGAACCAATAGATACTATCATCCATATGCAACTCAAAACAGTTCTCCAATGGAAAATGAACACTAATCATGCGTAGGGCTACGAAGCACTCCTCAAAGTCCGTATGTACCCAAACTAGATTGTCCCACACTATCATCGTGAACGCACTAGATGGTTCCAACAAACACCAACAATTCATAGAGACATTAACCAAAAAGATACACATGATGCACACACTAGTCACCTTTACACCATGATACGAGGTATCTCCAGAGAGTATAATAATTAAGCATAGGAGTAGCATAATATCTGAATAATAACATCTACCAATTCAACTAGATACAAAGCTCACAATCACATAAAGATCACATCATGGGAGAAAGAGGTGAACCACATAGCTACCGGTAGAGCCCTCAGCCCCGGGGGAGAACTACTCCCTCCTCATTGATACGTCTCCAATGTATCTATAATTTTTGATGCTCCATGCTTGTTTTTACACCATTTCCCTATTGTTTCGTTACACTTGGTGGCACTTTTATGCATTTTCCGGAACTAACCTATTAACGAGTTGCCACAGTGCCAGTTCCCTGTTTTTTGCTGTTTTTGTGTTTCAGAAGTGATACACAGGAAATATTCTCGGAATTGGACGAAACAAGTTCCTGAAGTCTTATTTTACCCGGAAGCTTCCAGAGATCTGAAGAAGAGTAGGAGGGGGGCCACCAGGGCCCCACACGCCAGGCTGGCGCGGCCAGGGGCCTGGCCGCGCCGCCATGGTGTGAGGGGGCCTGGCCCCTCCTCTGACATCGCCCCTTCGCCTATAAAGACCCCCCGACGGAAAAAACCTAAGGACCCGATCATTTTTCCAGAACACATCGCGATCCGCCGCCGCCGTCGACCCGAAGATCGGGAGGGTCCAGAAGCTCTTCCCGGCACCCTGCCGGAGAGGGGAATCGCCACTGGAGGTCTTCTTCATCGCCATGCTTGCCTCCGGAGCAATGAGTGAGTAGTCTACCTTGGACTATGGATCCATAGCAGTAGCTAGATGGTTGTCTTCTCCACTATGTACTTCATGTTTAGATCTCATGAGCTGCCCTACATGATTGAGATCACCGTTATGTAATTCTACATGTTTGGTTTGTTGGGATCCGATGAATATTGGTGCTTATGATTAAGTTGTTGTACTGAATATTATCTTTTGTTATCTCTATGTTGTTTATGATCTTGCATGCTCTCCGTTGTTAGTAGCTATCTTGGCCGAGTAGTTGCTAGTGACTCCAAGAGGGGGTATTTATGCTCGATAGTGGGTTCATGCCTCTATTTAACCTGGGAGAGTGACAGAAACCTCTAAGGTTGTAGATGTGCTATTGCTACTAGGGAGAAAACAACATTCATATACTCAAGGGCATATGCTTTGTTTACATTACACACTTTGCCTAATGCAATTATCTGTTGTTCGCAACTTAATACTTGTGGAGTTCTCGGATTGATTCGCCACAAGTGGATTATTAGTCATAGATGCAGTTGGATGGCGGTCTATGTATTTTGTTGTAATGCCCAGAGTAAATCTCATAGTGATCTTCTTGACATATCACGTTTATCTTTATTCTATCAATTGCCCAACTGTAATTTGTTTACCCAGCATGTGTTATTTATCTTATGGAGAGACACCACTAGTGAACTGTGGATCCTGGTCCTATTTCCATCATATTGCTATCACCTGTTTACTTTACTCGCACTGTTTACTTTACTCGCATACTCTATTGTTTTCCACTCGATACGCTCATAACCTTTGTTTCAAGCAAACCGGTGAGATTGACAACCTCATCGCAAGTTGGGAATGAAGTACTTGGTTGTGTTGTGTGCAGGTTCCGCGTTGCAGCTAGCAAGCAAAGCTTGGACGAGGCGCCATATATAAGTTGTCCGAAGCTATCGCAAGCTAGCAAGCATCACCTTCAGTCGTTTGTCTCTCCTCTCCAAGAACGATAAACCTTGGTTTCTTAACTGAGGGAAAACCAGCTGCTATACTCATCACACCTTCCTCTTGGGGTTCCCAACGGGCTGGTCATTCACCATGCACAAGGACGAAGCTCCTACATCAACTAGGATCATCAGCTATTTTTCTAGCGCCGTTGCCGGGGAGGAAGTAGAAGACTTCTGCGAGGGGAGTTTTCGCATGCACATCCTTTACTTTGTTATTGTTTTGCTTTACTTTATTTATTTTACCTGCATCATTTTATATCAAAAACCCAAAAAAAATAGAATCCTTGGTAGTTGTTTTTACTTGTTTACTTTCGTTTTGCTGAAATGGCCAATCCTGAAAACACCAAGTTGTGTGACTTTACTAGCACAAACAATAGTGATTTTATCTGCACTCCTATTGCACCACCTGGTACTGCTGCAAACTTTTATGAGATTAAGCCTGCTTTGTTGAACCTTGTTATGAAAGAGCAATTTTCTGGTGCTAGTACTGAAGATGCTGCAGCTCATCTCAACAATTTTGTTGAGCTATGTGAGATGCAGAAATATAAGGATGTTGATAGTGATATTATTAAGCTCAAGTTGTTTCCTTTTTCTTTGAGAGGAAAAGCTAAAGATTGGTTGCTGTCTTTGACTAAGAATAGTATTGATTCATGGGCTAAGTGTAAGGATGCTTTTATTGGTAGATACTATCCTCCTGCTAAGATTATATCTTTGCATAGCAATATTATGAAGTTTACTCAGTTTGATAATGAACATGTTGCTCAAGCTTGGGAAAGAATGAAATCTATGATAAAGAATTGCCCCACTCATGGACTGACTACTTGGATGATTGTCCAAACTTTTTATGCAGGACTGAATTTTTCTTCAAGGAACCTACTTGATTCAGCTGCTGGAGGCACTTTTATGTCCCTTACCTTGGGCGCCGCATCAAAGCTACTCGACAACATGATGGTAAATTATTCTGAATGGCACACCGAGAGAGCTCCACAAGGTAAGAAGGTAAATTCTGTTGAGGAAACCTCTTCCTTGAATGATAAGATTGATACCATTATGGCTATGCTTGCTAATGATAGGACTCATGTTGATCCTAATAATGTTCCTTTGGCCTCTCTGGTTTCTCAAGAAGAGCATGTTGATGTGAATTTCATTAGAAACAATAATTTTAACAACAATGCTTATAGGAACAATTTTGCTAGTAACAATTATAGGCCGTATCCTTCTAGTAATGGTTATGGTAACTCTTATGGTAATTCCTACAACAACACTAGGGCCGCGCCCTCCGAGCTTGAGGTAATGCTCAAGGACTTCATCGGTAAGCAAACTGCTTTTAACAAGTCTGTTGAGGAAAAGTTAGGCAAAATTGATATTCTTGCTTCTAAAGTTGATAGCCTTGCTCATGATGTTGAACTTCTGAAATTAAAAGTGTTGCCAAATGATGTGAAAGAGAACAATTTTTTTGCTACCGCTAATGCTATTCAAGTTGGAATTGATGAAAATATTAGATTGTTAGCGGAATTGCATGCCAGGTGGGAAAGAGAAGATGAGATGGCTAGAGAAATGAAGGTATGTACCATTACTACCTCTAATGATGTTGCTCCCAATGCTAGCAATCCTCTTACTTTGATCGGTGTAGAGAAAACTCCCACTCCTTGTGTTAAAAAGCCTAAAACTGCCAAAACTTTTTCTCAAAAGAGTGCTGAAATTTTTCGGAGTGTGGGGGATGATAGCTCTACTTCTTTTAATGATTTTGATGTTGATGGCTGCAATATATCTGAAGTAATTTTGTTCTTGCAAAAGCTTGCTTTGACTCCCAATGCTAGTTCCTTAAATATTGCTTTTACTAAGCATATTACCAATGCTCTCATAAAAATTAGGGATGAAAAGTTGAAGCAAAAAGCCTCTGTTCCCAAGAAGTTAGAAGATGTTGGGAACCCATCATTGATATGCATGTTAATGGTTTTGATTGCCATGCTTTATGTGATCTAGGTGCTAGTATTTCTATCATGCCTAGAAAGATTTATGACATGCTTGATTTACCGCCTCTTGAAAAATGTTATTTTGATGTTCCTATTGCTGATGTTGCTAAGAAGAAACATTTGGGAAGGATTAATGATGTTCTTATTGTGGTTAACAATAACCTTGTTCCCGTTGATTTTCTTGTTATGGACGTTGAATGCCATGCTTCATGTCCTATTATTTTGGGAAGACCCTTTCTTCGAACTGTAGGTGCTATCATTGATATGAGGGAAGGCACTATCAAGTATCAATTCCCACTCAAGAAAGGTATGGAACACTTCCCTAGGAAAAGAAATAAATTGCTTTTTGACTCTATTCTTAGAGCAAATTATGATCTTGATGCTTCATCACTTGATGTTACTTGATTCGCAATTTTCTGCGCCTAGCTCAAAGGCGTTAAAGAAAAGCACTCTTGGGAGATAACCCAATGTTTTTACTTTCAGTACTTTTTCTTTTATTTGAGTCTTGGAAGTCATTACTACTGTAAAGACCGCTCCTTATCTTGTTTATTTCGTTTTTGTGCCAAGAGAAGTCTCTAATTCGAGTGAGGTAAAGATTTGGGGATGTTGCTGTCCTGAAACTGTTTTCGGTGCTGCACCGTAAAAATTCGTATAAATTCTCTGTATATTTTTTGGACCTGCGATTTCTTGTGCATATGCCCCAGGTTATATCCAAACTTTTGTTAGTTGAACACTTTTTGATTTGAGCAACAGAAAACCCCTCAAAAATTTGTCCTTTGTCAGCTGTTCAGTTTTGACAGATTTCTGCCAATATTTGTGTTTGCCACTTTACCACTTTCTTTTGAGTTCTTTTGATCACGGAACTTTTGGGGAAGTTGCTACAGTAGTACTTACTATATATGTGGTGGTTTTGAGTTGAAACCTGAAGCAAAAAAAGAGGTTGATTATATGTTATGCTTGCACTAATGTTGCTAATAGAATTGTGTTTAGTTTTGTATGAAGGAAGTTTTCAAGTGTAGGGATTGGAGAATGATGAGATGAGTTGAAGAGTGGACAAAAGCTCAAGCTTGGGGATGCCCAGCACCCCAAGAAATATCCAAGAAGTACAAGCGTCAAAGCTTGGGGATGCCCCCGAGGCACCCCTTCTTCATCGGCAAAAATCAGGTCACCTTTCAAGACGCTATATTTTTATTGCTTCATGCACTATGTGTTTTTCTTGGAGCGTCAGTTGTTTTAGTTTTCTTAGTTAGTTTAGTTTGTTTGTTTGCTGCAATAAATGGTTGGACCCCAACAAATTTCTTTTGGAGAAGTTGCCTTGTTTTCATTTGCAAAGAACACTCCGTTTTCACTCTTATCGTTCATCGGGTGTTCTTCTTTTTCTGCTACTGCTTTTGGTTTTCATTTTTGCCTTGATTTGCGTTCAGACCTTGCCATATCTTTTCATCAAGGTGTATTTTTGCCTCTGATCTTTATTGGTTTTCATCAAAAGAGGTGTCTTTAAAAATTTCAAATGGTGTTGGAAAAGAGAAAAAGCTTTGTGCAAAAAAGTGGTACAAGAAGGAGCTTGTGTAGACTGCGGCTTAGGCTTTTTCATGTCATCCTTGATGTCTTTTTGATAGTATGCTTAGTGGTTTTGCTGTAGCATGACTTGTCTCAAATAACTGAGATTGCTTAATGAGCCTTTGAAAAAAAAACCATGCGTTGTTTCTATTGTATGGAAGCATTATTTTGGTTTTCTCCTTGATGCTTTATTTGGGTTGACTTGGCGCATGCTCACACATGTTAGACTCTTACAAAGTCGCCAATAGCCTCTATGATCATTTATTTTTTGACTTTTGATGCCATCTTATGCTTCTTTTAATGTCGCTTTGTCGCTTTGCATGATTATGGCCATTATTGCTCTCTTAGTTGGTCGCTCCCAGTCTTTTGCTAGCCCTCGCCTTGTACTGAGTATGAGCTCTACTCGTGCATCCAACTCCTAAAAGCCAAAGTTTTCCAAAGTGTCCACCATACATACCTACTAGCTATTTGCTATTCCAAGTAAATTTGACTTGCTTTTATTTTCTCTTCAAATTAAACTCTTACCAGTGTTATGCGAAATTCGGTCAGTAAAGCTCTCACGAACCGGAAGGCACACTTTACTTTTTCCTGTTCTTAAAAATTTGACATTGTGGTCTCTTATATTGAGTTGTTATGCTTGCAAGTTGTAAGTTGGAGACTAGCCCAGCCATGCTGTCATGGGGCAAGCTTTCAACATTGCACTTCTTATTTGAGTTGATATCATGATCTTTTGTTTATGGATGCCCGCGGTGTGAAATGAATTGGGAATCTTGTGGGGATCATGGAGTTTGTATATGTGTTAGGGAAACGCTGGGCCGCTAATCTAAGCCATGCATAATTCATGGTGGAAATTTGCAGCATACCCATGGTGAACATTCGACGATGCATCTCACAATAAAAAGCTAAACAAAAGGCAAATAAAAGAGATGTCGAGGTGTTCATTGTCTGCTTGTCCTGTCATTTTGGTGTGGGCTTGTTCCATGTCATCGGGCACGGAGGTACCCCATTGGCGGTTCTCAATGATATGCATATACTTACAATGACAAGAGCCTTGCTTGGGACTCTAAGTAAAGTAGCATGAGGTTTGGGTACTCGTATTCACGGGGCACGAGGTTTTCAACTTATGATTTGTCAAGCATATGCATCATAATTGTTCTCGCATTAACTTTAACCATTCAAGATGCTTATGATGGGGGCAATGAGAGCTCAAAGCCGGTAAGTACCATGATTTTTGAAGGTTATAAAACTTGCAATCACTGCTTCCCTCTGCGAAGGGCCTTTCTTTTACTTTTATGTTGAGTCACCACCTTATTTCTTTATGCACCATTAAGAGAGCATAGTTGTCATTCTTAGTGTAATATGCATTGTCCCAAAGTTCATTGATTGATTCATATTGTTGGTTTCACTTGTTCTCAAATTATTTGTATCTAGTCGCCCTCTTAAACTTGAAGGTGTCCTATGCATTTATGTTTTGCTCTCTTTGAAGGACAAGCTGAAAACCACTTGTATGTTTTTTCTTATGATTTGAACACACGTTTGACTTTCATTGTTTCATTTTCATGATCTTTTGTTTGTGTTCATTTGCATGTTTACAATATGGTTGCTAAGTTCTTATTGTCAAGATTATATCTTCATGCCCATGTTTTAAGTTCTTATGATCCTAGCTCACAAATGCTTACATATGTGATCAAGATTGTGTAGGTGCATGTCACCTCAAAAATTATTCTTTTGTTATCACTTACCTACTCGAGGACGAGCAGGAGTTAAGCTTGGGGATGCTTGATACGTCTCCAACGTATCTATAATTTTTGATGCTCCGTGCTTGTTTTTACACCATTTGCCTATTGTTTCGTTACACTTCGTGGCACTTTTATGCATTTTCCGGAACTAACCTATTAACTAGTTGCCATAGTGCCAGTTCCCTGTTTTCTGCTGTTTTTGTGTTTCAGAAGTGATACACAGGAAATATTCTCGGAATTGGATGAAACAAGTTCCTGAAGTCTTATTTTACCCGGAAGCTTCCAGAGATCCGAAGAAGAGTAGGAGGGGGGCCACCAGGGCCCCACACGCCAGGCTGGCGTGGCCAGGGGCCTGGCCGCGCCGCCATGGTGTGAGGGGGCCTGGCCCCTCCTCTGACATCGCCCCTTCGCCTATAAAGACCCCCCGACGGAAAAAACCTAAGGACCCGATCACTTTTCCAGAACACATCGCGATCTGCCGCCGCCGTCGACCCGAAGATCGGGAGGGTCCAGAAGCTCTTCCCGGCACCCTACCGGAGAGGGGAATCACCACCGGAGGTCTTCTTCATCGCCATGCTTGCCTCCGGAGCGATGAGTGAGTAGTCTACCTTGGACTATGGGTCCATAGCAGTAGCTAGATGGTTGTCTTCTCCACCATGTGCTTCATGTTTAGATCTCATGAGCTGCCCTACATGATTGAGATCACCGTTATGTAATTCTACATGTTTGGTTTGTTGGGATCCGATGAATATTGGTGTTTATGATTAAGTTGCTGTACTGAATATTATCTTTTGTTATCTCTATGTTGTTTATGATCTTGCATGCTCTCCGTTGTTAGTAGCTATCTTGGCCGAGTAGTTGCTAGTGACTCCAAGAGGGGGTATTTATGCTCGATAGTGGGTTCATGCCTCTATTTAACCTGGGGGAGTGACAGAAACCTCTAAGGTTGTAGATGTGCTGTTGCTACTAGGGAGAAAACAACATTCATATACTCAAGGGCATATGCTTTGTTTACATTACACACTTTGCTTAATGCAATTATCTGTTGTTCGCAACTTAATACTTGTGGAGTTCTCGAATTGATTCGCCACAAGTGGATTATTAGTCATAGATGCAGTTGGACGGCGGTCTATGTATTTTGTTGTAATGCCCAGAGTAAATCTCATAGTGATTATTTGACACGAGAAAAACGTACGACACTCCGCGAGATAGGGGCGGTATCGTAGCTCTCTCATTCGCACCAGGGAACGGTTAAAAGAAAAGAAAGGTGTGCGGGCGTGCCAGTGTATAAAATACACAAAGGAAACAAAAGGGGAGGGAAAAGTATTTCATTAATCTTTAAGATTATAGATACAATTCTCATTGATTGCGCTCCGTGTGGCCGGCTAGCGCGGTAAGCCTGACTATGGCGATTGTGCGATCTCCTGGTTCCCGGGGCCTCGAAAGGCTCCCAGTTAATTACTCCCGCGGGTTACGCCGCGAGATACCTCCGATTAAGCCGTATGGTCGTCTTCGTCGTCTTCGCTTCACGTCCTGCATGCATGACGGTGGTGATGAAGTATGTGGGCAGCGGCAGAGCCCGTGTCCTCGTCGGTACACGCGCCGCTAAAAGCATGGCCTTTGCTCCGGCCTCGTCCGCCCTCGCCGTCGCGCCTCGTCGGTCTTGAACGGCGATGATGAGTGTTGTTGAAGTAGCATGAATGCAGTCCGTTTGGCTAGGACTTCTTGACGACTTTAGCGGCTTCGTCGGGGTGTGCAAGGGGTATGCCTTGCGGGAGTATTTTTAAGAGACCGGCATCGGTATAGAACCAACGCTCGCATTCAAAGTCGGCTTGGCCGGAGCCTTGTCTAGCCCGACGCTGAGTACACAGCAGCCGGCGTAGTCAAAGGAGCCGTCGCACTAGGTCACCGAGGAGCGCGATGTAGAATATGTAGCATGGGCGCAGCCTGTACGTCGCGGCCGTCGTGCTGAAATTGTACGTCGATGCATGCATGGCCCAGCACATCACGTATGCATGATGATTTGGCCAAGTCACACGCGTGTATTGCTTGCTGGCATACGCGCTGCTCTGCTCCTCCGCTCGCCTAGCTTGCCGATGGTCCACGGGTGAGCCAGCTCTTGTGAACCTGTACGCCTGGCCTATACGTCGGGTCTCGGACTGTACGAATCCGCTTGGAGGAGACAGTACGCCGGGCTCCCAGAAGAAATCGTGAACTGAACCTGTACGCCGTCTTCAGCATGTACCCAGCCGGGTAGCGCGTGTGCGCCGGCGCTGTGCTGAACTGCCTGCACCTGTACGCCCTGGTCTGAGCTGCACCTGTTCGCCACGGTCCGAGCTGCCATCCGTTCCGTTCGCCGCGGTGAAGGTGTTCCAAGGGCCACGCCTGAATGTCGCCATGTGCCGGTCTGGTCTGCCATGCACGCCGAGCGCCGTCGGGCTGAACGCTGCGCCTTTCGTCTGAGGCCGAGCTGCACCTGTTCGCCGCGGTCCGAGCTGCCATCCGTTCCGTTCGCCGCGGTCTGAGCCGAACCTGTTCGCCGGGCATATGAGCCTACCCCGTCCACCATCTTGAAGGTGTGCCCAGGAGCCGTGCCGGTACGTCCCGGTGAGTTGGGCGTCTTGACGTCGCCCTGAGCCGCCGAGCTGCGCCTGTACGTCGCCGTGGGCTCTGGGCGTCTTGACGTCGCTGTGAGCCGCCGAGCTGCGTCTCTACGCCGAGGTTTGCCGACGCTGTATGTTCGGAAACACTAGGCGCCCCGAACCTGTACGTCGAGCCGGGCTGCACTTGAGGTTGAACGTGAGCTCACGACGGGCTTCATCGACGAGGCGCAGGCGTGTGGCACCTCCGCGAGAACGAGATGTAGGCCGCGTCGTGCCGTCGCCGTCTCTAACTCCGATCTATGGCGGCAGCGGGCCTCGTCACCGAGGACAACGCGCCGGCCAGCAGGCTGCGCGCCGGCGAGCTCCGCGGCGGCGTTCGTGTTGTTCCATGCGCGAGCCTCCGTCCAATATCCTACCTGTGAGGGAAAGAGAGGAAGAAGATGCATGTTTTAATCGTGGTTCTCACCAGTAGGGAATGATAGCTTTGCCTCATAGCTTCTCTCGCCTCCGGCTCCAGACTTCTCTCCTGGATGCGATGTGTTCTCCTCTCCTGGCTGCGTGGCTCTGTGTGCGATCTGTTCTGCCCGCTACCGACCTCGTGGCCCTCGCCTTTTATAGGCGGCAACCATGAGACGAAGATAAGTACGCGTCTGCGCGATCTTCGGAACAACTTGTTCGGTTTGATTTTCTATCGTGTGCTGCACGTTCGATCTCTCCGTAGAGGCCGGGTGTCGTTCAAAATTTTATCTCTTCCTGCTTCTAGAATCTTTAGCTGATACAAAGTGCCCATCTTCCGAATAAACCTGTCACGTCTGTTGGGTGGGACTCTCCTCCCTTGCCGATCGATTGGGCGCACGCAAGACTCGCGGCGAGCACCCAAAATTAGGCGTCCATGCGCGTACATGGAATCGATCCAACCGATAGCCAGCTTCATATGGACGTATGAGCTTGCTTCCTTGCTTGGTTACGTACCATGTAGCTAGAATGAAATTCGCATGTGTGCACCGCAATAGTACTGCATGCTTATATTGCTATGTACAAAATCATGTCGAACATTGATCTTCTTGACATATCACGTTTATCTTTATTCTATCAATTGTCCAACTGTAATTTGTTTATCCAGCATGTGTTATTTATCTTATGGAGAGACACCACTAGTGAACTGTGGATCCCGGTCATATTTCCATCATATTGCTATCACATGTTTACTTTACTCGCACTGTTTACTTTACTCGCATACTCTATTGTTTTCCACTTGATACGCTCATAACCTTTGTTTCAAGCAAACCGGTGAGATTGACAACCTCATCGCAAGTTGGGAACGAAGTACTTGGTTGTGTTGTGTGCAGGTTTCGCGTTGCAGCTAGCAAGCAAAGCTTGGACGAGGCGCCATATATAAATTGTCCGAAGCTATCGCAAGCTAGCAAGCATCACCTTCAGTCGTTTGTCTCTCCTCTCCAAGAACGATAAACCTTGGTTTCTTAACTGAGGGAAAACCAGCTGCTATACTCATCACACCTTCCTCTTGGGGTTCCCAACGGGCTGGTTATTCATCACGCATAAGGATGAAGCTCCTACATCAACTAGGATCATCACTCATCATAGGAGACAGCAAGGTTGATGGAGATGGCGGTGAGGTCGATGGAGACAGCGTAGACGGCGATGAAGACCGATGGAGATGGCTTCGGGGGCACTTCCCCATCCCGGCAGGGTGCCGGAACAGAGACTTCTGTCCCCCGAAATTTGTCTTCGACGGCGGCGGCACTGCGGAACTGTTCTGGGAAAAACGCCGACTCCCCTAGGGTTTTCCGTCCCGAGGCTTTATATAGGTGAAGGGGCGTCATCAGGGGGCTGCCAGGGCGCCCTCACAATGGGTGGGCGCGGCCAGGGGCTAGGCCGCGCCCCCCTATTGTGTGAGCGGCCGTGGCCCCCCTCCGGCTCTCTTTTGGTCTTCGGTACTCTTCCAAAAAAAAATAAGACTTCTGGAACTTGTTTCGTCCAATTCTGAGAATATTTCCTATGTAGCTTTTCTGAAACACAAAAACAGCAGAAAATAGGGAACTGGCACTGTGGCATCTTGTCAATAGGTTAGTTCCGTAAATCACATAAAAATGCCACGAAGTGTAATGAAACACAAGGCAAATGGTGTAAAAACAAGCATGGAGCATCAAAAATTATAGATACGTTTGAAACGTATCAGACCGCTGACCACTAGGTCCTCCTTGACTCATCATCCTCCTCTTGCGACTCTCGCGGGCAGCCTTGTTTTTGTGTTCAACCATTATGGTCGCATCCACCATCACTTCCAAGATAAGTTTGCAGCTCCTCCTGCAGTCCATTAAGGAATCACTCCCTTTTCTTCTCATCAGTGTCGATATCATTGGGTGCGTACCTTCCCCAGGTGGTGAACTTGTCAAGGTACTCGGGGACGCTCATCCCACCTCGCTTAAGATTGAGGAACTTGTCCCTCATAATCATGATGAGTCCAGAGGGAATGTGGGCTTTGCGAAACTTGGTCTTGAAGGCTTCCCAAGTTATCACTTGACCCTCGGGCTGCATGGCGCGGACATTCTCCCACCATGCTCCAGCTGCTCCAACTAGGAAGTGGGTTGCATACATTACCTTCTCATTGGCTCCAACTCCGGCATACTCTAACTTGTCCTCCATGGTCCTGAGCCAATCATCGGCATCCAGAGGCTCGGTGGACTTGGTGAAAGTCGGGGGATTAGAATTCTGGAAGTCCCTAAGCTTGTTCTGCGGTTCTTCATTGCCATTGCCACCATTGATATTGTTGTTGGTGGCAATCTGGGCAAGGTGTTGGAGAGTGGCAAGGTTGGCTTGGCGTTCGGCGCATGCGGCTTCACGATCCTCTAACATGAGCCGTAGCACCTGCGCCATGCTGGGTTCAGGTGGTGGGGGCTGGTTGCTTCCAGCGTGGCCTCGCATTTCCGGAGCCATTCTGGAGAGAAGTTATTTGGTGAGAAACGACAACAAAGTGCGGGAGGAACAAGTTGTGCAATAAACTGTAGAATTTAGCATAAGAGGCATAATTACAACAAGCATCCATGAGCATACCATGACAACATTCATAGACATCCAAGTTCAACACATACATACATACATACATACATACATACATACATACATACATACATACATGCAAAAGAAGTGCCACACAAGTCTAGCACACACATCACATAGTCTCATGCAACACATACCAAATGGTTTCAGCTGAACCATACACATCATACGCAAAAGGGATCGGGTAGTCCTACTCGATACGCGACATCCTAAGTGAAGTAGCAGTGTGCCGGGTACCTACTCGTCGACGCTAACGTGGGGAACAACCTCCTCGGGGTCCTCCTCAGTCAGAGTCTCAGGCACGTAGAAGTCCATAATAGCGTCGCGATCATCACCGTCATCGCTACCTCGGTCGTCGTCCTCGGTGCTAGCGGGCTCCTCGTCGTAGGCCTCCTGGTGGTCGTCGTCGCGGCCAAGTTCCGCCATGTTCTCCTTGCAGAGCTCGGCAGTCTCCTCCTCTAGCTCGGACACGTGGCTCTCAAGTGAAGCTAGGTGGTCCTCCAAGTCACGGACATGCTGCCTCAGAGCCCTGTTCCTCTTCACGATCCTCCTCTTAGCAGCGAGGAGGCAGTGACAAGAGAAAATGGACTCCTGGAGATCCTCACAAAGAACGGCTAGCTCCAAGCCTCTCTCATCGGCAACCATACGGACATGGTCCAGCTGCCCCTGAGTGTGGTGCAGCAGGTCCTCCGTGTGGCAAAAGTGGCGGCTGAAGGGAGTGTGAGCGGCGGCCTGGTAGGGAAGGCCATCGGAGTCGACCCTCCTGTAGTGCTCGTAGCGAGTGCCCAGTAACTTGTCGTAGTGGAGGTAGACGAGGCGCAAGATGGTGTGTCGCAGAACACGCATCAGGCCATCGCCCCAAGTGCACTCAATCACCTCGAAGGTGAATTCCTAAGAGGTCGGCGGGACCTCCCTCCCGTGAACCTGGCAAACGACCTGGTACGCCAACTCTCGGGTACCCTCCTCGAAGAGGCGGTAACCTCGAACCTCCGGACGCGGGCATCCAAGACGCGTGACCAACTCCACCAAGTCGCGCTCAAAGACGAGCACATCCTCGTGGGTACCAACCTAATGGTGTGTAGTAGAAGCGTCCATCTACATAAAATTTTAAGGTAGGTTTAATTAATAACTTACTCAAGTGTGCAATATTTTAAATACAGTAAACACTTGAATTAAGATGCAAGTAGTCTAAATGCTTAAAGAATAAGGGAAGAGATGAGAGCAATATATATTTACCTTATATATATTAAGCCATCTCTTTTAATTTTTAGTAGTGAAAATAAGTTTTGGTCCGGTCTAACGCCCATGCTAACTAAGGTCTCCTAAGGCCAGGATGGCTCTGATACCAACTCTGTGGGGACCCCGGCTTACCACCCGGGATTCCCGTTATGCATACAATTCACGATCCTAGGACGACCGTCGTGAATACACATAACAGAGTTGGCATTACAGAGTACATCATCCATTACATAATGAGTTCAAATAGTCTTACATGGCCACTTGGCCGAATTCAAATGCCACGCAGGGCAAGTTCACTAAGCATTGCAGCGGATACAAGGGTAGCGTTGGTAGCCCGTGTCATGCCTCTACCCTACAGGCGACTGACCAGGAGACGGATCCTAGTTTGCACCAGTGTCGTCGAACTTCTCATCATCATCATCATCATCATCATCATAATCTTCACCGTAATCTGACCAAGTTAATAGCCAGGGACAAAGCCATCATTACATTTTGGAATTGTACTCGCAAACCATCTAAGAGGAGGTGTTGACATGCAGTTTGGCTGTAGCAAGGTGAAAGGCTCTAATCTAGTTTGCTCTATACTAACACAGTTTCTCTTGTCGATATAGCATGTAATACGACATCTCTATATCTTTGTTGAAAAACAATTTTTGAAAACAGATTTTTGTAAACTCTCTAGGAAAGGGGGAACTCTTTTATTTCTCCAGAGAGAGCTGTTGGTCAATCAAACATGACCACCTCCCTTTATAAATCTAGGTCAATCACACATGACCACCTCATTTCTTCGGTAGTACCCTGCAAGTACTCCGAGCTATAGCCGTGCCACGGTCGTACCCTCCCAGTACTCCGCCCAGCACCTTTCTCCATTTTTCTGAAAACAACTTTTGAAAACAAAACCAACATTGGGCTAGATAGCGACCATTCCAACCGTCCATGATCGAGGACTTGGCTATTCGAATAGGTTTACACTCTGCAGAGGTTGTACACTTTACCCACAAGATTCGATAAATCCACCGGGATACCACCACGGACCGTCATACACAAGTATGCGGGGTTCGGATAATCAAAGAGAGTCTTCCATTTATCCACCTTAATACGGGTCCCTACCCTGTGGAGTATACCTCCCCGGCAAACCCTAGCCGTCTACCTCCGTCGAGCGTAGTTCTAGTGCCACGGCGGGAGAAACCCAAGTGTCTTCCAGACGGGTAGCCTATTGGCGGGCCTGCTACACTGTTGCCTACCATTTGTGACAACCCGGATTCCAGGGTCCTACAAACCCTTATATAGTGCGAGGCTCCCTGCACTAAGGTAGATAAACTTTGGACTAAGCCTCGTCCCATACCGGGGTGATGTGGTTGCACGGGGAAATTGTTCCGGTGGATACCTAGTAATCACCAATGTCATTTAAAAAACCACCAACTCCTTTAGCCTCCATAGTCATCTCCATTTGTCCAAAGCCATTTTTGAAAACATTTTAGTGGAGTAGATACTACTCCAAGTTTTTTGAAAGCATTTTTGAAACTTTCTTTGAGTGTTCCCAATCCTAGAGTTTTTGGCTCCACTAGAAGTTTCCCAAAGGCTTTGCTGCTAATCAACAAGCCACTATTGTAAGGGTAAAGAATAGGTGTTCAAAGGGGTCATCCTGAAGGATGATAACAATTTGGCTCGTGGAGCTTGAGCCAACAACTAATTACTATAAGGATTATAGCAATATAAAATCATGCACTTTAATAAACCATTATCAAACATGCAAAGTATGTAAATAGTATTCAGATATGCATCAAGTTTAGATGGCTTGCCTTGGTTGGCTAGTCCCTGGTCTTCTTCCTCCTGGTACTCAAAGACCCCCCCCCCTCCTCGGTACACTCCTCGTTCGATTCTATCACCGGAAAAATGATAACACACAAATAAATACACATGCATGCACAAGTCACAAACATTTCATCACTCAATACCACGCAATCAAAGAGTATCAGAAACAAACATGTTTAGAAATCAAATCAAGATTTTATTGATTTTAGTTATTAAGTTAATCCTATTAGAAACTAGGGTTTTTCAAATAAAGCAATCACAACACCAATTCATTTCCAACAAGCATGCAGGTGGTCCTATAGACCAAGTACACAATCAATACACTTGCAGGTAGACAACAATCTTAGGAAGTCAACAAAGTTGGACTCACCCCAAAACAAGTTAGGGTTTAATTTCTATGAATTAAATAATAGAAACTACAACTAGATCACCAAAATAATTTTCAGATATTCTCTGAGTATCAGAAAAATATGAGCAAAAGTGTTCTGGAAAGCTCTTCCAGAACAAAATACAAAGAAATTGGATTCAATCTAAAATTCCTAATCAATTCGAGATGATATTTTATCCAAGACTAACTACACAAATAGCCATATTAATTACTACTACAAAACTATAGGTCTTAAATACCAAATCCAGTTGGTCAAGCAAGAGATCACATCAAGGTACTTCTGAAAATTGGATGCACACTAAAACAGTACCTAGAACTCAAGATTTGCATTTAAGTTTGAAAAGAGACTAATTTAACTCCACAAATTATCATTTCCTCTACAGAAATCCTAAAGACATGGGACCAATGCCATCTGAAAGGTAATAACTTAAGCTACCTATAGAAATTTGAATCACACCATTTGAATGCACAGGGAAATATCTATGAATTTTTAAACTTAGCAGGTAAATCTAAATAACAGGGCATTTTCTAAAAAAAAGTAATAGGCCGGGACTCCGCCCGGGCCTCTGCGGACGCGAGCTGGGCCGACCCATCGGCGGCCTACCCACGCCGGCACTTAAGCCGAAGGGGTACGCGCCCGCCCGATTTAGATCGGACGGCCCCGATGCAGCCCGAGCGTCGGCGACCATAATCTAGCGACGCTGCCTCGCGGCCTTGCTGGAGAAGAGGGCTCGCTCACCTAGGGCTTGCTGGAGAGGCTGGCGGGGATGCGGTTCAGCAACGGTGTCGTGAAGGAGATCTTGACGGTCACGGTGTGGTCCTCGCGGTGGCAGGTGTTGGCTGGAGAGCTCCACGTTGTTCCCGTATCGTGGCTGCTCCGGTGAGCTCCCGTCGGGCTCGAGCTAGGGCTCCTGGGCATGGGAAAAATGGCGTGTGAGTGTGGTTTAACTCAAGGGAGAAGGAGAGAAGACAATGGCGGTGGGGTTTGTCGAAAACGGCCGCGTTGGCGGTGGTTTTGGAGGCTAGCAAATGCTGGCTAGCGCTTGCACGCTTTCTGCCCAATGTCGCCCTGCAGGTGTTCGACAGGAGAGTGGCCGGTCGGGTCGGTGTGTCGTCGAGGTCAGAGGGGGAGAGAGAGGGCTAGCGTGCGCTAGATGGGTCCTCGCTGCCTCCTCTCTCCACGCGCGTGAGCTAAACTATAACAACTCAGAAATTGTAATCCACTTCTTATTAATTAAAGTACCAAATTTTGGACCAAGATAAAACTTTTCTCTATTATTTCATGCATACATGTATTTTCTATTATATGTCTTTTATGATTTCTTGTGTGTTATTATTTGTTATGCAATGGTTGGTTAATTCTAACTTAACCAACAGAAGCAATTGAGAAGAATTATAGGAATCAAAGAAACCAGAAATAAAAATAATAAAGAAAAAGAGAAGAATAAGATGATCTAGGAAATCTTATTGACTACCCTACTTTGAGCCCTTAGAATAAGAAATCTGTAACTCAACTCAGTGTTTGGCCAGTTAGTTGAGCTTAACCAAGTTACACACTAACTCAACCAAGAAGTTGCTACCCAAAATTCAAATCAGAACATCACTCAAACTTCTGTCAAACTTTGAATCTGAATCAGTGACCAAACCTCAAATTCGAAATAAGATTTCTGCGAAACTTAACATTTCTTTGTAACAAAAATATGACTGGAAACCTTGGCCAATATGTTGATCACCCAAAGTGGAAATTTTCAAATTTTCGAATTTGAATTTCTTGCGGGCAATTCGTCAAACACCTGGAGGACAGAAATCGAGCAAATCGAGTTTAATGTAAAGATCACTGTCGCCGTTCGTCCTGTGACTGTAGCCATGCTCCTGGACGGTGCCACGGTCGAGCCCAGCCCCCCTCTGCCCCGACCCAGGCCGTGAGAAGTGGAGGGAAGGAGAAGAACACGCCCAGGACCCTCCTCCCTGTCTCACCTCTTCCTGCACGATGCCGACCACCCTGCCCTCGCCAGCACCGACCCATAGCATGCCGCAGCCGAGACCAAAGCCCCCCAGCACGCGAGCGAGGTCACCGTGCCCGGTGTTGCTCGATGCGCATCGCTAGGGCCCCCGAGCCGGCGAGCTTCTGGACACCCTCTCCCCCGACGCTCAGGCCTATTTAAACCCCCGCCGATCAAACGAGGAGACGCACACCACTCCCGGCTACCGCCCAGACACCATCTCTCCCTCCCTCTCGCTCTGGTTCGTCGACGCCTGCATCGCCGGTGAGGTACTGGACGCGAGCCGCGCCACCGCGTTGGACTGCCGCTGGACGAACGAACGCCGGAGCTGGAGGAGGAGTGCTGCCGGATCCTTTTCCGCACGTCGCCGACGAGTTCTGCTTCCTCTCCGTCACGCCCTCGCCGTCGAACAGTCATCCTTGCAACGCCAGTGAGCCCCAGCCCTAGCCAACGGAGACGATGCGTGTGTGAACGGATCGTATGGGCACCTAGAGGGGGGGTGAATAGGTGCTACTCAAATTTTAGTTCTTTTTCAATTTAGGCTTGACACAAAGGTAAATTCTCTAGATATGCAACTAAGGTGAATTTACCTATATGTCAACTAGCAAGCTAAACAAGATACAATATATAAAGGCAATAAAGGATAGAGGTAACCGAGAGTGGAGCACACGGAGACGAGGATGTGATTCCCGTAGTTCCTTCCTTTTTAGGGGAAGTACGTCTACGTTGGAGGGGTGTGGTTGCCACAAAGGCCTAACCAACGCCACGAAGGCTCACCCTATTCTCCGGTGCAAGCTTCCGCCACAAAGGCCTAGCTCACTTTCCACTAAGGGATTCCTCAAGGCGGAATCGGCCTTTACAATCTTGGGGCACGCATCCACAACCGAATTGGAGGCTCCCAAGCACAACACAATGTTGTGAAACAACAAGTAGCAATATATCAAATACACAAACAAGGTCTTGGGACACAAGGGAACCCAAGACACAAGGGCCCTCTAGCAAATGAGAGGGGAAATCAAATCGCTTCGGTGAGGATGTAGAGGATGGTCTTCTCCTTCGATTCTCCAAAGATCAAGAGCTTTGGTGGGGTGAGGGATGAGATCTAGTAGCTTTGGTGAGCTCAACAATGGTGGTGTTCTTCTCTTTTGCGCTGGCTGACTGTTGGAGAAGAAGAGGGGGGTATTTATACCCCCCCAAAATATCTGACCGTTGGCAGCCAGGAAGTCCGGCTATAGCCGGAGTTAAGTCCGGCTAAAGCCGGCCACACCGGCTAAAGCCGGCCACACCGGCTAAAGCCGGCCTCAGACCGGCTATAGCCGGCCTGAAAAATCCGGCCTAGCCGGAAATAGCCGGACAAAAAGCCGGTTGAGTCCAGAGGCGCAGGACCCTTCTCGAAAACGTGCAGTCCGGCTATAGCCGGTCTGGGGACCGGCTAAAGCCGGCCTAACTGGCCCAACTTTATCTGAAACTTCTCCAGGAGCTTATTTCCACCATTTCCTCAATAAATTCCTTTGGATAATGATACTTATCAAATATAACATATAAAACCCAATATCTTGTGCAAGAATATTATAAAATCCTGCAAAGCATAATCACACATTAATAGATAATGTATTGTTAACAAACGCCAAAATCAATTAGGCGGGAAATGCTCTTTCAATCTCCCCCTTTTTGGTGTTTGATGACAATACACAATTTTGCATGTTTCAAACGATATAAAATATAGACGGAGCTCCCGCTTGCTATGTGCCTTATTTTAAATTTGTATTTGAATACAAAGGCACATCAACAATAAGAACTCCGCCTAGATTTTATAATGTGATCCATATATGCACATATGCACAAGATATATATCAAAATTTCAACAAACAAATCATATGACAAGATATAGCATATAGGATTAATAACGATAAGCATAAGCATAAGGTCTACTACACAAGATAGTAGCACATAGTTCAACACATAGTAGATAACGAAGTTCAACCATGGGACACAAGCAAGCAAAGCTCGATATAAGAGCTTGTGACCCAACCAAATCCAAATGGAAATCCACCAAATCCAAATGGAACACATGCAAATGAGACTTCTCCCCCTTTGGCATCAAGACGCCAAAAAGGGAGACCACAACAAGAGATCACTCATCCACATCGTCAAAGTCCTCATCATCTTCATCATCTTCTTGGTCATCGTCTTCTTCCTCTTCATCATCATCTACCTCTTCTTCCTCATCTTCATCATCAACGGCTTCCTTGCCCTTGGAGGTGACTTCGGCTAGCTCCTTCCAATCAAAGGTTGATCCTTCATTCCACTTGCCAAAAGAAAAGGTGTCCTCGGATATATCTTGCTCTTGGGACTCCTCTTCATGGCTAGCTCCCTTGCCCTTCTCCACAGCCCTCAAACGAGTATCCAACTCTCTTTGCTTCTTGGAGATGTGCTTGCGGTCCACATAGTCCTTGTACTGAGTGTGACACACATCATTGTTCATGCAAAAGAGAGCCCTTTGCCACCACTTAAGCTTCTTCATCTCTTGAGCCATTCCACCACTTGGTGGATCCGCATTCTTCCTCCTAGAGCCGGTAGCATAGATGTTGCCACCCATCACATCACTCGAAGAGGGATAAGCACTTGACGTGCTAGACACCAAATGAGCGGTCTTCTTGTAGAGCTTGTTGGGCTTGTGCACTTCCAAGTCTTCATCAAGCAAATCTTCTTCAATCTCAAAATCTCCCTCAATGCCTCTGTCAATGATAAGCCTCATGATGAATGGAGCATAAGGAGGGATCTTCCGATCAAGCATAGCAATCTTCATCTCCATAAAGATGAAGTACATCACATCGAGCTCCATCCCTTCACAATCTCTTCCGGCCTCAAAGACAAGCCGGGCATGGTGGAGCAAATGCACAAGACCACCTCTGATAGAATCATTGTTGCCCCCACTTGGAGCAATGTTGGCACGGAACATCCGGAGCAAAATATCATAGAGGGGTAGGAGATTTGCAGTCTCTCCCGCTTTGCCCCCTGGACCATACAGGCACTGGATCTTCCCCTTGTTGTACTCAGTGGTATCAAGATGCAAACGGGCACCCCTAGGTCGATGAATGCCATCGAACCTATAGCCCAAAAGCTTCCCAAACCGAGACATGGTCGAGTACTTCCTCACTTCACCTATCATCCAAGTGAAACCAACCTCATCCTGAGTATCAAACTCTAACATGGCAAAGAACTGCTGAATCAGATGAGGGTTGTAGTCTTGCTTGAAGACCATCAGCTTGTGCAACCCTAGCTTCTCGGTGACCCACAGAGCATCTTCAAAGTACTCATCCCTGGACAGCGATGCAATGTTGGTGACCTTCATAGGGCACACCTTTGTGCTCATGGAAGCATAAATCTGCTCAAATATCCGCTGATGCTCAGATCGGTAGAAGGATGCACTGTCAATGTCCCTAGGCATTGAGTAGAACTTCTGCTCACGGAACTCCCTGTACTCTTGCTTGGACAGCTTCTTGAGATCACTGACATTGGCAAAGAGAGATTTCTTCTTGCGTTCTTCCAATCTCTTCCTCTTCAGAGCAGCTGCCACACGAGCATTTTGATTCTCTTGACGGCGGGCAAGCGAGGGATCAACATACCGAGACCTCTTGGGTCGAGAACCACCTGCATACAGCACATATGAAGCGAGCATATAGGATAAGCATGCATGCCAGAGGATCAAAGAACAATAGCATAAAAGGAAAAAACAGGACTGTAATTGGTGATCTACACCGGCTATTTCCGGCCTTAGGCCGGCTTTAGCCGGTCAGGCCGGCTTTAGCCGGTCTGACACCGGCAAAAGCCGGACCAGATGAACAAGCTGCGAAATCACAGGAGTAGGCCACCAAAACAAGTCTAGTACTTTCAATTTATGCAATGTAGGAAGGAAATCATGACCAAACAATCTCAGATGCACAAGGTTCCCCCAAAAAAATCACTAACCCTAACCCTAGGAAGAACTAGGGAGAGAGAGAGAGGTGAAGGAGGGAGGGTACCCTGGTCCATTGAGAGGGCGCCGGAGAGGAGGTCCGGCCGAGGAGAGGGCTCCGGTGGCCAGAGGAGGTGAGAGACGGCGGCGGCGGCGGGTCCAAGGAGAGGAGCTCGAGCAGGAGATAGGCGTGGGGAGAAATGTGAGAAACCCTCACTCCCCACGGCCTAATGAGTTGGGCCCGAAAACTCCCAGGCCGGCTATAGCCGGGGTGCCCGGCTAAAGCCGGTCTAGATGACCCAAAACTGGAGATTTTGATTTCTGGAATTTCTGGGCATGCACAAGAGGATGATTTGGCTTTAGATAAGTGGGCTTAGGACAGAAAACACGCATGGAGTGGTTCTCGGCACTTGGCATTGCAAAACACAAGAAAACTTTGAAAAACCAATGCTAGTGCCTTCCCATTTCACAGAAAGAGACAATGACAAGAAAACTCAATGAAAGCTCAAATAAGGTTTGCAAGGAATTAACTCTTCGAAACGAAGAGGTCGGTGGCCGAGGCCACCATGTATGAGTGTCATGGCATTGGACCGCGAAGATATATCTTGGGTCCATAACCAATACTCGTCATTGAAGCTCATATATCACAAAAATGATAGAAAGAGAACAATTTTATCACTATTGGCATTATGGGGGGAAGGATAGCCCAATTAATTAGGACCGCACTCCCCCTATCTCCATGCCCACACCTAAACCAAACAAGCATTGAAAATAGGTGTATTTGCAAGATGCTCAAGCCACACTCCTTGAATCAATGACATTTAGCTCATTCCTCAAATATCCAAATCTTGCTTCATCAAGGGGCTTCGTGAATATGTCGGCAAGTTGATCCTTGGTGCTTACATATGCAAGCTCAATATCACCACGGGCAACATGATCTCTAATAAAATGATTCCGGATCTCAATATGCTTGGTTCTTGAATGTTACACCGGATTATAGGCTATCTTGATAGCACTCTCATTGTCACATAAAAGAGGCACTTTGTCACAATTGACCCCATACTCCTTTAAAGTTTGCCTCATCCATAACAATTGAGTGCATCCACTTGCGGCGGCAATATATTCGGCTTCGGCGGTGGAGAGAGATATACAATTTTGCTTCTTAGAAGACCAACACACCAAAGACCTACCAAGAAATTGGCAAGCTCCGGAGGTTGATTTCCTATCATCCTTGTCACTGGCCCAATCCGAATCCGTGAAGCCACAAAGAGAGAAATCCGAGCCTTTGGGATACCAAAGCCCATAAGTTGGGGTATGAACCAAATATCGAAAGATTCTCTTAACCGCCATAAGGTGGCTTTCTTTAGGAGCGGCTCGATACCTTGCACACACACCTACACTCAACACAATATCGGGTCTAGATGCGCAAAGGTAAAGCAAAGAACCGATCATAGAACGGTATACCTTTTGATCCACATCTTTACCATTGGGATCAAGCTCAAGATGACATTTTGTGGCCATTGGTGTGGCGGCCCCATTTAGTTCCTTCATCTTGAACCTCTTGAGCATGTCTTGGACATATTTGGCTTGATAAATAAAAGTCCCTTCTTTCAATTGCTTGATTTCAAAACCAAGAAAGAACTTCATTTCGCCCATCATAGACATCTCGAACCTATTGGTCATAAGCTTTGAAAATTCATCATTAAAAGCTTTGTTAGTAGAGCCAAAGATAATATCATCAACATATAGTTGGCATACGAAAAGCTCCCCATTGACCCTCTTAGTAAAAAGAGTAGGATCAATTTGCCCAACTTCAAACCCACGGTCTACCAACAACTCCCTAAGGTGCTCATACCACGCACGTGGGGCTTGTTTAAGGCCATAGAGTGCCTTATGGAGTTTGTAGACATGGTTCGGGAAGTTGAGATCCTCAAACCCCGGGGGTTGCTTAACATACACTTCCTCTTTCAATGGACCATTAAGAAATGCACTCTTAACATCCATTTGTTGCAACTTAAAGTTATGATGAGTGGCATATGCAAGAAGGATACGGATGGACTCAAGGCGCGCCACGGGAGCATAAGTTTCTCCAAAGTCAATGCCTTCAACTTGAGAGAAACCTTGAGCAACCAATCTTGCCTTGTTCCTCACAACAATTCCATGCTCATCTTGCTTGTTCTTGAATATCCACTTTGTGCCAATCACATTGCGGCACTCCTTTGGCTTCTCTACTAACACCCATACATTATTGCGCTTGAAGTTGTTGAGTTCTTCATGCATAGCATCCAACCAATCCGGATCTTCAAGTGCTTCAAATACTTTCTTGGGTTCAACCATGGAGATGTAAGCATGATGAGAGCTAAATTGTGCCAATTGACGCCGGGTTGACACTTTGCTTCTTAAATCTCCAATCACTCTCTCAAGGGTATGACCTTTAAGTTCCAAGTCTCTTTCAACTCTTTTCTTGCGACGGGCTTCGATCTCCTCATTTGACCTTGGAGGAGTCTCTTGATCATCTTGATCATTTTGGTCCCCGTCTTGACCATTAAATTGACCTTGATCATTATTATCTTCATGAGTAGGTTGATCTTGGTCATGTGAAGAATTGGGGGAGGTTGAGATAATCGGAGAGGATGGTGGTGCCCCTTCTTCTTCATGAAGGTCCTTGTCTTGTTCTTCGGTTGGTGCATTAGTTGCTTCCTTGGGAGAGGCTTGTTGAGCTTGTGAAGATGAAGGCTCCACTTGAGTAGAGCATAGTCCTTCCCGGTCGGCCACAAGGTGTCCCTCAATGGGGCGGAAAAATCCCACGCCCATTCTTCCTATGGCTTCTCGAGGTATTTCATCATCTACATCACAAGAAACAACATCTCGCCCCCCTTGGGAGCCGTCATTCTCTTCGAATACCACACTACAAGATTCTTCAACACGCCCGGTGGACTTGTTGAAGACTCTATAAGTGTGGGATTCGGCACCATAACCAACAAAAATACCTTCTATTGCTTTCGGATCAAATTTACCTAAACGAACTCCTTTTCTTTGAAAGAAACACTTACACCCGAAAACCCGGTAGTAGGAGATGTTGGGCTTGCTTCCGGTGAGTATTTCATATGGAGTCTTGTTTAGGCCTTTGCGGAGGAAGAGCCGGTTTGATGAATGACAAGCCGTAGAGATAGCTTCGGCCCAAAAGTTGTATGGAGACTTAAACTCCGCCAACATGGACCTAGCCATATCCATAAGAGTCCGGTTCTTCCTTTCGGCTACACCATTTTGTTGAGGGGTATATGCAGCGGAATATTGATGACGAATTCCCTCATCACTAAGAAATCCATTTAAGGTGTAGTTCTTGAACTCCGAGCCATTGTCACTTCTTATTGCCAAAATAGTTTGCCCATGTTGACGTTCAACTTCCTTGGCAAAGTCGATGACGGTTTGTTGAGTCTCACTCTTATGCTTGAAGAAGTAAACCCAAGTATATCTTGAATAGTCATCAACAATCACCAAACAATATTTCTTCCCACCAAGACTTGCATGAGAGGGAGGACCAAAAAGATCCACATGAAGGAGCTCCAAGATCCTCTTGGAAGAAATGATAGTCTTGCTTGGGTGGGGAGAATCATGCATTTTTCCTAGAACGCAAGCCCTGCAAACACGATCTTTGGCAAAAGAAACATTCTCTTTTAGTCCGAGTATGTGGCCACCCTTGTGAAGGCTTTGCAAAGTTCTCATATTGACATGGGATAAATGGCGATGCCAAAGCCAACCCACATCGGCCTTTCCAAATAAACACATTGCACTTGTAGTGGTTTTCCCCGAAAAGTCCACCACATACAAGTTATTTTCAATGTGTCCAACGAAAGCGACCTTTAGAGACTTGCTCCACAAGAGTACCACAATTTTATTATCAATGAAGACGGAAAAGCCCATCTTACCAAGTGCACGAACTGAAAGTAAATTATAACCAAGGGTCTCAACAAGCATGACGTCCACAAGGGAAATATTCGGTGCGACCACCACCTTGCCAAGACCCAATACCTCGGATTGTGACATGTCTCCATAAGTGACGGTTATATGATTGTCATTTGGTCTCATCTCCGTCATAATCTTCTTGCTTCCGGTCATAGGACTTGTGCATCCACTATCAAGCACCCATTTTGATCCACCGGAAGCATAGTCCTACAAGAGATCATTGCTTGGTTTTAGGTCCCCATTTTTCAATGGGTCCTCTTTTGTTAGCAACAAGGGTCTTTGGAACCCAAATGGACCAAGCAACATAACCATCATTTGGACCAACATATTTTGCATAAACATCACCATAATAATCACGAAATAAAACATAGTGAGGGTTAGCAATTCCCGCATGATCACCATGAGTGGCTTTGCCACCCACAATAGGATCCTTCTTTGCTTGAGCGGGCTTGGCCTTCTTTTTCTTGTTGTTCTTCTTCTTCTTTGAGACATAGCCAATCCCCGTTTTATCACCAAATGCCTTTTGCTTACTCAAAAGGTCATTTAAGTTTTTCTCACCTATGGGAATGGAGGACTTGGCAAGCTCATCTTTCAACCTAGCATTTTCTTCAATAACATTTGCATGATCACAAGTAGAAGTAGAAGAACTAGGCACATTATTCTTAGTCAATTGAATTTGAAGTTGTTCATGTGACTTGGTAAGAATAGAGTGTTCACTTTTCAAGGCCTTGTGAGCCTTGTCAAGATCTTCTAAATCCTTAACAAGTATATCATGACCAACACCAAATTCAACCTTTTCCTTTTTAAGCATTTTTACTTTAGCACGAGCATGATCTCGCTCTTTAATGAGTTTGGAAACAACTTCATTATTAGCTTCCTCAATGGAATCGAGCTTCTCTTCAAGAGTTGCTCGTTCCTCTTGCTCTTCTTCAAGAGACTCGGTTAGTGAGGCAATATCTTGAGCATATTCTCTTTCAAGCCTCATTTGTTCATCTAGTTTTTCAAGAGTTTTACCATATTGGCTCAATAGACGTTCAAAGTGAATCTTATGAACGCCATCTACACTAGACACATAGTCATCAAAAGCAATAATTTCTTCCTTTACTCCAAGACTAGCAAGATCATTCAAGGAAGCATCATTTGTCTTAGAGGAAGAGAAAGATGTGGGTGATACCTCGGAAGACTTGGCCATAAGGCATTTGACGTTCTTGAGAAGAGAGTCCTCATTGGGGGATTCAAAGAGTGATGTGGAGGAAGTGGAGGTGGTTGCCATTGCGGCCATCTCACTAGTTGTGGTTTCTTCTTCATCACTCTCACTTGCGGAGTACTCTTCTTGAGTCAAGAACACAAACTTTGGTTGCTTCCTCTTTGGTCCACCCTTCTTCACAAAAGGCTTCTTGGATGGTGACTTGGTCTTGTTCTTGAAGATGAGCTTTCCACCATGGTCTTCTCTCTTCTCATAAGGGCACTCGGCAACGAAGTGAAATCTATCATTGCAATTGTAGCAAGTCCTCACCCTTTGACCATTGTTGTCATTCCTTTGATAGCCACTTGACTTGCTTCTTCTTTGATTGTCTTCTTTGGCCTTGTGTGGATCAACCCAAAAGGTTTTTCCATAGAAGGCCATGTGCTCATTGTACTCATGTCTTATGTCCTCGGGACACATCTCTAGCCTTGCTTTAATACTTGCTTGAAGAGGAACCTCTTTCTCAACCACACTTGCTTTCAATGCAAGATTGGAGCTTCTTTGCATCCCTATGGCACGGGCACGAGCATCTTCCGCATTTTGTGCGGAAACCTTGTAGGCTTGAATCTCTTGCATCACTTGATTTGAGGTCATCTCATTGAAGTTGTGCTTTCCTTGAACACTCTTTATATCCGCGGGCTCATATGGAGTGAGAGCAAGAATGTACTTCATCTTGATCCACTCATCATCAATATGGTGAGCACCGAGGTTCTTGAAGGTGGTAGCAATGGTCTTGAGTCTTCTATACATTTCTTGATGATCCTCACCATCCAACATGAAGAAACCCTCCGCTTGATTTGAGAAGGCAATATATCTTGTCTTCTTCATGCTCTCATTGCCAACAAAGACATCGGAGAGAGCTTGCCAAGCTTCTTTGGCGGTGAAGAAGTGTTGGATGTGAGGCAAGTCCTTGGATCCCACGGCGACTTGAATCATGTGAAGAGCGGTAGCATTGAGTTGGCTATCGACCGTCTCTCTTCTTGTCATGTTGTGGGGATCCACGGCCTTGAATCCTTCCTCAACGATCCTCCAAAGCTCGATGCAAGAACTGCGCATATGAGAGATCATTTGATATTGCCATTGACCAAAATTTAATGCATCAAGCTTAGGTGGATCTCCTCTATGATTAATATGAGGATGAGGAACCGGCGGGTCGGGTGAATACCAATGTGGGAATTCACCTTTCCCGTCGTCCTTGGTGGAAGACTTAGCATCGCCATTTTTATCGGTGCCCTCCACATCAATTACCACATTTTCCACTTGTGGAGTAGCGGGTTTTTCCGGAGGTGGAGGGGCATTAGTAGTTTTAGCTTGCAAGAGTTGCGCTATCATTTCACGCAACTCATTTACTTGAGTTGTCATGGAAGCCATGGATGATTCCAAAGATTTGAACTCACCCATGGAAACTTGACCCGAGCCCTCACTCGGAGAGGTGTCCATACTCTTAGGCGGTTAAGCCCGAATAAAGAGCCGAGGCTCTAATACCAATTGAACGGATCGTATGGGCACCTAGAGGGGGGGGGTGAATAGGTGCTACTCAAATTTTAGTTCTTTTTCAATTTAGGCTTGACACAAAGGTAAATTCTCTAGATATGCAACTAAGGTGAATTTACCTATATGTCAACTAGCAAGCTAAACAAGATACAATATATAAAGGCAATAAAGGATAGAGGTAACCGAGAGTGGAGCACACGGAGACGAGGATGTGATTCCCGTAGTTCCTTCCTTTTTAGGGGAAGTACGTCTACGTTGGAGGGGTGTGGTTGCCACAAAGGCCTAACCAACGCCACGAAGGCTCACCCTATTCTCCGGTGCAAGCTTCCGCCACAAAGGCCTAGCTCACTTTCCACTAAGGGATTCCTCAAGGCGGAATCGGCCTTTACAATCTTGGGGCACGCATCCACAACCGAATTGGAGGCTCCCAAGCACAACACAATGTTGTGAAACAACAAGTAGCAATATATCAAATACACAAACAAGGTCTTGGGACACAAGGGAACCCAAGACACAAGGGCCCTCTAGCAAATGAGAGGGGAAATCAAATCGCTTCGGTGAGGATGTAGAGGATGGTCTTCTCCTTCGATTCTCCAAAGATCAAGAGCTTTGGTGGGGTGAGGGATGAGATCTAGTAGCTTTGGTGAGCTCAACAATGGTGGTGTTCTTCTCTTTTGCGCTGGCTGACTGTTGGAGAAGAAGAGGGGGGTATTTATACCCCCCCAAAATATCTGACCGTTGGCAGCCAGGAAGTCCGGCTATAGCCGGAGTTAAGTCCGGCTAAAGCCGGCCACACCGGCTAAAGCCGGCCACACCGGCTAAAGCCGGCCTCAGACCGGCTATAGCCGGCCTGAAAAATCCGGCCTAGCCGGAAATAGCCGGACAAAAAGCCGGTTGAGTCCAGAGGCGCAGGACCCTTCTCGAAAACGTGCAGTCCGGCTATAGCCGGTCTGGGGACCGGCTAAAGCCGGCCTAACTGGCCCAACTTTATCTGAAACTTCTCCAGGAGCTTATTTCCACCATTTCCTCAATAAATTCCTTTGGATAATGATACTTATCAAATATAACATATAAAACCCATATCTTGTGCAAGAATATTATAAAATCCTGCAAAGCATAATCACACATTAATAGATAATGTATTGTTAACAAACGCCAAAATCAATTAGGCGGGAAATGCTCTTTTCAATCTCCCCCTTTTTGGTGTTTGATGACAATACACAATTTTGCATGTTTCAAACGATATAAAATATAGACGGAGCTCCCGCTTGCTATGTGCCTTATTTTAAATTTGTATTTGAATACAAAGGCACATCAACAATAAGAACTCCGCCTAGATTTTATAATGTGATCCATATATGCACATATGCACAAGATATATATCAAAATTTCAACAAACAAATCATATGACAAGATATAGCATATAGGATTAATAACGATAAGCATAAGCATAAGGTCTACTACACAAGATAGTAGCACATAGTTCAACACATAGTAGATAACGAAGTTCAACCATGGGACACAAGCAAGCAAAGCTCGATATAAGAGCTTGTGACCCAACCAAATCCAAATGGAAATCCACCAAATCCAAATGGAACACATGCAAATGAGACTTCTCCCCCTTTGGCATCAAGACGCCAAAAAGGGAGACCACAACAAGAGATCACTCATCCACATCGTCAAAGTCCTCATCATCTTCATCATCTTCTTGGTCATCGTCTTCTTCCTCTTCATCATCATCTACCTCTTCTTCCTCATCTTCATCATCAACGGCTTCCTTGCCCTTGGAGGTGACTTCGGCTAGCTCCTTCCAATCAAAGGTTGATCCTTCATTCCACTTGCCAAAAGAAAAGGTGTCCTCGGATATATCTTGCTCTTGGGACTCCTCTTCATGGCTAGCTCCCTTGCCCTTCTCCACAGCCCTCAAACGAGTATCCAACTCTCTTGCTTCTTGGAGATGTGCTTGCGGTCCACATAGTCCTTGTACTGAGTGTGACACACATCATTGTTCATGCAAAAGAGAGCCCTTTGCCACCACTTAAGCTTCTTCATCTCTTGAGCCATTCCACCACTTGGTGGATCCGCATTCTTCCTCCTAGAGCCGGTAGCATAGATGTTGCCACCCATCACATCACTCGAAGAGGGATAAGCACTTGACGTGCTAGACACCAAATGAGCGGTCTTCTTGTAGAGCTTGTTGGGCTTGTGCACTTCCAAGTCTTCATCAAGCAAATCTTCTTCAATCTCAAAATCTCCCTCAATGCCTCTGTCAATGATAAGCCTCATGATGAATGGAGCATAAGGAGGGATCTTCCGATCAAGCATAGCAATCTTCATCTCCATAAAGATGAAGTACATCACATCGAGCTCCATCCCTTCACAATCTCTTCCGGCCTCAAAGACAAGCCGGGCATGGTGGAGCAAATGCACAAGACCACCTCTGATAGAATCATTGTTGCCCCACTTGGAGCAATGTTGGCACGGAACATCCGGAGCAAAATATCATAGAGGGGTAGGAGATTTGCAGTCTCTCCCGCTTTGCCCCCTGGACCATACAGGCACTGGATCTTCCCCTTGTTGTACTCAGTGGTATCAAGATGCAAACGGGCACCCCTAGGTCGATGAATGCCATCGAACCTATAGCCCAAAAGCTTCCCAAACCGAGACATGGTCGAGTACTTCCTCACTTCACCTATCATCCAAGTGAAACCAACCTCATCCTGAGTATCAAACTCTAACATGGCAAAGAACTGCTGAATCAGATGAGGGTTGTAGTCTTGCTTGAAGACCATCAGCTTGTGCAACCCTAGCTTCTCGGTGACCCACAGAGCATCTTCAAAGTACTCATCCCTGGACAGCGATGCAATGTTGGTGACCTTCATAGGGCACACCTTTGTGCTCATGGAAGCATAAATCTGCTCAAATATCCGCTGATGCTCAGATCGGTAGAAGGATGCACTGTCAATGTCCCTAGGCATTGAGTAGAACTTCTGCTCACGGAACTCCCTGTACTCTTGCTTGGACAGCTTCTTGAGATCACTGACATTGGCAAAGAGAGATTTCTTCTTGCGTTCTTCCAATCTCTTCCTCTTCAGAGCAGCTGCCACACGAGCATTTTGATTCTCTTGACGGCGGGCAAGCGAGGGATCACATACCGAGACCTCTTGGGTCGAGAACCACCTGCATACAGCACATATGAAGCGAGCATATAGGATAAGCATGCATGCCAGAGGATCAAAGAACAATAGCATAAAAGGAAAAAACAGGACTGTAATTGGTGATCTACACCGGCTATTTCCGGCCTTAGGCCGGCTTTAGCCGGTCAGGCCGGCTTTAGCCGGTCTGACACCGGCAAAAGCCGGACCAGATGAACAAGCTGCGAAATCACAGGAGTAGGCCACCAAAACAAGTCTAGTACTTTCAATTTATGCAATGTAGGAAGGAAATCATGACCAAACAATCTCAGATGCACAAGGTTCCCCCAAAAAAATCACTAACCCTAACCCTAGGAAGAACTAGGGAGAGAGAGAGAGGTGAAGGAGGGAGGGTACCCTGGTCCATTGAGAGGGCGCCGGAGAGGAGGTCCGGCCGAGGAGAGGGCTCCGGTGGCCAGAGGAGGTGAGAGACGGCGGCGGCGGCGGGTCCAAGGAGAGGAGCTCGAGCAGGAGATAGGCGTGGGGAGAAATGTGAGAAACCCTCACTCCCCACGGCCTAATGAGTTGGGCCCGAAAACTCCCAGGCCGGCTATAGCCGGGGTGCCCGGCTAAAGCCGGTCTAGATGACCCAAAACTGGAGATTTTGGATTTCTGGAATTTCTGGGCATGCACAAGAGGATGATTTGGCTTTAGATAAGTGGGCTTAGGACAGAAAAACACGCATGGAGTGGTTCTCGGCACTTGGCATTGCAAAACACAAGAAAACTTTGAAAAACCAATGCTAGTGCCTTCCCATTTCACAGAAAGAGACAATGACAAGAAAACTCAATGAAAGCTCAAATAAGGTTTGCAAGGAATTAACTCTTCGAAACGAAGAGGGTCGGTGGCCGAGGCCACCATGTATGAGTGTCATGGCATTGGACCGCGAAGATATATCTTGGGTCCATAACCAATACTCGTCATTGAAGCTCATATATCACAAAAATGATAGAAAGAGAACAATTTTATCACTATTGGCATTATGGGGGGAAGGATAGCCCAATTAATTAGGACCGCACTCCCCCTATCTCCATGCCCACACCTAAACCAAACAAGCATTGAAAATAGGTGTATTTGCAAGATGCTCAAGCCACACTCCTTGAATCAATGACATTTAGCTCATTCCTCAAATATCCAAATCTTGCTTCATCAAGGGGCTTCGTGAATATGTCGGCAAGTTGATCCTTGGTGCTTACATATGCAAGCTCAATATCACCACGGGCAACATGATCTCTAATAAAATGATTCCGGATCTCAATATGCTTGGTTCTTGAATGTTACACCGGATTATAGGCTATCTTGATAGCACTCTCATTGTCACATAAAAGAGGCACTTTGTCACAATTGACCCATACTCCTTTAAAGTTTGCCTCATCCATAACAATTGAGTGCATCCACTTGCGGCGGCAATATATTCGGCTTCGGCGGTGGAGAGAGATATACAATTTTGCTTCTTAGAAGACCAACACACCAAAGACCTACCAAGAAATTGGCAAGCTCCGGAGGTTGATTTCCTATCATCCTTGTCACTGGCCCAATCCGAATCCGTGAAGCCACAAAGAGAGAAATCCGAGCCTTTGGGATACCAAAGCCCATAAGTTGGGGTATGAACCAAATATCGAAAGATTCTCTTAACCGCCATAAGGTGGCTTTCTTTAGGAGCGGCTCGATACCTTGCACACACACCTACACTCAACACAATATCGGGTCTAGATGCGCAAAGGTAAAGCAAAGAACCGATCATAGAACGGTATACCTTTTGATCCACATCTTTACCATTGGGATCAAGCTCAAGATGACATTTTGTGGCCATTGGTGTGGCGGCCCCATTTAGTTCCTTCATCTTGAACCTCTTGAGCATGTCTTGGACATATTTGGCTTGATAAATAAAAGTCCCTTCTTTCAATTGCTTGATTTCAAAACCAAGAAAGAACTTCATTTCGCCCATCATAGACATCTCGAACCTATTGGTCATAAGCTTTGAAAATTCATCATTAAAAGCTTTGTTAGTAGAGCCAAAGATAATATCATCAACATATAGTTGGCATACGAAAAGCTCCCCATTGACCCTCTTAGTAAAAAGAGTAGGATCAATTTGCCCAACTTCAAACCCACGGTCTACCAACAACTCCCTAAGGTGCTCATACCACGCACGTGGGGCTTGTTTAAGGCCATAGAGTGCCTTATGGAGTTTGTAGACATGGTTCGGAAGTTGAGATCCTCAAACCCCGGGGGTTGCTTAACATACACTTCCTCTTTCAATGGACCATTAAGAAATGCACTCTTAACATCCATTTGTTGCAACTTAAAGTTATGATGAGTGGCATATGCAAGAAGGATACGGATGGACTCAAGGCGCGCCACGGGAGCATAAGTTTCTCCAAAGTCAATGCCTTCAACTTGAGAGAAACCTTGAGCAACCAATCTTGCCTTGTTCCTCACAACAATTCCATGCTCATCTTGCTTGTTCTTGAATATCCACTTTGTGCCAATCACATTGCGGCACTCCTTTGGCTTCTCTACTAACACCCATACATTATTGCGCTTGAAGTTGTTGAGTTCTTCATGCATAGCATCCAACCAATCCGGATCTTCAAGTGCTTCAAATACTTTCTTGGGTTCAACCATGGAGATGTAAGCATGATGAGAGCTAAATTGTGCCAATTGACGCCGGGTTGACACTTTGCTTCTTAAATCTCCAATCACTCTCTCAAGGGTATGACCTTTAAGTTCCAAGTCTCTTTCAACTCTTTCTTGCGACGGGCTTCGATCTCCTCATTTGACCTTGGAGGAGTCTCTTGATCATCTTGATCATTTTGGTCCCCGTCTTGACCATTAAATTGACCTTGATCATTATTATCTTCATGAGTAGGTTGATCTTGGTCATGTGAAGAATTGGGGGAGGTTGAGATAATCGGAGAGGATGGTGGTGCCCCTTCTTCTTCATGAAGGTCCTTGTCTTGTTCTTCGGTTGGTGCATTAGTTGCTTCCTTGGGAGAGGCTTGTTGAGCTTGTGAAGATGAAGGCTCCACTTGAGTAGAGCATAGTCCTTCCCGGTCGGCCACAAGGTGTCCCTCAATGGGGCGGAAAAATCCCACGCCCATTCTTCCTATGGCTTCTCGAGGTATTTCATCATCTACATCACAAGAAACAACATCTCGCCCCCCTTGGGAGCCGTCATTCTCTTCGAATACCACACTACAAGATTCTTCAACACGCCCGGTGGACTTGTTGAAGACTCTATAAGTGTGGGATTCGGCACCATAACCAACAAAAATACCTTCTATTGCTTTCGGATCAAATTTACCTAAACGAACTCCTTTTCTTTGAAAGAAACACTTACACCCGAAAACCCGGTAGTAGGAGATGTTGGGCTTGCTTCCGGTGAGTATTTCATATGGAGTCTTGTTTAGGCCTTTGCGGAGGAAGAGCCGGTTTGATGAATGACAAGCCGTAGAGATAGCTTCGGCCCAAAAGTTGTATGGAGACTTAAACTCCGCCAACATGGACCTAGCCATATCCATAAGAGTCCGGTTCTTCCTTTCGGCTACACCATTTTGTTGAGGGGTATATGCAGCGGAATATTGATGACGAATTCCCTCATCACTAAGAAATCCATTTAAGGTGTAGTTCTTGAACTCCGAGCCATTGTCACTTCTTATTGCCAAAATAGTTTGCCCATGTTGACGTTCAACTTCCTTGGCAAAGTCGATGACGGTTTGTTGAGTCTCACTCTTATGCTTGAAGAAGTAAACCCAAGTATATCTTGAATAGTCATCAACAATCACCAAACAATATTTCTTCCCACCAAGACTTGCATGAGAGGGAGGACCAAAAAGATCCACATGAAGGAGCTCCAAGATCCTCTTGGAAGAAATGATAGTCTTGCTTGGGTGGGGAGAATCATGCATTTTTCCTAGAACGCAAGCCCTGCAAACACGATCTTTGGCAAAAGAAACATTCTCTTTTAGTCCGAGTATGTGGCCACCCTTGTGAAGGCTTTGCAAGTTCTCATATTGACATGGGATAAATGGCGATGCCAAAGCCAACCCACATCGGCCTTTCCAAATAAACACATTGCACTTGTAGTGGTTTTCCCCGAAAAGTCCACCACATACAAGTTATTTTCAATGTGTCCAACGAAAGCGACCTTTAGAGACTTGCTCCACAAGAGTACCACAATTTTATTATCAATGAAGACGGAAAAGCCCATCTTACCAAGTGCACGAACTGAAAGTAAATTATAACCAAGGGTCTCAACAAGCATGACGTCCACAAGGGAAATATTCGGTGCGACCACCACCTTGCCAAGACCCAATACCTCGGATTGTGACATGTCTCCATAAGTGACGGTTATATGATTGTCATTTGGTCTCATCTCCGTCATAATCTTCTTGCTTCCGGTCATAGGACTTGTGCATCCACTATCAAGCACCCATTTTGATCCACCGGAAGCATAGTCCTACAAGAGATCATTGCTTGGTTTTAGGTCCCCATTTTTCAATGGGTCCTCTTTTGTTAGCAACAAGGGTCTTTGGAACCCAAATGGACCAAGCAACATAACCATCATTTGGACCAACATATTTTGCATAAACATCACCATAATAATCACGAAATAAAACATAGTGAGGGTTAGCAATTCCCGCATGATCACCATGAGTGGCTTTGCCACCCACAATAGGATCCTTCTTTGCTTGAGCGGGCTTGGCCTTCTTTTTCTTGTTGTTCTTCTTCTTCTTTGAGACATAGCCAATCCCCGTTTTATCACCAAATGCCTTTTGCTTACTCAAAAGGTCATTTAAGTTTTTCTCACCTATGGGAATGGAGGACTTGGCAAGCTCATCTTTCAACCTAGCATTTTCTTCAATAACATTTGCATGATCACAAGTAGAAGTAGAAGAACTAGGCACATTATTCTTAGTCAATTGAATTTGAAGTTGTTCATGTGACTTGGTAAGAATAGAGTGTTCACTTTTCAAGGCCTTGTGAGCCTTGTCAAGATCTTCTAAATCCTTAACAAGTATATCATGACCAACACCAAATTCAACCTTTTCCTTTTTAAGCATTTTTACTTTAGCACGAGCATGATCTCGCTCTTTAATGAGTTTGGAAACAACTTCATTATTAGCTTCCTCAATGGAATCGAGCTTCTCTTCAAGAGTTGCTCGTTCCTCTTGCTCTTCTTCAAGAGACTCGGTTAGTGAGGCAATATCTTGAGCATATTCTCTTTCAAGCCTCATTTGTTCATCTAGTTTTTCAAGAGTTTTACCATATTGGCTCAATAGACGTTCAAAGTGAATCTTATGAACGCCATCTACACTAGACACATAGTCATCAAAAGCAATAATTTCTTCCTTTACTCCAAGACTAGCAAGATCATTCAAGGAAGCATCATTTGTCTTAGAGGAAGAGAAAGATGTGGGTGATACCTCGGAAGACTTGGCCATAAGGCATTTGACGTTCTTGAGAAGAGAGTCCTCATTGGGGGATTCAAAGAGTGATGTGGAGGAAGTGGAGGTGGTTGCCATTGCGGCCATCTCACTAGTTGTGGTTTCTTCTTCATCACTCTCACTTGCGGAGTACTCTTCTTGAGTCAAGAACACAAACTTTGGTTGCTTCCTCTTTGGTCCACCCTTCTTCACAAAAGGCTTCTTGGATGGTGACTTGGTCTTGTTCTTGAAGATGAGCTTTCCACCATGGTCTTCTCTCTTCTCATAAGGGCACTCGGCAACGAAGTGAAATCTATCATTGCAATTGTAGCAAGTCCTCACCCTTTGACCATTGTTGTCATTCCTTTGATAGCCACTTGACTTGCTTCTTCTTTGATTGTCTTCTTTGGCCTTGTGTGGATCAACCCAAAAGGTTTTTCCATAGAAGGCCATGTGCTCATTGTACTCATGTCTTATGTCCTCGGGACACATCTCTAGCCTTGCTTTAATACTTGCTTGAAGAGGAACCTCTTTCTCAACCACACTTGCTTTCAATGCAAGATTGGAGCTTCTTTGCATCCCTATGGCACGGGCACGAGCATCTTCCGCATTTTGTGCGGAAACCTTGTAGGCTTGAATCTCTTGCATCACTTGATTTGAGGTCATCTCATTGAAGTTGTGCTTTCCTTGAACACTCTTTATATCCGCGGGCTCATATGGAGTGAGAGCAAGAATGTACTTCATCTTGATCCACTCATCATCAATATGGTGAGCACCGAGGTTCTTGAAGGTGGTAGCAATGGTCTTGAGTCTTCTATACATTTCTTGATGATCCTCACCATCCAACATGAAGAAACCCTCCGCTTGATTTGAGAAGGCAATATATCTTGTCTTCTTCATGCTCTCATTGCCAACAAAGACATCGGAGAGAGCTTGCCAAGCTTCTTTGGCGGTGAAGAAGTGTTGGATGTGAGGCAAGTCCTTGGATCCCACGGCGACTTGAATCATGTGAAGAGCGGTAGCATTGAGTTGGCTATCGACCGTCTCTCTTCTTGTCATGTTGTGGGGATCCACGGCCTTGAATCCTTCCTCAACGATCCTCCAAAGCTCGATGCAAGAACTGCGCATATGAGAGATCATTTGATATTGCCATTGACCAAAATTTAATGCATCAAGCTTAGGTGGATCTCCTCTATGATTAATATGAGGATGAGGAACCGGCGGGTCGGGTGAATACCAATGTGGGAATTCACCTTTCCCGTCGTCCTTGGTGGAAGACTTAGCATCGCCATTTTTATCGGTGCCCTCCACATCAATTACCACATTTTCCACTTGTGGAGTAGCGGGTTTTTCCGGAGGTGGAGGGGCATTAGTAGTTTTAGCTTGCAAGAGTTGCGCTATCATTTCACGCAACTCATTTACTTGAGTTGTCATGGAAGCCATGGATGATTCCAAAGATTTGAACTCACCCATGGAAACTTGACCCGAGCCCTCACTCGGAGAGGTGTCCATACTCTTAGGCGGTTAAGCCCGAATAAAGAGCCGAGGCTCTAATACCAATTGAACGGATCGTATGGGCACCTAGAGGGGGGGGGTGAATAGGTGCTACTCAAATTTTAGTTCTTTTTCAATTTAGGCTTGACACAAAGGTAAATTCTCTAGATATGCAACTAAGGTGAATTTACCTATATGTCAACTAGCAAGCTAAACAAGATACAATATATAAAGGCAATAAAGGATAGAGGTAACCGAGAGTGGAGCACACGGAGACGAGGATGTGATTCCCGTAGTTCCTTCCTTTTTAGGGGAAGTACGTCTACGTTGGAGGGGTGTGGTTGCCACAAAGGCCTAACCAACGCCACGAAGGCTCACCCTATTCTCCGGTGCAAGCTTCCGCCACAAAGGCCTAGCTCACTTTCCACTAAGGGATTCCTCAAGGCGGAATCGGCCTTTACAATCTTGGGGCACGCATCCACAACCGAATTGGAGGCTCCCAAGCACAACACAATGTTGTGAAACAACAAGTAGCAATATATCAAATACACAAACAAGGTCTTGGGACACAAGGGAACCCAAGACACAAGGGCCCTCTAGCAAATGAGAGGGGAAATCAAATCGCTTCGGTGAGGATGTAGAGGATGGTCTTCTCCTTCGATTCTCCAAAGATCAAGAGCTTTGGTGGGGTGAGGGATGAGATCTAGTAGCTTTGGTGAGCTCAACAATGGTGGTGTTCTTCTCTTTTGCGCTGGCTGACTGTTGGAGAAGAAGAGGGGGGTATTTATACCCCCCCAAAATATCTGACCGTTGGCAGCCAGGAAGTCCGGCTATAGCCGGAGTTAAGTCCGGCTAAAGCCGGCCACACCGGCTAAAGCCGGCCACACCGGCTAAAGCCGGCCTCAGACCGGCTATAGCCGGCCTGAAAAATCCGGCCTAGCCGGAAATAGCCGGACAAAAAGCCGGTTGAGTCCAGAGGCGCAGGACCCTTCTCGAAAACGTGCAGTCCGGCTATAGCCGGTCTGGGGACCGGCTAAAGCCGGCCTAACTGGCCCAACTTTATCTGAAACTTCTCCAGGAGCTTATTTCCACCATTTCCTCAATAAATTCCTTTGGATAATGATACTTATCAAATATAACATATAAAACCCAATATCTTGTGCAAGAATATTATAAAATCCTGCAAAGCATAATCACACATTAATAGATAATGTATTGTTAACAAACGCCAAAATCAATTAGGCGGGAAATGCTCTTTCAATCTCCCCCTTTTTGGTGTTTGATGACAATACACAATTTTGCATGTTTCAAACGATATAAAATATAGACGGAGCTCCCGCTTGCTATGTGCCTTATTTTAAATTTGTATTTGAATACAAAGGCACATCAACAATAAGAACTCCGCCTAGATTTTATAATGTGATCCATATATGCACATATGCACAAGATATATATCAAAATTTCAACAAACAAATCATATGACAAGATATAGCATATAGGATTAATAACGATAAGCATAAGCATAAGGTCTACTACACAAGATAGTAGCACATAGTTCAACACATAGTAGATAACGAAGTTCAACCATGGGACACAAGCAAGCAAAGCTCGATATAAGAGCTTGTGACCCAACCAAATCCAAATGGAAATCCACCAAATCCAAATGGAACACATGCAAATGAGACTTCTCCCCCTTTGGCATCAAGACGCCAAAAAGGGAGACCACAACAAGAGATCACTCATCCACATCGTCAAAGTCCTCATCATCTTCATCATCTTCTTGGTCATCGTCTTCTTCCTCTTCATCATCATCTACCTCTTCTTCCTCATCTTCATCATCAACGGCTTCCTTGCCCTTGGAGGTGACTTCGGCTAGCTCCTTCCAATCAAAGGTTGATCCTTCATTCCACTTGCCAAAAGAAAAGGTGTCCTCGGATATATCTTGCTCTTGGGACTCCTCTTCATGGCTAGCTCCCTTGCCCTTCTCCACAGCCCTCAAACGAGTATCCAACTCTCTTTGCTTCTTGGAGATGTGCTTGCGGTCCACATAGTCCTTGTACTGAGTGTGACACACATCATTGTTCATGCAAAAGAGAGCCCTTTGCCACCACTTAAGCTTCTTCATCTCTTGAGCCATTCCACCACTTGGTGGATCCGCATTCTTCCTCCTAGAGCCGGTAGCATAGATGTTGCCACCCATCACATCACTCGAAGAGGGATAAGCACTTGACGTGCTAGACACCAAATGAGCGGTCTTCTTGTAGAGCTTGTTGGGCTTGTGCACTTCCAAGTCTTCATCAAGCAAATCTTCTTCAATCTCAAAATCTCCCTCAATGCCTCTGTCAATGATAAGCCTCATGATGAATGGAGCATAAGGAGGGATCTTCCGATCAAGCATAGCAATCTTCATCTCCATAAAGATGAAGTACATCACATCGAGCTCCATCCCTTCACAATCTCTTCCGGCCTCAAAGACAAGCCGGGCATGGTGGAGCAAATGCACAAGACCACCTCTGATAGAATCATTGTTGCCCCCACTTGGAGCAATGTTGGCACGGAACATCCGGAGCAAAATATCATAGAGGGGTAGGAGATTTGCAGTCTCTCCCGCTTTGCCCCCTGGACCATACAGGCACTGGATCTTCCCCTTGTTGTACTCAGTGGTATCAAGATGCAAACGGGCACCCCTAGGTCGATGAATGCCATCGAACCTATAGCCCAAAAGCTTCCCAAACCGAGACATGGTCGAGTACTTCCTCACTTCACCTATCATCCAAGTGAAACCAACCTCATCCTGAGTATCAAACTCTAACATGGCAAAGAACTGCTGAATCAGATGAGGGTTGTAGTCTTGCTTGAAGACCATCAGCTTGTGCAACCCTAGCTTCTCGGTGACCCACAGAGCATCTTCAAAGTACTCATCCCTGGACAGCGATGCAATGTTGGTGACCTTCATAGGGCACACCTTTGTGCTCATGGAAGCATAAATCTGCTCAAATATCCGCTGATGCTCAGATCGGTAGAAGGATGCACTGTCAATGTCCCTAGGCATTGAGTAGAACTTCTGCTCACGGAACTCCCTGTACTCTTGCTTGGACAGCTTCTTGAGATCACTGACATTGGCAAAGAGAGATTTCTTCTTGCGTTCTTCCAATCTCTTCCTCTTCAGAGCAGCTGCCACACGAGCATTTTGATTCTCTTGACGGCGGGCAAGCGAGGGATCAACATACCGAGACCTCTTGGGTCGAGAACCACCTGCATACAGCACATATGAAGCGAGCATATAGGATAAGCATGCATGCCAGAGGATCAAAGAACAATAGCATAAAAGGAAAAAACAGGACTGTAATTGGTGATCTACACCGGCTATTTCCGGCCTTAGGCCGGCTTTAGCCGGTCAGGCCGGCTTTAGCCGGTCTGACACCGGCAAAAGCCGGACCAGATGAACAAGCTGCGAAATCACAGGAGTAGGCCACCAAAACAAGTCTAGTACTTTCAATTTATGCAATGTAGGAAGGAAATCATGACCAAACAATCTCAGATGCACAAGGTTCCCCCAAAAAAATCACTAACCCTAACCCTAGGAAGAACTAGGGAGAGAGAGAGAGAGGTGAAGGAGGGAGGGTACCCTGGTCCATTGAGAGGGCGCCGGAGAGGAGGTCCGGCCGAGGAGAGGGCTCCGGTGGCCAGAGGAGGTGAGAGACGGCGGCGGCGGCGGGTCCAAGGAGAGGAGCTCGAGCAGGAGATAGGCGTGGGGAGAAATGTGAGAAACCCTCACTCCCCACGGCCTAATGAGTTGGGCCCGAAAACTCCCAGGCCGGCTATAGCCGGGGTGCCCGGCTAAAGCCGGTCTAGATGACCCAAAACTGGAGATTTTGATTTCTGGAATTTCTGGGCATGCACAAGAGGATGATTTGGCTTTAGATAACTGGGCTTAGGACAGAAAACACGCATGGAGTGGTTCTCGGCACTTGGCATTGCAAAACACAAGAAAACTTTGAAAAACCAATGCTAGTGCCTTCCCATTTCACAGAAAGAGACAATGACAAGAAAACTCAATGAAAGCTCAAATAAGGTTTGCAAGGAATTAACTCTTCGAAACGAAGAGGTCGGTGGCCGAGGCCACCATGTATGAGTGTCATGGCATTGGACCGCGAAGATATATCTTGGGTCCATAACCAATACTCGTCATTGAAGCTCATATATCACAAAAATGATAGAAAGAGAACAATTTTATCACTATTGGCATTATGGGGGGAAGGATAGCCCAATTAATTAGGACCGCACTCCCCCTATCTCCATGCCCACACCTAAACCAAACAAGCATTGAAAATAGGTGTATTTGCAAGATGCTCAAGCCACACTCCTTGAATCAATGACATTTAGCTCATTCCTCAAATATCCAAATCTTGCTTCATCAAGGGGCTTCGTGAATATGTCGGCAAGTTGATCCTTGGTGCTTACATATGCAAGCTCAATATCACCACGGGCAACATGATCTCTAATAAAATGATTCCGGATCTCAATATGCTTGGTTCTTGAATGTTACACCGGATTATAGGCTATCTTGATAGCACTCTCATTGTCACATAAAAGAGGCACTTTGTCACAATTGACCCCATACTCCTTTAAAGTTTGCCTCATCCATAACAATTGAGTGCATCCACTTGCGGCGGCAATATATTCGGCTTCGGCGGTGGAGAGAGATATACAATTTTGCTTCTTAGAAGACCAACACACCAAAGACCTACCAAGAAATTGGCAAGCTCCGGAGGTTGATTTCCTATCATCCTTGTCACTGGCCCAATCCGAATCCGTGAAGCCACAAAGAGAGAAATCCGAGCCTTTGGGATACCAAAGCCCATAAGTTGGGGTATGAACCAAATATCGAAAGATTCTCTTAACCGCCATAAGGTGGCTTTCTTTAGGAGCGGCTCGATACCTTGCACACACACCTACACTCAACACAATATCGGGTCTAGATGCGCAAAGGTAAAGCAAAGAACCGATCATAGAACGGTATACCTTTTGATCCACATCTTTACCATTGGGATCAAGCTCAAGATGACATTTTGTGGCCATTGGTGTGGCGGCCCCATTTAGTTCCTTCATCTTGAACCTCTTGAGCATGTCTTGGACATATTTGGCTTGATAAATAAAAGTCCCTTCTTTCAATTGCTTGATTTCAAAACCAAGAAAGAACTTCATTTCGCCCATCATAGACATCTCGAACCTATTGGTCATAAGCTTTGAAAATTCATCATTAAAAGCTTTGTTAGTAGAGCCAAAGATAATATCATCAACATATAGTTGGCATACGAAAAGCTCCCCATTGACCCTCTTAGTAAAAAGAGTAGGATCAATTTGCCCAACTTCAAACCCACGGTCTACCAACAACTCCCTAAGGTGCTCATACCACGCACGTGGGGCTTGTTTAAGGCCATAGAGTGCCTTATGGAGTTTGTAGACATGGTTCGGGAAGTTGAGATCCTCAAACCCCGGGGGTTGCTTAACATACACTTCCTCTTTCAATGGACCATTAAGAAATGCACTCTTAACATCCATTTGTTGCAACTTAAAGTTATGATGAGTGGCATATGCAAGAAGGATACGGATGGACTCAAGGCGCGCCACGGGAGCATAAGTTTCTCCAAAGTCAATGCCTTCAACTTGAGAGAAACCTTGAGCAACCAATCTTGCCTTGTTCCTCACAACAATTCCATGCTCATCTTGCTTGTTCTTGAATATCCACTTTGTGCCAATCACATTGCGGCACTCCTTTGGCTTCTCTACTAACACCCATACATTATTGCGCTTGAAGTTGTTGAGTTCTTCATGCATAGCATCCAACCAATCCGGATCTTCAAGTGCTTCAAATACTTTCTTGGGTTCAACCATGGAGATGTAAGCATGATGAGAGCTAAATTGTGCCAATTGACGCCGGGTTGACACTTTGCTTCTTAAATCTCCAATCACTCTCTCAAGGGTATGACCTTTAAGTTCCAAGTCTCTTTCAACTCTTTTCTTGCGACGGGCTTCGATCTCCTCATTTGACCTTGGAGGAGTCTCTTGATCATCTTGATCATTTTGGTCCCCGTCTTGACCATTAAATTGACCTTGATCATTATTATCTTCATGAGTAGGTTGATCTTGGTCATGTGAAGAATTGGGGGAGGTTGAGATAATCGGAGAGGATGGTGGTGCCCCTTCTTCTTCATGAAGGTCCTTGTCTTGTTCTTCGGTTGGTGCATTAGTTGCTTCCTTGGGAGAGGCTTGTTGAGCTTGTGAAGATGAAGGCTCCACTTGAGTAGAGCATAGTCCTTCCCGGTCGGCCACAAGGTGTCCCTCAATGGGGCGGAAAAATCCCACGCCCATTCTTCCTATGGCTTCTCGAGGTATTTCATCATCTACATCACAAGAAACAACATCTCGCCCCCCTTGGGAGCCGTCATTCTCTTCGAATACCACACTACAAGATTCTTCAACACGCCCGGTGGACTTGTTGAAGACTCTATAAGTGTGGGATTCGGCACCATAACCAACAAAAATACCTTCTATTGCTTTCGGATCAAATTTACCTAAACGAACTCCTTTTCTTTGAAAGAAACACTTACACCCGAAAACCCGGTAGTAGGAGATGTTGGGCTTGCTTCCGGTGAGTATTTCATATGGAGTCTTGTTTAGGCCTTTGCGGAGGAAGAGCCGGTTTGATGAATGACAAGCCGTAGAGATAGCTTCGGCCCAAAAGTTGTATGGAGACTTAAACTCCGCCAACATGGACCTAGCCATATCCATAAGAGTCCGGTTCTTCCTTTCGGCTACACCATTTTGTTGAGGGGTATATGCAGCGGAATATTGATGACGAATTCCCTCATCACTAAGAAATCCATTTAAGGTGTAGTTCTTGAACTCCGAGCCATTGTCACTTCTTATTGCCAAAATAGTTTGCCCATGTTGACGTTCAACTTCCTTGGCAAAGTCGATGACGGTTTGTTGAGTCTCACTCTTATGCTTGAAGAAGTAAACCCAAGTATATCTTGAATAGTCATCAACAATCACCAAACAATATTTCTTCCCACCAAGACTTGCATGAGAGGGAGGACCAAAAAGATCCACATGAAGGAGCTCCAAGATCCTCTTGGAAGAAATGATAGTCTTGCTTGGGTGGGGAGAATCATGCATTTTTCCTAGAACGCAAGCCCTGCAAACACGATCTTTGGCAAAAGAAACATTCTCTTTTAGTCCGAGTATGTGGCCACCCTTGTGAAGGCTTTGCAAAGTTCTCATATTGACATGGGATAAATGGCGATGCCAAAGCCAACCCACATCGGCCTTTCCAAATAAACACATTGCACTTGTAGTGGTTTTCCCCGAAAAGTCCACCACATACAAGTTATTTTCAATGTGTCCAACGAAAGCGACCTTTAGAGACTTGCTCCACAAGAGTACCACAATTTTATTATCAATGAAGACGGAAAAGCCCATCTTACCAAGTGCACGAACTGAAAGTAAATTATAACCAAGGGTCTCAACAAGCATGACGTCCACAAGGGAAATATTCGGTGCGACCACCACCTTGCCAAGACCCAATACCTCGGATTGTGACATGTCTCCATAAGTGACGGTTATATGATTGTCATTTGGTCTCATCTCCGTCATAATCTTCTTGCTTCCGGTCATAGGACTTGTGCATCCACTATCAAGCACCCATTTTGATCCACCGGAAGCATAGTCCTACAAGAGATCATTGCTTGGTTTTAGGTCCCCATTTTTCAATGGGTCCTCTTTTGTTAGCAACAAGGGTCTTTGGAACCCAAATGGACCAAGCAACATAACCATCATTTGGACCAACATATTTTGCATAAACATCACCATAATAATCACGAAATAAAACATAGTGAGGGTTAGCAATTCCCGCATGATCACCATGAGTGGCTTTGCCACCCACAATAGGATCCTTCTTTGCTTGAGCGGGCTTGGCCTTCTTTTTCTTGTTGTTCTTCTTCTTCTTTGAGACATAGCCAATCCCCGTTTTATCACCAAATGCCTTTTGCTTACTCAAAAGGTCATTTAAGTTTTTCTCACCTATGGGAATGGAGGACTTGGCAAGCTCATCTTTCAACCTAGCATTTTCTTCAATAACATTTGCATGATCACAAGTAGAAGTAGAAGAACTAGGCACATTATTCTTAGTCAATTGAATTTGAAGTTGTTCATGTGACTTGGTAAGAATAGAGTGTTCACTTTTCAAGGCCTTGTGAGCCTTGTCAAGATCTTCTAAATCCTTAACAAGTATATCATGACCAACACCAAATTCAACCTTTTCCTTTTTAAGCATTTTTACTTTAGCACGAGCATGATCTCGCTCTTTAATGAGTTTGGAAACAACTTCATTATTAGCTTCCTCAATGGAATCGAGCTTCTCTTCAAGAGTTGCTCGTTCCTCTTGCTCTTCTTCAAGAGACTCGGTTAGTGAGGCAATATCTTGAGCATATTCTCTTTCAAGCCTCATTTGTTCATCTAGTTTTTCAAGAGTTTTACCATATTGGCTCAATAGACGTTCAAAGTGAATCTTATGAACGCCATCTACACTAGACACATAGTCATCAAAAGCAATAATTTCTTCCTTTACTCCAAGACTAGCAAGATCATTCAAGGAAGCATCATTTGTCTTAGAGGAAGAGAAAGATGTGGGTGATACCTCGGAAGACTTGGCCATAAGGCATTTGACGTTCTTGAGAAGAGAGTCCTCATTGGGGGATTCAAAGAGTGATGTGGAGGAAGTGGAGGTGGTTGCCATTGCGGCCATCTCACTAGTTGTGGTTTCTTCTTCATCACTCTCACTTGCGGAGTACTCTTCTTGAGTCAAGAACACAAACTTTGGTTGCTTCCTCTTTGGTCCACCCTTCTTCACAAAAGGCTTCTTGGATGGTGACTTGGTCTTGTTCTTGAAGATGAGCTTTCCACCATGGTCTTCTCTCTTCTCATAAGGGCACTCGGCAACGAAGTGAAATCTATCATTGCAATTGTAGCAAGTCCTCACCCTTTGACCATTGTTGTCATTCCTTTGATAGCCACTTGACTTGCTTCTTCTTTGATTGTCTTCTTTGGCCTTGTGTGGATCAACCCAAAAGGTTTTTCCATAGAAGGCCATGTGCTCATTGTACTCATGTCTTATGTCCTCGGGACACATCTCTAGCCTTGCTTTAATACTTGCTTGAAGAGGAACCTCTTTCTAAACCACACTTGCTTTCAATGCAAGATTGGAGCTTCTTTGCATCCCTATGGCACGGGCACGAGCATCTTCCGCATTTTGTGCGGAAACCTTGTAGGCTTGAATCTCTTGCATCACTTGATTTGAGGTCATCTCATTGAAGTTGTGCTTTCCTTGAACACTCTTTATATCCGCGGGCTCATATGGAGTGAGAGCAAGAATGTACTTCATCTTGATCCACTCATCATCAATATGGTGAGCACCGAGGTTCTTGAAGGTGGTAGCAATGGTCTTGAGTCTTCTATACATTTCTTGATGATCCTCACCATCCAACATGAAGAAACCCTCCGCTTGATTTGAGAAGGCAATATATCTTGTCTTCTTCATGCTCTCATTGCCAACAAAGACATCGGAGAGAGCTTGCCAAGCTTCTTTGGCGGTGAAGAAGTGTTGGATGTGAGGCAAGTCCTTGAATCCCACGGCGACTTGAATCATGTGAAGAGCGGTAGCATTGAGTTGGCTATCGACCGTCTCTCTTCTTGTCATGTTGTGGGGATCCACGGCCTTGAATCCTTCCTCAACGATCCTCCAAAGCTCGATGCAAGAACTGCGCATATGAGAGATCATTTGATATTGCCATTGACCAAAATTTAATGCATCAAGCTTAGGTGGATCTCCTCTATGATTAATATGAGGATGAGGAACCGGCGGGTCGGGTGAATACCAATGTGGGAATTCACCTTTCCCGTCGTCCTTGGTGGAAGACTTAGCATCGCCATTTTTATCGGTGCCCTCCACATCAATTACCACATTTTCCACTTGTGGAGTAGCGGGTTTTTCCGGAGGTGGAGGGGCATTAGTAGTTTTAGCTTGCAAGAGTTGCGCTATCATTTCACGCAACTCATTTACTTGAGTTGTCATGGAAGCCATGGATGATTCCAAAGATTTGAACTCACCCATGGAAACTTGACCCGAGCCCTCACTCGGAGAGGTGTCCATACTCTTAGGCGGTTAAGCCCGAATAAAGAGCCGAGGCTCTAATACCAATTGAACGGATCGTATGGGCACCTAGAGGGGGGGTGAATAGGTGCTACTCAAATTTTAGTTCTTTTTCAATTTAGGCTTGACACAAAGGTAAATTCTCTAGATATGCAACTAAGGTGAATTTACCTATATGTCAACTAGCAAGCTAAACAAGATACAATATATAAAGGCAATAAAGGATAGAGGTAACCGAGAGTGGAGCACACGGAGACGAGGATGTGATTCCCGTAGTTCCTTCCTTTTTAGGGGAAGTACGTCTACGTTGGAGGGGTGTGGTTGCCACAAAGGCCTAACCAACGCCACGAAGGCTCACCCTATTCTCCGGTGCAAGCTTCCGCCACAAAGGCCTAGCTCACTTTCCACTAAGGGATTCCTCAAGGCGGAATCGGCCTTTACAATCTTGGGGCACGCATCCACAACCGAATTGGAGGCTCCCAAGCACAACACAATGCTGTGAAACAACAAGTAGCAATATATCAAATACACAAACAAGGTCTTGGGACACAAGGGAACCCAAGACACAAGGGCCCTCTAGCAAATGAGAGGGGAAATCAAATCGCTTCGGTGAGGATGTAGAGGATGGTCTTCTCCTTCGATTCTCCAAAGATCAAGAGCTTTGGTGGGGTGAGGGAGGAGATCTAGTAGCTTTGGTGAGCTCAACAATGGTGGTGTTCTTCTCTTTTGCGCTGGCTGACTGTTGGAGAAGAAGAGGGGGGTATTTATACCCCCCCAAAATATCTGACCGTTGGCAGCCAGGAAGTCCGGCTATAGCCGGAGTTAAGTCCGGCTAAAGCCGGCCACACCGGCTAAAGCCGGCCTGAAAAATCCGGCCTAGCCGGAAATAGCCGGACAAAAAGCCGGTTGAGTCCAGAGGCGCAGGACCCTTCTCGAAAACGTGCAGTCCGGCTATAGCCGGTCTGGGGACCGGCTAAAGCCGGCCTAACTGGCCCAACTTTATCTGAAACTTCTCCAGGAGCTTATTTCCACCATTTCCTCAATAAATTCCTTTGGATAATGATACTTATCAAATATAACATATAAAACCCAATATCTTGTGCAAGAATATTATAAAATCCTACAAAGCATAATCACACATTAATAGATAATGTATTGTTAACAAACGCCAAAATCAATTAGGCGGGAAATGCTCTTTCAGTGTGCGCCGTTGGATCCTGATCGATCGGTCGCGTACCGATTCAGAGAACTTAAGTGACCTGACCAGTGGGACCCCCCCTGTCAGGTTCCGTTTTATTCATTTCCCGCCCCGAAGCGAAGCGGTATGGGCCGGCCCGTTCGGGTTTCGTCTGAATTAGGCCCAGCTAGTTAAGTTTCGGTCCGTTTCAATTTTTATTTTTCCCGCCCGTTTGAATTAATTCAAATAACTTTCAGATGTGATTTTCAAACTTTAATTCAAAGAGATTTACAAATCCATTTCTAGCAAATAAATATGCGTTGGAAAGCTTGTCAAATGCTCTAGCCTGTAGAACTGGTTAGAATTCCATTTGAAGTAGGAATTTAATTAAATAAGAATAGTGTGACCATAACTTTATTAATCATAGAAGATTTCTAGAAAATTGTTTAAGCCTCCTAAAATCATGAAATTTAAATTGTGAACTCACCAATGACCTCCCTTACTATTAGTCAACTTTAATCAACTCAAACCTTGTTAGTGGTATCAATTAGACCCTAATCCCATCTCAGTTGGTAGCATAAAATGATAGATCTCTATCCTACACTTAAAATTAAATTGCCCTCAATACCAACTCACATAATTAGTCAATCCCCACTTGAACTAGCCCTATTAACCATAGTTACCTACCCATACTCCAAAAAGTAAACAACACATGGCATATGGTAGAAAATTTAACTTACACACTCAATGCAAACTTGGAAGAAAAACTTGCAATCCAACTTCATAAAATGCAACATGAATGCTTTTGTTAGCAAACAAAGATGTATGCTTGGTGTGTTGTTAGCATTGTGTAGTGATTGTGTGTTTTGTGTTGGTTTCGTTATTAGACGCTAGTGTTGCTGAGGAGGATATTGAGGGGGGATATTATCAAGAAGAAGAAGAAGAAGAATACCCCGGACACTTTGCCAACCAAGGCAAGCCATCTTTTGAATCATACTCCAAATGCCTAGTTTTACTATTGCATTCTACTTGTTTAAGTAAATTGCATGATTGAATTGCTAGAGTAGAATGATAGAAGTGTAGTGATATCTTGCTTAGCAAGAGCATCAAGCTGAGTTTATCCAATCATATTTAGTGGTATCATCACTCAATGTAGTTGCTTAGTCGCTAATAAAATTGAGGCCATCTATAAGGGGAACCCTATTGGAAAAGTGGTGACTTGAACTTGAAACTTGAATTGGAGATTGCTCCTACATGATGGCTTTATGAAAGAAATCAATCTTGACTAAGAACTATGAAATGTATTTCTCAATGACAACGAGTGATGTACTATGGGAGCCAACCATACCGTACGACCACATTACCCCTGAATGGGAAGGGGCTTAGTCCGTAGTTTGCTTGTTTTAGTATGGGAGACCTCATTTGAACTTATAGAAGCGGGGACCCCGAGGGGACGCTTCCGAAGCCGGGACTTGCCATAGCTGTGATGGAGGATACCACAGTCTATGGGAGTCCAAAATATAGCACTCTATAGCCGGAAAAACTATGAGTTCCATTCCGTATCTGGACTCGTAGGGAGGATCCCCATACTAAGGTAGGCAAGTGAAAGAGTTTGTTTGATTATTTGAACCCCGCATACTTGTGTATGGCGATCCGTGGACTTCTCCCGGCAGATGTATCGAATCTTGTGGGTAAAGTGTACCCCTCTGCAGAGGTTCTTAAAACTATTCGAATAGCCGCGTCCGCGGTCATGGACAGTTGGCAAGCTGTACTTGACTTTTGTCAAGAGTAAAAATAACAATGGTGAACTTGGTGAATGACTTGACTTGACCTTGATGTTGACACACTTAAAGTTCTTCTTTAGATTGAACTTAGAGAACTAAACCTCTTTTCTACCAATGAACATTCTTGGGAAATAAAACTAGCTTTTGCAAATAAACTTAGTGCTTAGTCCACCATATCAACCTTGCATATCTACTTCATCATTTCATTTATAAGATGGTTTGCGAGTGCATCCAATGTACTCATGGCTGTGTCCCTGGCTATCAACTTGGCCAGACTATGGGGAAGAGTACCAGGAGGAAGGGTATGAAGAAGAGTACCAGAACTAAGCTGGTCTCCATGAGTCGCCATTGCCTGTAGGGTGAAGGCATGGACCCAAAGACGTTATTTCCGCTGCTATATTGTGTTGTAATATGAACTTGGTCACTATGACCATTGTATTTGAATCATCGTATTGTAATGTCTATGGAACTGGTTACCAACTACGTTATGTATATCGCAACAATGGTTCTGGGATTGCGGTGGAATACATAACGGGCACTTCGAATTTGTTATCAAATTTGAGGTCGTCACAAGTTGGTATCAGAGCCTAGGCTGACCATAGGAGACCTTAGTTAGAATGGGCGATAAATGAAACTTTTACAAAAACAAAGAGATAAGTAATGGTTTGAAATTGCTTAGTCTTTTCCTCTCTATTTGCAAAGTTTTATACATGCTTCAGTTTTTCCCTACTTAAAATTTTGCACACTTGAGTTGATCACTAACTTAATCTAATCTAAAATTTTGTAGATGGCACCGGTATTCACTGAGCAGTACCAGTTGGGCCATGGTGGCAGCCTTTGTTTCGAGCGCGACCTCACCACCCTGACCTTGTTCCTGAACCGGCTGTACCCGGAATTCAAGGGAGCCGTGCTCAATGAGCACCCAGATGGAGAGCTACGGTGGCTTATCAGGGCTAGTTGCCATGGCAAGAAGGGAGATTTGAGTTCTCCAAGAATCAAGTTTGAGCTTGTGGAGAACACTTGGGCCGATGGTTTAGTCCGAGGTATGCAGGAGATACACGCCCGCTTGTGCGGACTGCATGTTGAGGAGGTCCAGGGAGAGCGCTTTAGGAACTTTGCTCGGCGTGATGCGGACGGACGTCCCGCAAACATGCCCGGGCAGAATGAGCCGAGTACTTACACCGATCACATGGACTTCTTGCTGTACTCCACTCAGCAGGAGGCCGATCATGCCCGTACCAAGGCCAACCTTGAGCACTTCGCACTGGTGGAGGCGAGGAGCACTATCAGGTTACTTGCGAAGGAGCGCAAGAGTCTTCGTCGCCAGCGCGATGAGAAGGATCAGGACATTGAGGAGTTGAAGGCCAATGTGGCTGAGCTAACTGAGTACATTGAGAGTCTAGAGGATCACCTTGGTGAGGAGGAAGGCATTGATCTCCGCAAGGAGGATAATGCCCTTATTAGTGATGAGGATGATTTCATGGAAGACCTTGATGATCCGGAAGATGGTGGGCATAATGGATTCATTGTGAGTGATGAGGAGGAAGACCCCGAGGAGCCTGATGTTTAGATCAGAGATCCACATGTTATCTAGTTATGAGTTCCACTTTATTTTTTCACTTCGTGTAGGTGTGAGTTGTATCCCCCTCGCTAGTAGACGAGTCGCCATGGTTTGATGTAAACCATTTGTAATGTGTGAACTCGTATGTATGGTGTGTTTGATGTTTGTTGAATGAAATATGAATTTGGCCCTTAAGGCCTTAGTAAGACAAAATTGCATCATCCATGCTACAATTAAATCTTAGCAATTAGCTTTCCCTCTTGTCTTACAAACATTATCTTCAGATGCCGCGAGCACCCCCACCCCCGAACCTGGAAATGGCAGAACTGCTAAGGTTGATCATGGAAGACCGGGAAGCAGCCCGAGCTGAGCGCCAAGCTAACTTGGCCACTCTTCAGCAGATAACCCAGATGGCAATGAACCACAACAATGGCAATGGCAATGGCAATGGTGAAGGAGAAAACAATGGAAATGGTGATCACCGATCCAAGTTAAGGAGTTTCCAAAACACCAACCCTCCTATGTTCACTAAGTCTGAAGAACCCTTAGATGCGGATGACTGGCTTCGCACCATGGAGAACAATTTGGCAGTCGCAGAAGTTGGTGAAAATGAGAAGGTCTTGTACACCACCCACTATCTTGCATTTAGCCGCAAGAGCTTGGTGGGATAGCACTCGTGCAATGCAAGCCCAAGGGTATGTGATGCCTTGGGAGGAGTTCAAGAGCAAGTTTAGCAAAGCCCATGTTCCTTTGGGATTAGTTAAAAGGATGAGAGATGAGTTCAGAAATCTGAAGCAAGGATCCCTGTCTGTGGTGGATTACCGTGACAAGTTCCTTACCTTGTCTAGGTATGCCCCAGATGACACTAACACCACTGAGAAGAAGCAAGAAAGGTTTCTGGATGGACTTCATGATGAGATGCAATGTGTCTTGGTCAGCATTCACTTTGCTGACCTGGAGTCATTGGTTGATTCTGCCATTCAGATGGAAGGCAAACTCAAGCAAGCTGCAGAGAACCGCAAGCGCCGTATGATGTATCAAGGCAACTTAAGCAACTCGCAGAAGCCAAGAGGAAATCCACCTATGGGTTTTGCTCCTAGACCTATGAGGCCGTCTGCACCTGCTCCACGTCCCAACTATCCTAGCCGTCCGCCCGGCAACAGCTTCAACCGTGCACCTCCAAGACCTAGTGGCAACAACTTCAACACCAATACCCCTAGACCCAATGGCGCCCCTGTGCTACCCAAGCCTGGGGACAAGTCTGGTGTTACCTGTTTTGAGTGCGGACTCAAGGGGCATTACTCCAATGAGTGCCCCAAGAAGCTGAATGATGCATCCAAGACCACTGCTCCTGTTCAGCAACAGCGCCGTGTGGGAAATGGCAAGAACTATCCACCAAGGAACCAGCCTCACCCTCGAGGCCGTCTGAATCATATGAATGTTGAAGAAGCTCAGGAGGCAACCGACGTTGTGCTTGGTATGTTCCCTGTTAACTCAGTTCCTGCAAGAGTTCTGTTTGATTCTGGAGCTTCACACTCGTTTGTTACCAAGTTATTTGTTGATAAAAGTGGACTTCACCCAACCCCTATGAAACATGCCATGTTAGTACAAATACCTGGGTCAACAACAAGGGCTGAGTGGAACTGTTTGGCAGTTCCTATTGAAATTCATGGAATAGCTTTCTTAGTCAATTTGATAGTGTTGGGAACCAAAGGTTTGGAAGTACTTCTTGGTATGAATTGGATGTCTTCCCATCAAGGAGTAATAGATTGTGAGTTTTGGTTGAAGGAAGTTGGATTCTTAGGCCATGTATTATCAGTAGGAGGAATATCCGTAGACCCCAAGAAGATCAAATCAGTCATGGAATGGGAAGCCCCTACCACTCAAACTGAAGTTAGAGGTTTTCTCGGATTAGTAGGATATTACCGCAAATTTGTTGAAGGGTTTTCAAGCATTGCCCGGCCAATGACGCAACTGTTGAAAAAGGACAAGAAGTTTGAATGGACCCCTAAATGTGAAGAGAGTTTTCAAGAGCTCAAGAAACGATTGGTGACCGCCCCCGTCCTAACCATGCCCGATATCACCAAAAACTTTGATGTCTATTGCGACGCTTCCAAACTTGGACTTGGTTGTGTATTGATGCAAGAAGGCAAGGTCATAGCTTACCTCTCTCGGCAGCTCCAACCTCATGAAGAAAACTATCCAACTCATGATCTGGAGTTAGCAGCTGTAGTTCTAGCTTTGAAGACCTGGAGGCACTATCTTATGGGTAACCGTTGCGAGATCTACACTGATCACAAGAGTCTGAAGTATATCTTCACCCAGAAGGAGTTGAACATGAGGCAAAGAAGATGGATAGAGTTGATCAAGGATTATGATCTGGAAATTCACTATCACCCCGGTAAGGCCAATGTAGTGGCCGATGCATTGAGTAGGAAGCCGTGCTCGTTGAATATGATGATCAAAGAGGAGCAACCCCTGTTGCACCAAGAATTTGAAAATTTTGGATTGGAACTAGTCAGTCAAGGATTCTTAGCCAACCTTGAGTTTCAACCCACCTTGAAGAGCCAAATCAGAGAAGCCCAGAAGGGAAATAAGAGTATTGACGGAATCAAGCGCCGAATCAGTTCCGGCAAGGTGCCAGGATTTGAAGAAGATGATCAAGGAGTTCTTTGGTATAAAGGACGTATCTGTGTGCCTGCGGACTCGGAATTGAAGGAAGTTATTCTGAAGGAAGCCCATGAGACACCTTACTCCATCCACCCTGGTGGAACCAAGATGTATCAAGATTTAAAGGAACAATTTTGGTGGCATGGAATGAAGCGTGAGATTGCATCGTTCATATCTAAGTGTGATATTTGTCAAAGGGTCAAGGCTGAACATCAATGTCCTGCGGGATTGTTGCAACCATTGCAAGTTCCGGAATGGAAGTGGGAATCTGTTGGAATGGATTTCATCACTGGATTTCCAAGGTCTAGCCGTGGAAATGACTCTATCTGGGTCATTGTGGATAGACTCACCAAAGTTGCCCACTTCATTCTTGTCAAGACCATTTATACCTCAGGGCAGCTAGCAGATCTGTATCTATCCAAAATTGTTAGTTTGCATGGAGTCCCTAAAACCATAGTTTCCGATCGAGGAACCCAATTCACCTCAAGATTCTGGAGAAGTTTGCATCAAGCCTTGGGAACCAAATTAGCCTTTAGCACAGCTTACCACCCTCAGACTGATGGACAGACTGAAAGAGTGAATTAAATCCTTGAAGATATGTTGAGAGCCTGTGTTCTAGCCTATGGAGCTAAGTGGGAAGATTGTCTACCTTTCGCGGAGTTTTCCTACAACAACAGTTATCAAGCCAGTTTGCAAATGGCCCCATTTGAAGCTCTATATGGAAGAAAGTGTCGTACCCCTTTGAATTGGTCAGAAACCGGAGACAGTCAGATATTTGGACCAGATATTCTGCAAGAAGCTGAAGAGAAAGTTCGCATGATTCGTGACTATCTCAAGGCAGCCCAGTCTAGACAGAAGAGTTATGCCGACAAGAGACGTAGAGAACTGACCTTCCAGATTGGAGATTTTGTTTATCTCAGAGTATCACCTCTCAAGGGAATGCAGACATTCCAAGTAAAAGGAAAGCTTGCACCAAGGTATATCGGACCCTTCAAGGTACTAAGCCGCAGAGGAGAAGTGTCATATCAGTTGGAAATGCCCCCTGAATTGTCTGAAGTGCACGATGTCTTTCACGTGTCTTTACTTCGGAAATGTCTTGAAGTACCGGAGAAGCCAGAAATCTTCAAGAATATTGATCACCGTTCTGTGGACATCAACAAGGATTTGACCTATCGTGAAGTACCTATCCGTATCCTCGAGGAAGCATATCGAACCACTCGAACCCGAAGCATCAAGTTTCTGAAAGTTCAGTGGAGTAACCACACCGAAGAGGAAGCCACTTGGGAATGAGAAGATTACCTTCAGAAAGAGTTTCCCAATCTTTTTAGTTCTTAACTAGTGAATCTCGGGGACGAGATTCTTTTTAAGGGGGAAAGATTGTAACAACTCAGAAATTGTAATCCACTTCTTATTAATTAAAGTACCAAATTTTGGACCAAGATAAAACTTTTCTCTATTATTTCATGCATACATGTATTTTCTATTATATGTCTTTTATGATTTCATGTGTGTTATTATTTATTGTGCAATGGTTGGTTAATTCTAACTTAACCAACAGAAGCAATTGAGAAGAATTATAGGAATCAAAGAAACCAGAAATAAAAATAATAAAGAAAAAGAGAAGAATAAGATGATCTAGGAAATCTTATTGACTACCCTACTTTGAGCCCTTAGAATAAGAAATCTGTAACTCAACTCAGTGTTTGGCTAGTTAGGTGAGCTTAACCAAGTTACACACTAACTCAACCAAGAAGTTGCTACCCAAAATTCAAATCAGAACATCACTCAAACTTCTGTCAAACTTTGAATCTGAATCAGTGACCAAACCTCAAATTCAAAATAAGATTTCTGCAAAACTTAACATTTCTTTGTAACAAAAATATGACTGGAAACCTTGGCCAATATGTTGATCACCCAAAGTGGAAATTTTCAAATTTTCGAATTTGAATTTCTTGCGGGCAATTCGTCAAACACCTGGAGGACAGAAATCGAGCAAATCGAGTTTACTGTAAAGATCACTGTCACCGTTCGTCCTGTGACTGTAGCCATGCTCCTGGACGGTGCCACGGTCGAGCCCAGCCCCCTCTGCCCCGACCCAGGCCGTGAGAAGTGGAGGGAATGAGAAGAACGTGCCCAGGACCCCCCTCCCTATCTCACCTCTTCCTGCACGACGCCGACCACCCTGCCCTCGCCAGCACCGACCCACAGCATGCCGCAGCCGAGACCAAAGCCCCCCAGCACGCGAGCGAGGTCGCCGTGCCCGGTGTTGCTCGATGCGCATCGCCAGGGCCCCCGAGCCGGCGAGCTTCTGGACACCCTCTCCCCCGACGCTCAGGCCTATTTAAACCCCCGCCGATCAAACGAGGAGATGCACACCACTCCCGGCTACCGCCCAGACACCATCTCTCCCTCCCTCTCGCTCTGGTTCGTCGATGCCTGCATCGCCGGTGAGGTACTGGACGCGAGCCGCGCCACCGCGTTGGACTGCCGCTGGACGAACGGACGCTGGAGCAGGAGGAGGAGTGCTGCCGGATCCTTTTCCGCACGTCGCCGACGAGTTCTGCTTCCTCTCTGTCACGCCCTCGCCGTCGAATAGTCGTCCCTGCAACGCCGGTGAGCCCCAGCCCTAGCCAACGGAGACGATGCTTGTGCGCCGTTGGATCCTGATCGATCGGTCGCGTACCGATTCGGAGAACTTAAGTGACCTGACCAGTGGGACCCCCCTGTCAGGTTCCGTTTTATTCATTTCCCGCCCCGAAGCGAAGCGGTATGGGCCGGCCCGTTCGGGTTTCGTCTGAATTAGGCCCAGCTAGTTAAGTTTCGGTCCGTTTCAATTTTTATTTTTCCCGCCCGTTTGAATTAATTCAAATAACTTTCAGATGTGATTTTCAAACTTTAATTCAAAGAGATTTACAAATCCATTTCTAGCAAATAAATATGCGTTGGAAAGCTTGTCAAATGCTCTAGCCTGTAGAACTGGTTAGAATTCCATTTGAAGTAGGAATTTAATTAAATAAGAATAGTGTGACCATAACTTTATTAATCATAGAAGATTTCTAGAAAATTGTTTAAGCCTCCTAAAATCATGAAATTTAAATTGTGAACTCACCAATGACCTTCCTTACTGTTAGTCAACTTTAATCAACTCAAACCTTGTTAGTGGTATCAATTAGACCCTAATCCCATCTCAGTTGGTAGCATAAAATGATAGATCTCTATCCTACACTTAAAATTAAATTGCCCTCAATACCAACTCACATAATTAGTCAATCCCCACTTGAACTAGCCCTATTAACCATAGTTACCTACCCATACTCCAAAAAGTAAACAACACATGGCATATGGTAGAAAATTTAACTTACACACTCAATGCAAACTTGGAAGAAAAACTTGCAATCCAACTTCATAAAATGCAACATGAATGCTTTTGTTAGCAAACAAAGATGTATGCTTGGTGTGTTGTTAGCATTGTGTAGTGATTGTGTGTTTTGTGTTGGTTTCGTTATTAGACGCTAGTGTTGCTGAGGAGGATATTGAGGGGGGATATTATCAAGAAGAAGAAGAAGAAGAATACCCCGGACACTTTGCCAACCAAGGCAAGCCATCTTTTGAATCATACTCCAAATGCCTAGTTTTACTATTGCATTCTACTTGTTTAAGTAAATTGCATGATTGAATTGCTAGAGTAGAATGATAGAAGTGTAGTGATATCTTGCTTAGCAAGAGCATCAAGCTGAGTTTATCCAATCATATTTAGTGGTATCATCACTCAATGTAGTTGCTTAGTCGCTAATAAAATTGAGGCCATCTATAAGGGGAACCCTATTGGAAAAGTGGTGACTTGAACTTGAAACTTGAATTGGAGATTGCTCCTACATGATGGCTTTATGAAAGAAATCAATCTTGACTAAGAACTATGAAATGTATTTCTCAATGACAACGAGTGATGTACTATGGGAGCCAACCATACCGTACGACCACATTACCCCTGAATGGGAAGGGGCTTAGTCCGTAGTTTGCTTGTTTTAGTATGGGAGACCTCATTTGAACTTATAGAAGCGGGGACCCCGAGGGGACGCTTCCGAAGCCGGGACTTGCCATAGCTGTGACGGAGGATACCACAGTCTATGGGAGTCCAAAATATAGCACTCTATAGCCGGAAAAACTATGAGTTCCATTCCATATCTGGACTCGTAGGGAGGATCCCCATACTAAGGTAGGCAAGTGAAAGAGTTTGTTTGATTATTTGAACCCCACATACTTGTGTATGGCGATCCGTGGACTTCTCCCGGCAGATGTATCGAATCTTGTGGGTAAAGTGTACCCCTCTGCAGAGGTTTTCAAAACTATTCGAATAGCCGCGTCCGCGGTCATGGACAGTTGGCAAGCTGTACTTGACTTTTGTCAAGAGTAAAAATAACAATGGTGAACTTGGTGAATGACTTGACTTGACCTTGATGTTGACACACTTGAAGTTCTTCTTTAGATTGAACTTAGAGAACTAAACCTCTTTTCTACCAATGAACATTCTTGGGAAATAAAACTAGCTTTTGCAAATAAACTTAGTGCTTAGTCCACCATATCAACCTTGCATATCTACTTCATCATTTCATTTATAAGATGGTTTGCGAGTGCATCCAATGTACTCATGGCTGTGTCCCTGGCTATCAACTTGGCCAGACTATGGGAAAGAGTACCAGGAGGAAGGGTATGAAGAAGAGTACCAGAACTAAGCTGGTCTCCATGAGTCGCCATTGCCTGTAGGGTGAAGGCATGGACCCGAAGACGTTATTTCCGCTGCTATATTGTGTTGTAATATGAACTTGGTCACTATGACCATTGTATTTGAATCATCGTATTGTAATGTCTATGGAACTGGTTACCAACTACGTTATGTATGTCGCAACAATGGTTCTGGGATTGCGGTGGAATACATAACGGGCACTTCGAATTTGTTATCAAATTTGAGGTCGTCACATAAACCGACGGGGAAAGGGCGTGAGGTCGAGGGCGGTATCACGTCCACGGTGACATGGCTGGCGTCGGTTGGGGGTCATATAGTGGAGAGGGTGCACGAGTGAGCAAGGGGTCTTGCCTGGGGACTAAGCGAAGCTCAGGATGGCTGATGCGCGCACTGTTCCGGTCAGAGGGACAGAGAGGGAGTGGGGAGCTCGAGGTGTTCGACCTCGGTCTCTGTCCAGAGCATGGTTGATGGTGGAGGCTAGGGTTTACCCTAGAGGCTGACGGGTGGGGTAGGGTGGTCACTTGGGTCCAGTTACTCGCCTAGCAAGTGGTGGAGAGGAAAGAGAGAGATTGGAGAGGATCTTGGTAAGATTTGGCATGCATGGCTCGGTTTCCCTGTCTCCTTCTTATTTCGAAATTCTTCTAGGGCTGGTCAAGCTTGGGCTTTTCCTAGGGTGGTTCTAACCGGTGTTAGCAGAATAGGAGGGTTAAAGAGTTGAGGGAAGTAATTAGTTTGAGAGAAAAGGATACCCCAAGTTCACATAAAATGATAGGTCAACTCGTACAAAAATTTGAAATGTTATTAGAAAACTAACTTGGGGTGGTCTTTGAAAAGTTTGAAATCATCCTCCTAGGTCACTTATGCTTGCAAGAATTAAAGAAGAAAGAAATCCGAGAAGAAAAGATTTTAATTATCACCCACACAGATGCACATGAAATCATGCAAAGATCACATGAAATCACAAACCCTAACATACAAGCACACATTTGAATAAAAGTTTTTAATTTACTCTAATTCAAGCATTAAAACTTGGTTTAAATCTAGGGTACAAAAAGTAGGGTGTTACATGTATACATTTAAAAAAGAATATTATAAAAACTAGTTAACTGTGAAGATCTGTTGCAAAATAGAAAGAAGTCCAGAAGCATTAATATTTTTTGAAAAATTAAAATGTAGATGGCAGCTGGTCCCTCATTTATCAACATCAGTGACAACAGTGATAGTGACTGCAAAAAGGAGATCACAAATGAAGGCATCAACATTCGCAGAGGTTTGTTCATATAAAAACAATAAAATGTGTATGTGCACTTCAAAACAAAAAAACAGATTTTCTTTAAAAAAAGTGAATTATGAATAACGATATTAATCTGTCGGTGTTCTGGATACCGCGGTATCCCGGTCCACCTGCTCCTGGGCCCCTTCAATTGCCCAGCTTCGGCCGAGGGGTAAACCGATGACCGGAGCGCAATGGAGAAGACCCTCATGAGGAGGCGCGTCATGAGGAGAACGACGACTAAAACTGCCAAGGACTAGAAGACCTCCTCGTGAGCTATTCCTCGTGAGGGGATGGACCACATCCACGTCAGCTCGGTACATTTCCATGCCGAGCAAGAAGATAAGGATGGAAGACAGCGTACCGTCCATGCTACCTCGACCGGGGGAGACCAGCTTCTGCCGTGCCTGCATAAAGTTGCACAGTGGTTGTTGACCACCCCCCTAAAAATAGGGTGGACAGTGCAAGGCGCCAGAGGAGGACGTCAGCCTCCTCCACCTACTCCTGTGGACCGGCGCCACTACTCTACAAAGACTATATCCACCGAAGACCGAAGACAACAGCTGTCCCCTCTCCTTGGCCGTTTGTGGCAACCCCTTCCCCAAGATGATAAGGGGAAGGAGGACCTCAGCGCTATAAAAGGAGGGGAGGCCGCCCCTTAGAAGGGATCCGATCTTCATCTCTGGGCTCCTAGCTAGGCTAAGTTGGTTCTTCTACCTCCGGCCAGTTAGAGCTCAGTAACCAAGGCCTTGTACTCCTCGCGAGGTATCGTGTCGTAATAGAAGAAGGCAGGAAGTAGGGGTTTTACCTCACCACGAGGGCCCTGAACTTAGGCAAAGCTCGGTGTCTCTCTCTGCAGTGCGTTGTGCTCTCCGGCGTCTCGACGCTTTCGTCACCGTGTTTCGTTGCGATCTAGATCTCACGCGTACAGCCCCCTGCGTTCGAATCTTTGGATCCGTTGTGTGGTACCCCGTGTTCTTGCGACACGAAATCCCCCGACATTTGGCAGGCCAGGTAGGGGGCTGTGCTATGTTTCTTCAAGATCTGCTTTGACATGGGTGACGATCGTCCCGAGCGTCTTCGCCAGCGTGCCGTTTTCGAGGCCCGCCGCCAAGGTCGTCTTCAGTTCCTTGCGACCTTGGACGCTATGGGGCAGGGAGGAGTGCCGGCGGGTGGCGTCGACTGCTTTGGGGGCTTTGAAGCGCTTTCGAGCCCCTTCGGTATGTGGACTAGCCATAGCACTTCCGTCCAACCACTCCCGCCTGCTTCAATGGGTCGTCAGATCCCGTCGAGTTTCTGCGGCAGTACGCCATCACCATTCGTGCAGCTGGAGGTGATGGGCGCATCATGGCGAACTGGTTCCTGATAGCTACAAAGGATGAGCCCCGGCGGTGGATCCTGGGCTTGCCACCAGGGTTCATCTCGTCCAGGAGGGATCTCTGTGAGTGCTTCCTCGACAAGTACGCTCCCCTAGCGCTAGAACTAGAGGGCGCATAGGCACACGTTGCCCTCGATGGCCTTGTCTCGGGGCGCACGGAGGCAAAGCTGGGGGCTTGGGGGGCTCTGCCTTCCCGCCCTCAGCCGAGAAGAAAGGATTCTCATCCCCATGAGGAATAAAAGTATAACGGCAAACTTCGCTTGTTCTCAACCTTTTTTAGTTTGCATAACTATTGGAGTTCTTGGTATTTCTATCTTGTTCGAATCAACGATTTTGGATGGAGCGTGGCCTAACACGAACATGAGCTTTCGCTCGTCTTCCTTTCGAGAAAGAGCCGGAGCACAGTGTCCGCGCTGGGGCCTTCGCCCGAAAAACAGCAGGCCCGCAAAACCCATAACGGATCGAGCTCTGACTAAGGGAATGACCCACTACAGTCACCTCATATGGTCCATGGTGCTCTCTCCTCTCGAGCGACACTCGAATGATGGCGCGTGAGCACACAAAGGTCGCACAATAAGTGTGGGTTTGCATATCTTCAGTTGTTCTTGTCTACAGCCTTGCGTTTCTTCTCCTGGAATCGCCTTTGTCGTGCTTGAACGCCAGGGGGCTACAGGGAGATAGTCTTGTAGGCCATCACAGTCAACTCCAGAGCGCCAGTGCCCGCTAGCCTTGCAAAGCTCCACGAGCTGCATACTAAGTGTTAGGCTGCTGTCCCGCTCGGAGGCTGGCCCCCGTACGGCGTAGAGCACTCTTCAAGCAAAGGCGAGGCGCGGAAAAATTCACAAGGGTGCAAACATGAATAATTTGGCGAACAAACGCCTTAAGTACGGTTACAACTTAAAAGGGCCCAGCAGGGCAATGTGTGACGATCACCGAATGTGCAGTTAAAACATATACATCAGGAGGAGGTCTGAAAGGGGAGCTTACGGGGCGTCTTCCCCGGAGTCCTCGTCATCGCCAGTGCCTTGGCTGGACCCTGAGGATGCCTCTCCGCTAGACTTCGTCGCTCCGTCGTTGCCAGCTTCAGTGGCTTCTTCGCTGCTAGATTCCCCGGAGCTCATCGCGTTGCTGCTGGAGGAGCTCTCCTGTCCCGCGGCCGTGGACGTTCCCGGGCGAGCGTAGATGGCCTGCAGGCGCTGGAGAGCGCTGTCCAGACGGGCCTCCCTATCCTGCGCTGCACGATCAAGGGTGCTGGGCGGTGGCGGTGCCCTCCTCTGCAAGACTTCCTCCATGCCAAGGTCGGGGCGAAGGCGCTGGATGTTGGAGAAGATCCGCGTCCCTGCAAGTCCCAGGAGCTCCCGGAACTTGGTGTCGATGAGCTCCGCGACCTTGGCCGAAGCGTCCGCCAGCTTGTCGGCCCTGCAAGTGGAGGATCGACCCGTCGTTTTCTGGTATGGTGGGCAGGTTCAACCCGTCAATGCCCAGGAGGTGCGCCGCCTCCATGAGGCGGGCTGAGAACCCGCGGAACATCTGCACGCGTTGCCTATGCAGCATGCGCGCCTCTGCTTCGGAGTCCCTGGCCTCCTGGAGTCCCCTGGAGAGCTCCACGATCTGCAGGGCCATCGCCGCGTTCTCGTCCTTGAGCCGCGACACATCACGCCAGAGCGTGTCGATCGTGGCGTCAGCTTCCGCCAAGGCGCGCTCGGTGCCCCAGCGCACCTCGTGCGCCCCCTTCAGGTCAACCTCCAGGTCTCGGACCTGACGCTCCAGGGCCTCGCGCCCTTGCTTGTACCTCACCAAGGCAGCATCGGTTTTGGCACGGAAGTCCACGCGGCACGCCTCAAGGTTCTCGGCGCACTTCCGCTCGAACTCCTGCTCCAGGCTGATCCACCGCTGGTTCAGCATGCGGTCCATTCGCTCCTGGAGGGAGGACTCGCGCAGCTACAACGCCTCACGGTGCTAGGCCAGGATGGTGTTGGCCTGGTTGACCATCTCCTCCCTGCTCTCAAGGGCCTCCCACTCCCTGTTGAGCCGGTCCTCGAGGGCGGAGAGCTGCTCCTCCCAGAGGCACAGCTCCTGTTCGCGGTCATGAACCTTTGCTTTCCGCACGGCAAGCCCAGCCTCTTGCAGGCTCAGGCTCTCCGCGCGGGAGTCAGTGATGCTCCCGGTGAATGTGGCAACAGACAGTCCTTGTGCGTGGTGAATGACCAGCCCGTTGGGAACCCCAAGAGGAAGGTATGATGAGTGCAGCAGCAAGTTTTCCCTCAGTTAAGAAACCAAGGTTTATCGAACAGGAGAAGGGAGACGATGACGACTGAAGGTGTTTGTGGAACCTGCACACACACAGACAAATACTTTGTTCCCAACTTGCGATGAGGTTGTCAATCTCACCGGTTTGCTTGAAACAAAGGTTATGAGTGTATCGAGTGGAAAACAGTAGAGTATATGCGAGTAAAGTAAACAATGCGGGAAAATTAAACAGGTGATTGCAATATGATTAAAATAGGACCGGGGTCCAGAGTTCACTAGTGGTGTCTCTCCATAGATAAATAACATGCTGGGTAAACAAATTACAGTTGGGCAATTGATAGAATAAAGATAACGTGATATGTCAAGAAGATCACTATGAGATTCACTCTGGGCATTACGACAAAATACATAGACCGCCATCCAACTGCATCTATGACTAATAATCCACCCCCGGGGATATCATCCGAACACCCTAGAAGTATTAAGTTGCGAACAACAGATAATTGCATTAAGCAAAGTGTGTAATGTAAACAAAGCATATGCCCTTGAGCATATGAATGTTGTTTTCTCCCTAGTAGCAACAGCACATCTACCACCTTAGAGGTTTCTGTCACTCCCCCAGGTGAAATAGAGACATGAACCCACTATCGAGCATAAATACCCCCTCTTGGAGTCACTAGCAACTACTCGGCCAAGATAGCTACTAACAACGGAGAGCATGCAAGATCATAAACAACATAGAGATAACAAAAGATATAATTCAGTACAGCAACTTAATCATAAACACCAATATTCATCGGATCCCAACAAACCAACATCATAGTATTACATAACGGTGATCTCAATCATGTAGGGCAGCTCATGAGATCTAAACATGAAGCACATAGTGGAGAAGACAACCATCTAGCTACTGCTATGGACCCATAGTCCAAGGTAGACTACTCACTCATCGCTCCGGAGGCAAGCATGGCGATGAAGAAGACCTCCGGTGGCGATTCCCCTCTCCGGCAGGGTGCCGGGAAGAGCTTCTGGACCCTCCCGATCTTCGGGTCGACGGCGGCGGCGGATCACGATTTATTCTGGAAAACTGATCGGGCCCTTAGGTTTTTCTCGTCAGGGGGTATATGTAGGCGAAAGGAGGCTGTCAGAGGTGGAGCCACGCGGCCTCACAAGGGGGTGGCGCGGCTAGGGGCCAGGCCGCGCCGCCCCTGTGTGTGGGGGCCATGTGGCCCCCCTCCGTCAGGTCTTCGGATGTTTGGGAGCTCCCCGGTGAAATATGACTTCAGGAACTTGTTTCGTCCAATTCCGAGAATATTTCCTGTGTATCACTTCTGAAACACAAAAACAGCAGAAAACAGGAAACTGGCACTGTGGCACTTCGTTAATAGGTTAGTTCCGGAAAATGTATAAAAGTGCCACTAAGTGTAACGAAACAATAGGCAAATGGTGTAAAGACAAGCATGGAGCATCAAAAATTATAGATACGTTTGAGACGTATCAAGCATTCCCAAGCTTAACTCCTGCTCGTCCTCGAGTAGGTAAGTGATAACAAAAGAATAATTTTTGAGGTGACATGCACCTACACAATCTTGATCATATATGTAAGCATTGATGAGCTGGGATCAATAGAACTTAAACATGGGCATGAAAGATATAATCATGACAATAAGAACTTAGCAACCATGTTGTAAACATGTAAATGAACACAAATAAAAGATCATGATAATGAAACAATGAAAGTCAAACGTGTGTTCAAATCATAAGGAAAAACATACAAATGGTTTTCCGCTTGTCCTTCAAAGAGAGCAAAACATAAATGCATAGGACACCTCAAAGTTTAAGAGGGCGACTAGATACAAATAATTTAAGAACAAGTGAAACCAACAATATGAGTCAATCAATGAACCTTGGGACAATGCATATCACACTAAGAATGACAACTATGCTCTCTTAATGGTGCATAAAGGAAGAAGGTGGTGACTCAACATAAAAGTAAAAGAAAGGCCCTTCGCAGAGGGAAGCAGTGATTTAAACATGTGCTAGAGCTTTTCATTTGTAAAACAGAGATAAAACTTGATTTTGAGAGGTGGTTGTCTTTGTCAACGACTGGCAATGGGGTTCTTACTATCTTCCATACAAAAATAAAGCAAGTTTTTGAGAGAGAGATTGGCACTTCGTGCTCTTTTTATAAAACTTGGCACTCCTCCCCACCTTTTCCTTTCACATACCATGGCTAACCGATTCCATCGGGTGCCCACCAACATTCACATTCATTGGAGGAGTGCCTTTTTTTTCTTTCTTTTTTTCTCTTTTTTTTTTCTTTTTGGAATAAACAATATGGAAGATAGCAAATCCGACCACTACGTCCCCATGAGCTGAAAACAGTGTCACAAAACGAGAAGTATTTTGAAGGTTTTTGAAAGGTAGCACACGAAAATTTTACTTTGGAATGGCTTACAAATACCATGCATAGGAATTTATAGTGGACACAATGGCAAACTTGGCTTTTAGGAGTTGGATGCACGAATAGAGCTCATACTCAGTACAAGGCGAGGGCTAGCAAAAGACTGGGAGCGACCAACTAAGAGAGCAATAATGGCCATAATCATGCAAAGCGACAAAGCGACATTAAAAGAAGCATACGATGGCATCAAAAGTCAAAAACTAAATGATCATGAAGGCTAATGGAGACTTTGGAAGAGTCTAACATGTGTGAGCATGCGCCAAGTCAACCCAAATAAAGCATCAAGGAGAAAACCAAAATAATGCTTCCATACAATAAAAACAACGCATGATTTTTTCAAAGGCTCATTAAGCAATCTCAGTTATTTGAGACAAGTCATGCTACAGCAAAAACCACTAAGCATACTATCAAAAAGACATCAAGCATGACATGAAAAAGCCTAAGCCGCAGTCTACACAAGCTCCTTCTTGTACCACTATTTTGCATAAAGCTTTTTCTCTTTTCCAACACCATTTGAAATTTTTAAAGACACCTCTTTTGATGAAAACCAATAAAGATCAGAGGCAAAAATACACCTTGATGAAATGATATGGCAAGATCTGAATGCATATCAAGGCGAAAACGAAAACCAAAAGCAGTAGCAGAAAAACTAGAATGCTCGATTAATAAGAGTGAAAACTAGAGCATTCTTTGCAAATGAAAACGAGTCAACTTCTCCAAAGGAAATTTGTTGGGGTCCAACCATTTATTGCAGCAAACAAACAAACTAAACAAACTAAGACAACCAAAACAACTGACGCTCTAAGAAAAACACATAGTGCATGAAGCAATAAAAATATAGTGTCTTGAAAGGTGACCTGATTTTTGCCGATGAAGAAGGGGTGCCTCGGGGGCATCCCCAAGCTTTGACGCTTGTACTTCTTGGATATTTCTTGGGGTGATGCATGGGCATCCCCAAGCTTGAGCTTTTGTCCATTCTTCAACTCATCTCATCATTCTCCAATCCCTACACTTGAAAACTTCCTTCATACAAAACTAAACACAATTCTATTAGCAACATTAGTGTAAGCATAAAATATATTCAACCTCTTTTAGCTTCAGGTTTCAACCCAAAACCACCACATATAAAGTATATACTACTGTAGCAACTTCCACAAGAGTTCCATGACAAAAAAGAACTCAAAAGAAAGCGATAAAGTGGCAAAAACAAATATTGGCAGAAATCTGTCAAAACTGGACAGCTGATAATGGACGAATTTTTGAGGGATTTTCTGTTGCTCAAATCAAAAAGTGTTCAACTAAGAAAAGTTTGGATATAACCTGGGGCATATGCACAAGAAATCGCAGGTCCAAAAGATATACAGAGAATTTTCACGAATTTTTACGGTGCAGCACCGAAAACAGTTTCAGGACAGCAATAACCCCAAATCTTTACCTCACTCAAATTAGAGGCTTCTCTTGGCACAAAAACGATATAAACAAGATAAGGAGCGGTCATTACAGTAGTAATGACTTCCAAGACTCAAATAAAAGAAAAAGTACTGAAAAGTAAACAATGGGTTATCTCCCAAGAGTGCTTTTCTTTAACGCCTTTGAGCTAGGCGCAGAAAATTGCGAATCAAGTATTATCAAAAGAAGCATTAAGATCAACAGAAGAGGTCTTGTCAATAAGGCATTGTATTTCATCCACATAAGTTTTTGAAGACCCTTGGTGATCATGCTTTGGTACACTATTCTCATCAAAAAGATTTTCAGGACAAATCCAGGCAAAATTGTTTTCGAAAGCATCATTCAATCCCAAAAGCTTGCAAGGTATAGGTATCTCGGCCTCCCCATCATGTGTATCAATAACCGTTACAGGTGAACCGAGTTTATTAAAACGTTTAAGAACCTTCCTAGCTTCAATAACGACATCCTTAAATTCTAAGCGCAAAGTTTCCAAGATAAAAGCTTTCTTTTTGGGGTCCTCAATTTCATGAAGCTTAAGGAACATATATTGCATAAAAGGATTAAGACTAGCAAACCTAGTTTCCAATATGTCAATTAAATAAATAGAAGCAACTTCAATACTAGGAGCAAGCTCAACCCAAGACTTTTCCTCATCTTCATCATGCATACTAATGTGATTAAAGAACTCCTCAATGTTACTTTTGCCAATAATCGAACCACTCCCTACAGAGAGGTCCTCCAGAACAAACTTAGGAAACGACATGATAAACTAAGAGCAAAGAAATAACAACTACCAAGGATTCTAATTTTTTTGGGTTTTTGATATAAAAACAATGCAGGTAAAATAAAGTAAAGTAAAGCAAAACAATTAACAAAGTAAAGAATGTGTGTGCGAAGAACTCCCCTCGCAGAAGTCTTCTCTTCCTTCCCCGGCAACGGCGCCAGAAAAGAGGCTGATGCTCCCGGTGAATGTGGCAACAGACAGTCCTTGTGCGTGGTGAATGACCAGCCCGTTGGGAACCCCAAGAGGAAGGTATGATGAGTGCAGCAGCAAGTTTTCCCTCAGTTAAGAAACCAAGGTTTATCGAACAGGAGAAGGGAGACGATGACGACTGAAGGTGTTTGTGGAACCTGCACACACATAGACAAATACTTTGTTCCCAACTTGCGATGAGGTTGTCAATCTCACCGGTTTGCTTGAAACAAAGGTTATGAGTGTATCGAGTGGAAAACAGTAGAGTATATGCGAGTAAAGTAAACAATGCGGGAAAAGTAAACAAGTGATTGCAATATGATTAAAATAGGACCGGGGTCCACAGTTCACTAGTGGTGTCTCTACATAGATAAATAACATGCTGGGTAAACAAATTACAGTTGGGCAATTGATAGAATAAAGATAACGTGATATGTCAAGAAGATCACTATGAGATTCACTCTGGGCATTACAACAAAATACATAGACCGCCATCCAACTGCATCTATGACTAATAATCCACCCCCGGGGATATCATCCGAACACCCTAGAAGTATTAAGTTGCGAACAACAGATAATTGCATTAAGCAAAGTGTGTAATGTAAACAAAGCATATGCCCTTGAGCATATGAATGTTGTTTTCTCCCTAGTAGCAACAGCACATCTACCACCTTAGAGGTTTCTGTCACTCCCCCAGGTGAAATAGAGACATGAACCCACTATCGAGCATAAATACCCCCTCTTGGAGTCACTAGCAACTACTCGGCCAAGATAGCTACTAACAACGGAGAGCATGCAAGATCATAAACAACATAGAGATAACAAAAGATATAATTCAGTACAGTAACTTAATCATAAACACCAATATTCATCGGATCCCAACAAACCAACATCATAGTATTACATAACGGTGATCTCAATCATGTAGGGCAGCTCATGAGATCTAAACATGAAGCACATAGTGGAGAAGACAACCATCTAGCTACTGCTATGGACCCATAGTCCAAGGTAGACTACTCACTCATCGCTCTGGAGGCAAGCATGGCGATGAAGAAGACCTCCGGTGGCGATTCCCCTCTCCGGCAGGGTGCCGGGAAGAGCTTCTGGACCCTCCCGATCTTCGGATCGACGGCGGCGGTGGATCGCGATGTATTCTGGAAAACTGATCGGGCCCTTAGGTTTTTCTCGTCAGGGGGTATATGTAGGCGAAAGGAGGCTGTCAGAGGTGGAGCCACGCGGCCTCACAAGGGGGTGGCGCGGCCAGGGGCCAGGCCGTGCCGCCCCTATGTGTGGGGGCCACATGGCCCCCCTCCGTCAGGTCTTCGGATGTTTGGGAGCTCCCCGGTGAAATATGACTTCAGGAACTTGTTTCGTCCAATTCCGAGAATATTTCCTGTGTATCACTTCTGAAACACAAAAACAGCAGGAAACAGGAAACTGGCACTGTGGCACTTCGTTAATAGGTTAGTTCCGGAAAATGTATAAAAGTGCCACTAAGTGTAACGAAACAATAGGCAAATGGTGTAAAAACAAGCATGGAGCATCAAAAATTATAGATACGTTTGAGACGTATCAGTCAGCGCTCTCCTCGCGAGCATGAAGCAAGGCCTCATGGTCCTCGGCTTCCTCCAGCCTCAGCCTAGCATTGGCCAGGAGGCCATCGGCATTGGTCCTGGCCTGGTCCAGGAGGTGCTGCGCCGCCCGCTTCGCCTCTTCCCCAGCCAAGGCTGGGTTGGGAGGCCCAACGGTGGAGGGGATCCTCTGGCGTGCCGCGGAGATGATCTCCGTGGCCTCATGGTGCGCCGTGGCCAGGATCTCCCTCGCTGACACCCTCGCCTTCGCCAGGACCTCCTCGGCTTCGTCGGCCACGCTCGCGCGGATCTCCTCCGTCTCCTTCCTCGCCTGCTCACGGCGCTCGGTCGCGTGCCGGTCCAGAAGGCGACACCTCTCCGTGGCTTGGTGGAGAAGGACCCAGCCATCATCAAGGTGCGCTTATTCAGCAGCGCGCGCCCTGGAGACCTCGTTCTGGAAGGTGTCGATGGATTTCGTGTCGCAAGAACATGGGGTACCACGCGACGGACCCAAAGATTCGAATGCAGGGGGCTGAATGTGGGAGATCTTGGATCGCAATGAAACATGGTGACGGAAGCCTCGAGTCGTCGAACGCACAATGCACTGCAGAGAGAGACACCAAGCCTTACCCAGGTTCAGGGCCCTCGTGGTGAGGTAAAACCCCTACTTCCTGCCTTCTTGTATTACGACGCGATACCTCGCGAGGAGTACAAGGTCTTGATTACAGAGCTCTAGCTGGCCGGAGGTAGAAGAACCAACTTAGCTTAGCTAGCAGCCCGAAGATGAAGATTCGATCCCCTCTAAGGGGTGGCCTCCCCTCCTTTTATAGCGCCCTGGTCCTCCTTCCCCTTATCATGGGGAAGGGGTTGCCACACACGGCCAAGGAGGGAGGACAACTGTAGTCTTGATTCTTCCGTGGACGTAGTCTTCGTAGAGTAGTGGCGCCGGTCCACAGGAGTGGGTGGAGGAAGCTGACGTCCTCCGCTGGCGCCCTGCACTGTCCACCCTATTTTTAGGGGGGTGGCCAACAACCACTGTGCCGCTTTATGCAGGCATGGCGAAAGTTGGTCTCCTCCCGTCGGGGGTAGCGTGGATGGTACGCAGTCTTCTGCTCTTATCTTCTTGCTCAGCACAGAAACGTGCCGAGCTGACGTGGAGGTGATCCCTCCCCTCACGAGAAGCAGCTCGTGAGGAGGTCTTCTCATCCTTAGCAGTTTTAGTCGTCGTTCTCCTCATGAGGCGCCTCCTCATGAGGGTCTTCTACGCTGGCTTCGGTCGTCGTTCCACCCCTGGGTCGAAGCTGGGCCATTGAAGGGGCCCAGGAGCAGGTGAACCGGGATACCCCGATATCTAGAACACCGACAGTAGCCCCTGGGAGCCTGGCCCACGAATGCACCCTCTTGAGGGAGCGAAGGGCCAGGGGCCCCCAGAAGCTGCTGGGCCCTCCAACGGCACGCGTCAACGCGCGGTCAGAGGACCATGTGAAGACGCAGAGGCCGCGGACGCGTGGCGCGACCGCAGCTGGTGAGACGAAGCGGCGAGCGACGCAGCAGTCCCCGAGGCGTCAAACCGTCATGATGGCGCGTCGCTTCGCTGCAGAGCGCTGCGCCAACGCTTCGATTCCCACGCTGAGATTTGACGCATCGACACCGGCCGCGCCCTTTAAATGCAGCCTCCTCAAGACCTCTGGCACCTCACCCTCTTCCCCCTAGTGCCACTTCTTCCTCAACGCTCCCCAAGCCAATGGATCCCTCCGCCTCCTCCGCCACCGCTGGATCGAGCTCGGGGGCGAAGCACCGTGGGCGCCCCCCGGGCAGCGGAAACAAGGCGAAGATCCCCGCCCGGTGGACGCCCAGCGCCGGAGGCCCCCTGCGCATCGGGGCGCCGAGGCAGGACAAGGCGAATCGCGCCGCCCCGGGGGCCTCCAATGCCTTGACCCTTCGGGGTCTAGCGCCTGGAGGCGCTCTGAATGCGCCATCGCCGATGGCGGCGGCGCCGGCTCCCCGCTCCCCGGGGAGCATCGATCGGGTGCTCCGGGAGGTGGAGGCCACCCTGGGCCCCCTCCCCCCGGCCGCGGATGGCCCGGGGCCGCAGGAGATGGCCCCGCTGGCGACCGGAGTGGTCGCGACTCCCCGCCCCCTGGCGGCAGAGATGCTGGGACCCCTCATCGCCCCGGGGTCCCGCTTTCTAGAGCTCCTCGTCGTCGTCGACGCCTGGAGCTTCAACTCCCTCCGGCTGCCCGATGCAGTCCGGAGGCTGATCTACGCCCCCGGCGCTTCCTCCGGAGAGGTCGCGCTGGTGGAGCAGAGCAGGCCAGAGCTCCTCTGGCCTGTGGACATCATCCTTAGAGCGGGCGGCAACGCCGTCTTCTCCGGACGCTGGAGGGCTTTCGCCCTCGGCCACTTCCTCCGCGTCGGCGAACACCTCGTCTTCTGCTTCAAGATGGGGACGCTGGAGGCCTCGGTGCGGATCTTCGCCGCCGCCGTCGTCCGACGCACCTACCCCCAGCCCGCGGCGCAGTAAAGGGGCGGCCTTGCCGCGGTAGCCTTCTGGGGAGGGGAGCTAGTCTCCTCCCCTCTTTTGCGATGTAGTTTGCGCCGGCGGGTATGCCCCGCCGTGCCTCTGTTTCTTCCCCCACTGGGGTTATCAATGAAGTCCTCTTTGCTCTTTCGCTCCTTGTTGTTCGTCGTTGTCCTGGTCGTCCGCGCGTTTGAGAGCCCTAGCGAGTTGTTAACGCCGGCGGGAGGCCTCCCTGCGCCTCAGAGCTCATGACGGGGTCGGCGCTGGCGACGACATTGGACGATTCCTGAGACAAGTAGTTGAAGAAAGAGTTAAAAAATAAAAAACCCTAAATCCCCGAAAACGAAAAACAAGTCGATAAAACAAACGAAAAAAGAAGACGAATAAGATGCCCCTGTGACCGGCACAGAGACCTTCCCCGTCGTGAGGGAGCGCGACACTATCACTACACCACAGTACTAGATTCCTAACTGACGTTGGTCGGCAAAAGTCAGCATAGCCAATAGATTATTGGTCGACAAAGCTTTTATCGGATAGTTGGTCGGGAAAACCTATATATACTGACAGATTTTTGGTCGGGATTACTGCGGTCTTTAATGTCGACCGGTCGGTCGGTATTTCCTATATAGGCAACTAATCATCAGTCCGTAATTTTTTTTTTTGAGAACAATCAGTCCGTAAATAATCCCGACCAACTGTTGGTCGTTAAGTGGGCCGACCCGCGCAGGACAAAATATTAGCGCCAACTTTTGGCCCATCGCGCGGGCAAGCTAGTTTCATTTCCCCCCCACACAAAAGTCTCCGCCGCCTGCATAAACCCTAAATCCCCAAATCCATCCACACACACGCGCCATTCTGAGCACCGGCCGGCCTCTCTCCCGCTCTCATGCTCTCCTCGTCACCCGAAGTGCTCTCGCCGCCGGCGGCGGCGCTACCCGTCCGGCCAGCACGTCCTGCACCGCACACTCCCATCTGGTGGCCAACTGTGAGCCTTTGACATTCTGAAGTTGTCGCCATCGCTGTCCGCACCTAGGTGCAGCCCGTGGGGATTTTGATTAGTGAGTCTCTCTTTCTCTGCGTGTGGTACAGCAGCAGCTTCTCTCTTTGTTCAGTGTATAAGCTGTCGGCGCTCTCCCGTGGCAGATTTGTTCCTGTGCGTGTGACCGACCACAACACTTCTTTGCCAGATTCATTCTTAGTATGTGCACATGGTGTGCCAGAGCGGTAGGTGAAGTTCATAGGAATAGCTAATTTCAGTAATTAGCCAGTTTCAGTCGGAAGGCTCAATAGAGATGATTTGCTACATCTCTGTACATGAGCTTGACTGAGGACCTGTTCGGATCCACTCCAACTCCACATCCGAGCTCCCGGAGCGGAAGGAGCGGAGCCGAAAACTTCAACTTTACAGCGTCGGAGGAGCGGAGCGGAGGGTGCCGCAGTTCACTTTCACGGAGCTGCCAAACCCGAGCTCCATGGTGCACCGCGTGGAATCGAGGAGTTGGCGGAGCATCTGACATCCGAACAGGTCCTGAGTCTATCAATTTCTGCTCCGTAGCTGTTTATTTTGCTAGTTCAATAGCTTTTGTGTTATAAATAAAGCTACAGGTTATTAGAAAATGGCTACCGCTTTCTAGTTCTTTATCTGGGACATACCCTGGGTCATATGTATGTGCTACACCATGTTTTCTTGTATTACTGCCAGACCCAAGCTTGAGACATAGCAGTTTTGATGTTTGAGTAGTCAGCTATATATGTGCTAGTGCTAGTAAGTTGTGGTTAACTGAATGTCTGAATCCATTAGTTCTATGCTTGACTACACTGCAACATTTATTTCTATTTAAGATTCTAGCTGAGAACACAGCCTATGGGTCTTTTTTAGAATGAAAAAGTGAGAGAATGAAACTATGGTTAGGTACTTTATCATTGCCCTTTTATAAGCCGTAGTATCTTGCTGGTTTTTTGCTTACTAGAATATTTTTGTTTGAAACTAATTTCTTAAATTAGTAGAGCTTAATTTATATTGCGTAATTGTTTCCTTACCAGGATTCTTGACCCGACGACTCACGAGTTCCTGGCTGCACTGCAACAATTCTTCTCCCTGCCTGTTACTGACTCCCCACTAGTTGGTGAGTTAAATACTACTTCAGTTTGCAAATAGAGCTGCTCTTGTCCTTTCTCTTTGATCTGCTTTGTTTATGGTTGTATCAAGCTTAATTATATGTACAATTGGGTGCATGCCTTCTCTTATCTATCTAGAACCATGATAAGACCTATTTACGTTACCTCTACTTGGATCATACAGCTCACTCAAAGGCATTAAAGATGTGAAACCCCAATCACTCTCACGTGCACTGAACTGATGTTGAGTATCTGCCACGCAGAAAAGAATAGTGCATTAGCGATGCATTTATCCCGTAGAATCATTATGCATTGGAAAACAGAATCAAGCAGCCATACTCAGCATCAGTAAATCAAGTGAAAATATCCTCCTTTTTTGTAGAAGGATACAAACAATGGATGTTTCATGGAAAGCATGTCTCTTCTTTGGAGAACCCACCAAATTTTTATGATGTTAAAGAAAGGGATGAGGGTGATGATATTTCTGATTTGCTAAGAGACCTAGCGGGTGCTTTAGATGATAGTGGAGATTTTGAAGATGATGGCGCTATAGATCAGGATACTTCATTCTTAGAATCTCTTCACAAGTTGGAAGCTGATTCAAGATAAGAGCTATATCTAGGCTGTAAAAACTTCTCAAAGCTTCGCTTCCTAGTGAGACTTCTTTTTATATGTTCTCATGCATCCATACAACATATTTAAATGTTTTTCTCTTTATATGTTTCTGAACTATTTCATCATCATGCTTAGATTGTCACACCATTTTCGTCTTGGTGTTATTTTTCAGATTGGAATGGATGTGCTTCTATATGCATGGAATGGCCCTGAATCTCCTGCTGCTAAGGCAACGGTTCTCTCGATCGATCCAGACACAGTTGTGGGTGGGGAGCCCCTTGGGCTGGCGACTTATGAGGTTGTTGTGAATGTTGAGATTAGAAGGGATGCTATGCTACCATATTAGTATGATGATTTATGATATATTGGGGATGCTATCACAAGGTCCATTGCATGGCCATCTAGCAAGGTATTCACTATTCCTATTTGTTTTCTCCACCCCACTTGTTTTGTTTTATGAGTTATGCTGAATTGTCATAATTTTGCTAGATGAGGCCCTACAAGCCAGGGGCGTCTGCATCATCCCGCTGCTGAGGTATTTCTTGTGAACTTTTGAAAACTATTTGCAAATGAAAACTTTGATTTATTTTCTCATTGCTATATCTAGTTTATGTCCAAGAATTAAGTTGCACTGAAATAGTTGAAGTAAATTAAATAAGCTGCTACTTCTGATTCTTGGTAAATTAGTGGTACTATTTGTACAAGATTATATAATATCAATCCGGACATCTTTCCAAACAGACTTCTAGTTTGCCATAATCTCACTAGTCATCAGCTCAAAATTGTTATGCAATGCAGCAAATAGCAACCAAAACAAGATTTACTATTCAGAGATTTTGTTAATAAGGGAAGCAACCAACCATAACTAGTTACAAATCAAGAATAGAAGTCTGGGACATGAAGAATGTCTAGGAGGACTAGCCTGTTAGAAGTAGATTCAATATATGAAAATTCTCAGTGGTCATGCTTCCGCTAATATATATGTTTATTTCTGGGCACCCCAGCTGTACAATTCAAAACACTAATTGATGAATTTTTAGGTAAACTTTGAACACTAACAGGCTAGTGCCCATAGAAGAGTACGCCTAAAAGATTACATCCCGATAGCCTGTGTGAACAATCTCCATATAGCCCAATAAGTTCATGAGCTGTTTTTCAAGTGAAAGTGCAACTACATATCTCATTGCATTTCTCAAGGTGACCAGCATGAAAAAATGGTGCTCATACAGAAACAATACTGAAATCATGGTCTAAATAGTTTAACTCAGAATGCAAATGCTTTACTACAACATATGGAACAATTTGGATAATGTCAACACGACTTCATCTCTACTAATAATATTGCTAGAGGTATGGTCCGTGGCTCGCAAGTACGTTTTCAATCCACCAAAAATACGCTTTCTCTATTGAATAAAATTACCCACCACTGCCACCCATAAGTCAAAAGAACAGTTAAAAAAAGGCACATCCCTTCGCAACCGGCTCGACACTGGCGACGCCGCTGAAAGTCCCCCAGCTCGGGAAGGTCCAACCATGGACGAAGGCCAGTCTGCGCCATGAGGGGATCTGATGTGGCATAGTTTCCTAATCCTTGCTAGGGCCGATTTTGGATTCAGATCGGAGCTTCCTTTCACGTTTTCTGCCGAGGTGTGTCTCCACTGCCGACGGCGTTGCTCCGGGGCCATCTCCGCAGCCAGCGGGCTCTTCTGGTTCGCCTTGTGTACGGGGAAGAGTCCTCGTGCTCGTGTCCTGCTCTGCCAGCGAGGCTGGCCATGGCCGCGCAGTCTCCTCGTCCCGTCTTTGTCTGCGCTGTTGCTAGAGGTGTAGCCGGGCGCTTTTGTCTTGCGCCTGCTTGTGCTACACTACTGGATCAGTGATTTTTCTTGTTCGGAAGATGGGATTAGCATCGCCACTATGTGGAAGAAGTACGGCCTCGCACCGCACCTCCGTTCCTACAGCCCTGTCCTCGTCACGTTCCGGCGTGCTGGGAATCTGGCAAGGCCTACGTGGTGGAGGCTCACATGGCGCGTTCTTCCAACTAGCGAGAGGAGGAGGAGCCCGAGTTTGCTTTGCTCCGTGAGGTCAGCGCTAAGATGACTTCTGGGCTCCTTCAAGTACATAGTTTGCTGGCAAAAGTGTGATAGCCGAATAACACGTGCTCTTTATTTTACTTCAGGCGAGGTGTACATTTGCATATGGACTGAATGTCGTTGGACATTAAAAAAAATTAACGCTGCTTAGTTCTTGCTCAATCCAAAATTATTAGGCTGATTTGCTCATGGTAATTATATCATTATTTTTAGTTTACTTCAGCTGGGGTGTACATTTTACTTTGCTAAAGTTATCATTAGGTTATATATCTAATTCCATCTACAAAGTAATTTTCCAATCTGTATGGAAAATTCTGACTTATAGGTAAAAAAACGAAAAGTTTAATAATGTAGCTGGCAAAGCTTTACTACTTACAAGGGATGCAGATGAGAATTGAAGAACCTGAATTTTATGTAATGTGCTTCTAAGGTTTTTTTTTTCCATGAGTTTTCCTCGCCACCAAAGTAGTAATTTCGCTTAGGCACATAAAATGGGTAAACCTTGCTGGAAATAATAAAACAGTACCATGCGAGAGAAGATGTCAAATTTTATTCTTCAAATAATTCGGTACATGATTTTTGTCCGATAACCGGTAGTAACGTATGGGCACTTTTGCTATCTCTCTCCTATCCATAATAATATCGTCGATTGGATTAGGGGAGTAAGAAAGAGATATTATTTGGCGCCTGAGGTCAAAGAAAGAGGTGTTGATATATGTTAACGTCTCATCACGACATTTGAAAATATTGTGATTGTATATAGAAGAAATATACTTGAAGCCGTCTACAATGATCTGGAGTCATGCGTGCAATATTGAATTATACTTTCTTTATTGAATTACATTTATAGCAAGGTAAAATCTTATTTTTTTTAATGTGGCTATCGAATTTAATATGTATTATATCAACAAATATTGTAAGCACTTGAGGCAGCCGTGGCAACGCACGGGTATTCAGCTAGTAATATGTACAGCCCAAATCCAGCTGTATCAATCAGTCTCCAGAAATAGCATCTTAATTTAACTATGCAACACAATCATTAAGTAACTAACAAACACGAAGATAAACCCACACATAGTATAAACTGAGGTCATGAAACCTGCAGTACGACCAAATAGATAAAGCCACACAAACCTGCAATAGCACAAGTCGGAGAAGGATTAAATGGTTGTGAATTAGTTGGTTACCAAAATTAACACTCTGCACGTGTGCACCAGTTATTAATCAATCTCCAAATCAAGCTAGCTAGCAAAGCCTAACCAGTTGCCTTCAGCTAAGCATTCAGTACATCAGGTCTTTGTAATAAGAATCAAATTTCTCTAGAGCTTATGGCACACACAGCCCCATTCCTCTCACCACGGCCAAGGTGGCCACCACAAGCACTTGCTGCCGTCTTTGGCACTGCCGCCACCACAAGCACTTGTTTTTCTCGCTTTTCTCCATTTCTGAAAAAGAGGTCAGTTGTTGATTTTTTAATATGTCGAAAAAACTATAGTTTGAGGGATACTTCAGTATTTATACCACAGTTTTTATCCATTGGTAAACGCCTCAAAGTATTGTAAACTGTAGAATTTTGGCAAACTGCAGTATTTTTAAAATACTTAAAAAATACATAGATACAAAACATAGCCTTAGTGTTACAATTGTGGTCTACCATCTGTGGTGCTTTTATGGCCAATTTAGCGCTTACATGCACATATGTTAAAATTGTTACTAATTTCTCTCGAATTGAAACAGTGGCCAATCATCTTTTTGTATGTGATTGTGCAGGTGTCACCTCAAATATGAACTAGCGTGCAGAACTTGTTTCGCAATCCACCAAGTAGATGTCAGTTTCCCATCAATATGATGCCTTGTGTAATGGAGTGAATTTTGTCTCATTGGATGCCTTTTTGCTACCATTTAGTAAACCGGGTTATGTGGTAATCATTTGGCTATCGGTTTGTAAACCTGATTACGTGATTATCAGTTAGCTAACATTTGTAAACATGAATATGTGGGTTGAGAATAGATGAATAATCAATATTGTATGAATTAATGTGTACATTATTATTGGTGGTTGTGGTTTAATTCATGTACATTTTGGATGATATGCTTGTATACTTGTGTGAATACGTGATATTTGGCTGTCAATGATCAAAATATATTTGGAGCTTGCTATGTAGCTCAAAGTTGGTCAGCATTGAATATACTGTCAGACTGATGGTCGGGAAAAGGTAATTGTAGCAGTATCAAAAAGTTGGTCGGTAAAACCTACTCCATCTGACTATTTGACGAGAATAAATGTTGGTCGGGAAAGAAATGTCAGTCGGCAAAGAAAAGGTCAGTAGGGAAATATTTAGCAGTGGTGTCAGACCGGTCGGCATATATATGTCGGTCGGGAAAGGTCTTTGCCGACCGGACTTACGGTGACAAACATGGTTGGTCGGCAAAACTGATTCCCGACCGACTTTCTGTCGATGAAAGTGGTTTTCTTGACCAATTTATCTGTTGGGGATGTAATGCTGTGGTGTAGTGTATCTGTGCCAGCAACTAAGAGCAAATTGCCGCGCGTGGCGATTCACGGGTCCTTCCTCATCGTTGAGGGAAGCTGGACCCTCACAGACGCGAAAGCGTCGACGCTTAAGAGAGCTCAGAAACCATCGACACCTCGTTAAGGGTTGCTCACGAGGTGAAGGGCCTGGCGCGGACCTCCGGATCTGCGTCTCCTTCGCAAGATGATCGGAGCGGCCTTGGTCTTCAGTAATCCTGCCATGTTTGGCCTTCCTCGAGCGAGGGGAATCTTCCTGCGGATGCTAAGTGCATCGACGCGTCCTTGCACCCTCGTGAGGGTTGCTCACGAGGCGCTGGTCCTTAGCGGGTGCCTTGGGCACACCTTGGACTTTTCCCGAAGATTTCTTATTTTCCGGTGTACTTCGCAAGGAACTAAGCACCACTGGCACGTGGATGTGATCGATAACGGGGCCGTCGCCCCTGATCAGAGCTCAGTCCCTTCGGGTTTTTCGGGCTTGCTGTTATCCGGGCGAAGGCCCCAGCACAGACACCGTGCCTAGCCCCCTTCCGCATGGAGTACAACAGAAAATAAATGGACTTCATGCCATTTTAATATCATGCCGAAGCAGAGGCGTTATACTGCGCTTTAACTTAATATCAGTGCTGAAGAGCAGTTTGAGGTGATACAAAGTGCCGTGACAATGGTCTTATCTCCTCGTGAGGAACCTACGGGTAGAACTTTCACAGATGAGCTATGTTCCACGGGTTCCCCACCGGCACGCCTTCCGCAGTTTCCAGCCGCGCCGAGCCTGACCTGGCGATGTGCGTCACCTTGAAGGGGCCTTCCCACATTGGAGACAGCTTGTACATGCCCTCGCGAGAGAGTATCCTCCTCAGCACCAGATCGCCAACCTCCAGAGTCCTTGCCCGAACATGGCGGCTATGATAGCGGCGTAGTTCTTGCTGGTACCTCGCGGCGCGAAGCGCTACTTGGCACTGAGCTTCTTCGAGCTGGAGGAGGCGGTCCTTGATGAGGTCCTCTTGGCGAATCTCGTTGAAGGCGACCACTCTTGGCGACCCGAATTTGACGTCGGTGGGAAGAACAGCCTCCGCCCCATAGACCAAGAAGAAAGGAGTCTCCCCGGTGGGCTTGGTGGCGGTAGTCCGAATGGACCACAGGATGGATTGGAGGTTGTCTAACCATTTTTTTCCCGCAGGCTTCGAGCTTGGCGTTGAAGCTTCTCATCTTGAGTCCCTTGAGGACTTCGGCGTTGGCACGCTCGGCTTTGCCATTGCTCCTGGGATAGGCGACTGAGGCGAAACAGATCTTGATGCCGGCCGATGCGCAGTACTCCCGAAATAGCCCGCTAGTGAACTGGCTGCCGTTGTCGGTGATGATGCGGTTAGGCACACTAAAACGACAGACCAGCCCACGGATGAACTTGACTGCGGACCTGGCCGGAATGGTGCACACCGGCTCCACCTCCACCCACTTGGTAAACTTGTCGATGGCGACGTAGAGGTAGCGGTAGCCCCCTTGCGCTCTAGGGAATGGACCGAGAATGTCCAGCCCCCAAACAGCAAAGGGCCAAGTGAGTGGGATGGTTTGCAGTTCCTGCGCCGGCTAATGAATCTGCTTGGCATGGAATTGGCATGCCTCGCACCTCTTGACCATCTCCGCCGCGTCCCAGAGCGCTGAAGGCCAGTAGAAGCCGCTTCGATATGCCTTTGCGGCGAGGGTTGAAGCAGAAGCATGATGCCCACACTCGTCGGCGTGAATGTCCCTGAGAAGCTCTTGGCCTTGGTGAGTAGATATGCACTTCAGAGCGACGCCGTTCGGGCGACACCGGTACAAGTCACCATCCTTGACGCAGTATCCCGAAGCTTGGCGTACTATCCTTTTGGCCTCCGACTCGTCCTCAGGAAGCCTGCTGCTGACGAGGAATGCCTTGAGCTCAAGGATCCAATCCACTCCCTCCTGCCGCGCCAATGCCAGAAGGACGCGGTCACCCGAAGGAGGCCCGCAGTCCGGAGCCCCCTGCTCCAGTGGCAGTGGCAAGGCAGGCGGAAGGTCTGATCCTGTCGATGATGGAGAAGCGGACAGCTTGAAGAGGCGCTCCTCGAAGACGTCGGCTGGTTGTGCCAGGCGATGAGAGGCGCGCTTGGCGATTTCGTCTGCTTCCACATTTTTTCCTCTTGGGATGTGCTTCAGCTCCAAACCTTGGAAGCATTTTTCCATCTTTTGATGCTCCTCAAGATAAGCTGCCATGTGCTCATCCTTTGGAGTGTAGCTCTTGTTTGAGAAGTTTACAACCAGCTGTGAATCTCCCTTGACGATGAGGCGCTTGATGCCCAAAGCATTCGCCGCCCTTAGGCCAGCGAGTAGTCCTTCATATTCCGCGATGTTGCTGGAGACCTTGTGCTCTGGTTTAAAGCAGAGCTGGACAGCGTAGAAGAGCTTGTCCCAAGAGGGAGAGGTAAGGACAGCGCCAGCCCCCGCGCCGGGGAGGTTGAAGGCACCGTCGAAGGGCATGACCCAGAGGCCTGGGCCTTCTTCTCCTGGAAGCGTTGACTCCACCTCTGGAGGCTCGTCGGTGAATGGAACAGTCCATTCGGCGGTGAACTCAGCCAAAGCTTTACTCTTGATCACCTTGGCGGTGGCCTCAGGAATTTTCTCCTCTTGGAGTTTAGGAGCATCGCTCTATGAGAGCGGCTCGGTTTGCGAAGTTGCAGCGGGCGGCTCCTCTTGAGGGACAGAAGAAATTGCTGCCTCTACCTCAGGAGGAGCCCCTGGGCAAGGAGGATCAATTCCCTCTTTGGTGATTACTTTGGCGTCCCGCTCAGCGACAAGGACAGCGCTTGCAGTTCTCGGGGTTGCTGCGATGTAGAGCAGCAAGGGCTCGCGGAACGTTGGGGCAACCATGATCGGTGGGCTCGTGAGATGCCTCTTCAGCTCAGCGAAGGCCTTGTCAGCTTCCGGAGTCCACTCGAACTTCCCAGTGCGCTTCATGAGCTTGAAGAAGGGCAAGGCCTTCTCTCCACTCCTCGCGATGAAGCGCCCTAGGGCTTCCATGCATCCCGCGAGGCGTTGCATTTCCTTGAGATTGCACGGAGGACGCATTTCTTTGATGGCCTTGACTTTGTCAGGGTTTGCCTCTTTCCCGCGATGAGACACGAGGAACCCCAACAACTTTCCCGACGGTATGCCGAAGGCGCACTTGGCGGGGTTGAGCTTGATATTTACCTTCCTCAGGTTGGCAAAGGTTTCCTCCAGATCCTCGAAGAAGGTGTGACTCTCGCGAGTCTTGACGACGATGTCGTCAATGTAGGCTTCCGCATTTCTTCCCATCTGAGCCCCCAAGGCCCTACGCATGAGCCTTTGGAATGTGGCCCCTGCGTTCTTCAGGCCGAAGGGCATACAGACTTAGCAGTACACGCCGCAAGGTGTGATGAAGGCAGTCTTCTCTTCGTCCTCCCTTGCCATCTTGATCTGATGATAGCCGGATAAGGCATCCAAGAAGCAAAGGAGGTCACAGCCGGCGGTGGAGTCGATGATTTGATCTATCCTTGGGAGTGGATAAGGATCCTTGGGACATGCTTTGTTGAGACTTGTGAAGTCCACGCAGAGGCTCCCACTGCCATTAGCCTTTGGGACAACCACCGGATTGGCAATCCAGGTGGGGTGTGCTACCTCGCGTATCAACTTGGCCTTCTTCAGCTTCTCTATTTCTTGGACGATGAAGTCTTATTTCTCTTGTGCTTGCTTCCTGGTCTTCTGCTTCACAGGGTGTGCCTGAGGGCACACGGCTAAGTGGTGCTCAATCACCTCCCTGGGAACGCCGGGCATATCTGACAGAGTCCAAGCAAACATGTCAGAGTTTGCCCACAGGAAGGTGACGAGCGCGCTTTCCTATTTGGGAGAAAGCCCTGCCCCGATGGTGATGAAGTTTTCGCAGCCCCCAGCCTGGAGCGGGACCTTCTTTGTAGCAGAGCGCTCTTGGGTAAACTGGGGCCTCCTCCCTGAGGGTATTGCAGCTTCCCCAATGCTCATGTCCAGCATCGGATGGACCAGGTCCTCGCTTGGAGTAGGCGATGCAGAGGCGGCAAACTTCTTCTCTGTCGAGCCCGGCAGGAGGGGCTCGAGAGAGGCCTTCTTCGCAGAAGCCCGCTCTTGTGACACGAGCTGGTTCTTCCTCGTGAGGTCACCGGAGTGTTCCAGCAGATCTTCATCAGCAGGGAACATGGTGGCGGCCTCATGCTCCACAGATCGGAGAGCGTCCTTTTCGTTGCAGCGCACGGTGATCGTGCCGTTGGCGCCCGGAATCTTGAGGACGTTGAAGCCATGATGCGTTGCCGCCATGAATCTCGCCAAAGCTGGATAGCCGAGGATGGCATTGTACGACAGTGCAATGTAGGCGACGTCGAAGTCGAGGCTCTCCGTCCTGTAGTTGTCCCGGGTGCCGAAGGTGACGGGCAGGCACACCTGCCCGATTGGCGTTGTAGACCCCTCTGTTACCCCAAAGAACGGTCGGGTTGGCATGAGCCGATGGTACGACACCTGCATCTTCTCGAAGACCTCGACGGAGATGATGTTGAGGCCTGCCCCTCCATCGATGAGAGTACGGTTGACGGCGATGTTATTGATGGTAGGCGTGCACAAGAGGGAATTGTGCCCACGCCCTTAGTGGAGGTCGGATGATCCTCCTCGTCGAAGCCGATCTAGCTGGTTGACCACTTCATCAAGCGGTTGCCGACGTTGGGCTGCGCCACCGCGATCTCCCGCGACAGCTGCTTGAGGTGGCGATTAGACAAAGGAGCTTGGGCTCCACCCAGGAGGCAAGCGACGAAACCTCGCGGCTCTTGATAGCCCCCCTGGTTCTCTTCCCGATGATCATTCACCGGTGGAGGCAGCGGCAGCGGCTCGGGATCTGCACGAGACAGACCATCGCGGCGGCGACCCTCGTCTCGGTCATCGTCGCGGCGATCGCCCCGGGATCCACCCTTGCCATGGCTACGGCTACTCCCACGGCGCTTGGTGACACCATTTTCTTCATGAAACTTTTGGACGATCCAACAATCGTCGGTATTGTGGGTGTCCTTTTTGTGGAGGATGCAGTAGCGACGACGTCGACCTTTATCGCGTTCGGAGCGGTTCCCTCGATGCTGCTTATGATCAGGCTCCGCCGCGAGGACAGCAGCCTCCTTGTGCTTGGGGACCTTGGACTTCGGCTTTGGGGGAAGCGCCTCCGGCAGGTTGTGCACGAAGAGCCTCCCCTCCTCGGCCTTGGCGCATCTGTCGGCGATCTCTAAGAGCCTGACGACGGAAGTCAGCTCATCATTCACGGATAGCTTCTCCCTCATCTTGATGTCAGAGACGCCCATGGAGAACGCGGAGATGACCTCCTCATTGGAGATCCGAGGAATCTTGTTCCTCATCTGGCTGAAGCACTGGATGTACTGACGAAGCGTCTTGCCCTTGTACTGACGCACCGCCTTAAGATCATTCTTGGTGGCGGGGCGCTCATACGTGGGCATGAAGTTGGTGACGAACTGACGGCACAAGTCCTTCCATGAAGTCAAGGATTCGTGAGGAAGATTCATGAGCCAAGTTCGCGGAGCATCTTTGAGGGCCATGGGGAACCAATTGGCCATCGCACGCTGATCTCCACGCGCGGCCTAGACATCGATGACGTCGAGCTGGAGGAATTCGACGGGGTTAGTGGTCCCGTCGTAACACGCGCCGATGTCCGGCTTGAACTTGTTAGGCCAGACCACATATCGTTGCTGGCGAGTGAGAGCAAGGCACCCGGGGTTGTAGATGGGGTCCCCGGGGGTCTTGACGTTCTTGCCAGCCTCACCGATGTCGTCGATGGTGCGGTCATGATTTTCACGGCGGCGCTCAAGGGAGACGCGTGCGTCTTCCAGAGCGCGTTGGATGATTTGGCAGCTGGGCTCCCCGCGCGGTGAAGATGCGGCGCGGGAAGCCACCTTCTTGGCCTTGACGGCCTTCCCATCTCCGGCGCCCGGGGCACGGCGCCCAGCCACCGGGTCTGGTTCTCCCGCGCCCTGGGCTCCTCCCTGGGCCGGGCCTTCGTTGGCGATGGTGATGAGCTCGGTGATTTGAGCGCGCCACCCCTCACGCCCGTCATCAGTGGGCTGGTAGCGCAGTAGCTCCTGTGCCATGGCGAGAGCCTGCGCAGGGGATAGCTGACTCCCAGAACGAGCGCGAGAAGTGGCGGTGGCGGTGAAGGAGAGCGAAGGCTCTGTACGCCCGGACAGGAGGTAGGAGGACTCCAGATCTTCCTCCTCTTCCTCCTCGGCCGAGACGTCCCGACAACGGAAGATGGGCTCGGTTTGCCCCCGAACGGCGTTACGACGGCGAAGACGCTCGAGCCTTGCGTTGGCGTCAGCCATGTCAAAGCAGATCTAGAAGAAAACACACCACAGCCCCCTACCTGGCACGCCAAATGTCGATGGATTTCGTGTCCCAAGAACACGGGGTACCACGCGACGGACCCAAAGATTCGAACGCAGGGGGCTGAACGTGGGAGATGTTTGATCGCAACAAAACATGGTGACGGAAGCCTCGAGTCGTCGAACGCACAACGCACTACAGAGAGAGACACCGAGCCTTACCCAGGTTCAGGGCCCTCGTGGTGAGGTAAAACCCCTACTTCCTGCCTTCTTGTATTATGACGCGATACCTCGCGAGGAGTACAAGGTCTTGATTACAGAGCTCTAGCTGGCCGGACGTAGAAGAACCAACTTAGCCTAGCTAGCAGCCTGAAGATGAAGATTTGATCCCCTCTAAGGGGTGGCCTCCCCTCCTTTTATAGCGCCCTGGTCCTCCTTCCCCTTGTCATCTTGGGGAAGGGGTTGCCACACCCGACCAAGGAGGGAGGACAACTGTAGTCTTGATTCTTCCGTGGACGTAGTCTTCGTAGAGTAGTGGCGCCGGTCCACAGGAGTGGGTGGAGGAAGCTGACGTCCTCCTCTGGCGCCCTGCACCGTCCACCCTATTTTTAGAGGGGGGGGGGTGGCCAACAACCACTGTGCCGCTTTATGCAGGCATGGCGAAAGTTGGTCTCCTCCCTGTCGGGGGTAGCGTGGACGGTATGCAGTCTTCTGCTCTTATCTTCTTGCTCAGCACGGAAACATGTCGAGCTGACGTGGAGGTGGTCCCTCCCCTCAGGAGAAGCAGCTCGTGAGGAGGTCTTCTCGTCCTTAGCAGTTTTAGTCGTCGTTCTCCTCATGAGGCGCCTCCTCATGAGGGTCTTCTCCGCTGGCTTCGGTCGTCGTTCCACCCCTGGGCCAAAGCTAGGCCATTGAAGGGGCCTAGGAGCAGGTGGACCAGGATACCCCGGTATCCAGAACACCGACAGAATCACAGAAGGTGTCGGCCATGGCATCGCACCCTCGCCCACACGTCATCGGCATCGGTGTGAGGGTCCGCAGCTATCCTCAAGGGCCTCCCCGAGATCTCCGGCAGGGGAGGCGACGAGGCTCTGGAAGGGGCCGGCTCTGTGGAGGTTGTCCTCCTTTTGGTGCGGGGCTCGGGGGCCGCCCCCTCCGTCGAGTGGGCTGCCCTTGCGCCGACCGGGGCGGCAGGTGTGGCAGAAGGCGCCCCGGGGGCGCTGGTTGTGCTTGCGGTCGAGGGGGCGGCAGGTGTCGGTGTTCTGGATATCGGGGTATCCCGGTCCACCTGCTCCTGGGCCCCTTCAGCGGCCCAACTTCGGCCCAGGGGTGGAACGACGACTGAAGCCCAGTGGAGAAGACCCTCATGAGGAGGCGCCTCTTGAGGAGAACGATGGCTAAAACTGCTAAGGACCAGAAGACCTCCTCACGAGCTGTTTCTGGTGAGGGGAGGGACCACGTCCACGTCAGCTCGGTACAGTTTCGTGCTGAGCAAGAAGATAAGAGTAGAAGACCGCGTACCATCCACGCTACACCGACAGGGAGGAGACCAGTTTTCACCGTGCCTACATAAAGCGACATAGTGGTTGTTGGCCGCCCCCCTAAAAATAGGGTGGACGGTGCAGGGCGCCAGGGGAGGACGTCAGCTTCCTCCACCCACTCCTATGGACCGGCGCCACTACTCTACGAAGACTACGTCTACGGAAGACTCAAGACTACAGCTGTCCTCCCTCCTTGGCCGTTTGTGGCAACCCCTTCCCCAAGATGATAAGGGGAAGGAGGACCTCGGCGCTATAAAAGGAGGGGAGGCCACCCCTTAGAGGGGATCCAATCTTCATCTCCGGGCTCCTAGCTAGGCTAAGTTGGTTCTTCTACCTCTGGCCAGCTAGAGCTATGTAACCAAGACCTTGTACTCCTCGCGAGGTATCGCGTCGTAATACAAGAAGGCAGGAAGTAGGGGTTTTACCTCACCATGAGGGCCCTGAACCTGGGTAAAGCTCGGTGTCTCTCTCTGCAGTGCGTGGTGCGTTTGACATCTCGAGGCTTCCGTCACCATGTTTCATTGCGATCCAAGATCTCCCACGTTTAGCCCCCTGCGTTTGAATCTTTGGGTCCGTCGCGTGGTACCCCGTGTTCTTGCGACACGAAATCCATCGACATTTGGCACGCCAGGTAGGGGGCTATGGTGTCTTTTCTTCTAGATCTGCTTTGACATGGCCGACGCCAACGCAAGGCTCAAGCGTCTTCGCCGTCGCAACACCATCCAGGGACAAACCGAGCCCATCTTCCATCGTCAGCACATCTCGGCGAGGAGGAAGAGGAGGAAGATCTGGAGTCCTCCTATCTCCCGTCTGGGTGTACAGAGCCTTCGCTCTCCTTCACCGCCACCGCTACTTCTCGCGCTCGTTCTGGGAGTCAGCTGGCCCCTGCACAGGCTCTTGCCATGGTGCAGGAGCTGCTGTGCTATCAGCCCACTGCGGACGGGCGTGAGGGGTGGCGTTCTTGAATCGCCGAGCTCATCGCCATCGCCAACGAAGACCCGGCCCAGGGAGGAGCACAGGGTGTGGGAGAACCAGATCCGGCGGTGGGGCACCGCGCCCCGGGCGCCGGAGATGGGAAGGCCGCTAAGGCCAAGAAGGTAGCTTCCCACGCCGCATCTTCGCCGCGTGGGGAGCCCAGCTGCCAAATCTTCCAACGCGCTCCGGAAGATGCACACGTCTCCCTTGAGCGCCGCCGCAAAAATCATGACCGCGCCATCGACGACATCGACGAAGCTGGCAAGAACGTCAAGACCCCCGGGGACCCTATCTACAACCCCGGGTGCCTTGCTCTCACTCGCCAGCAACGCTATGTGGTCTGGCCTGACAAGTTCAAGCCGGACATCGGCGCGCGTTACGATGGGACCACCAACCCCGTCGAATTCCTCTAGCTCTACGTCGTCGCCGTTCAGGCCGCGCGTGGAGATCAGCGTGCGATGGCCAATTGGTTTCCCATGGCCCTTAAAGACGCTCCGCGGACTTGGCTAATGAATCTTCCTTGCGAATCCGTGACTTCATGGAAGGACTTGTGCCGTCAGTTCATCGCCAACTTCATGCCCACGTATGAGCGCCCCGCCACCAAGAATGATCTTAAGGCGGTGCGTCAGTACAAGGGCGAGACGCTTCGTCAATGCATCCAGCGCTTCAGCCAGATGAGCAACAAGATTCCCTGGATCTCCAACGAGAAGGTCATCTCCGCGTTCTCCATGGGCATCTCTGACATCAAGATGAGGGAGAAGCTGTCCGTGAATGATGAGCTGGCTTCCTTTGTCAGGCTCTTCGAGATCGCCGATAGGTGCGCCAAGGCTGAGGAGGGGAGGCTCTTCGTGCACAACCTGCCGAAGGCGCTTCTCCCAAAGCCGAAGTCCAAGGACCCCAAGCGTAAGGAGGCTGCTGTCCTCGCGGTGGAGCCTGATCATAAGCAGCACCACGGGGACCACTCCAAGCGCGATAAAGGTCGACGCCGTCGCTACTGCATCCTCCACAAAAGGACACCCACAATACCGATGATTGTTGGATAGTCCGGAAGTTTCATGAAGAAAATGGGGTCACCAAGCGCCATGGGAGTAGCCGTAACCACGGCAAAGGTGGATCTCGGGGCGATCGCCGCGACGACGACCAGGACGAGGGTCACCGCCGCGATGGTCTGTCTCATGCAGATCCCGAGCCGCTACCGCTGCCTCCACCGGCGAATGATCATTGGGAAGAGAACCAGGAGGGCTATCAAGAGCCGCGAGGCTTCGCCGCCAACCTCCTGGGTGGAGCCCAAGCTCCTTTGTCTAATCGTCACTTGAAGCAGCTGTCGCGAGAAATCGCGGTGGCACAACCCAGCGCCAACAACCGCTTGATGAAATGGTCTACCAGCAAGATCGGTCGTGGGCACAATTCCCCTATCGTGCACGCCTACTATCAATAACATTGCCGTCAACGGTACTCTCATCGATGGAGGGGCAGGCCTCAACATCATCTCCGTCGAGGTCTTGGAGAAGATGCAGGTGTCGTACCATCGGCTCATGCCAACCCGTCCATTCTTCGGGGTGACTGAGAGCTCTACAACGCCTATTGGACAGGTGCGCCCGCCTGTCACTTTCGGCACCAGGGACAACTACAAGACAGAAAGCCTCAACTTCAACGTCGCCTACATTGCGCTGCCATACAATGCCATCCTCGGCTACCTAGCCTTGGCAAGATTCATGGCTGCAACGCATCATGGCTTCAACGTCCTTAAGATTCCTGGTGCCAACGGCACGATCACCGTGCGCTGCAATGAAAAGGATGCTCTCCGCTCTGTTGAGCACGTCTACCGTGAGGCCGCCACTATGTTCCCCACCGATGAAGATCTGCAGGAACACTCAGGTGACCTCATGAGGAAGAAGCATCTCGTGTCGCAAGAGCGGGCTGCTGCAAAGAAGGACTCTCTCGAGCCCCTCCTGCCGGGCTTGTCAGGTAAGAAATTCGCCGCCTCTGCATCGCCTACTCCAAGCGAGGACCTGGTCCATCCGATGCTGGACATGAGCATTGGGGAAGCTGCAGTACCCTCAGGGAGGAGGCCCCAGTTTACCCAAGAGCGCTCTGCTACAAAGAAGGTCCCGCTCCAAGCTGGGGGTTGCGAAAACTTCATCACCATCGGGGCAGGTCTTTCCCCCAAATAGGAAAGCGCGCTCGTCACCTTCCTGCGGGCAAACTCTGACATGTTCGCTTGGACTCCGTCAGATATGCCCAGCGTTCCCAGGGAGGTGATTGAGCACCACTTAGCCGTGTGCCCTCAGGCACACCCCGTGAAGCAGAAGACCAGGAAGCAAGCGCAAGAGAAACAAGATCTCATCGTCCAAGAGATAGAGAAGCTGAAGAAGGCCAAGTTGATACGCGAGGTACCCCCCACCTGGATTGCAAATCCGGTGGTTGTCCCAAAGGCTAATGGCAGTGGGCGCCTCTGCGTGGACTTTATAAGTCTCAACAAGGCCTATCCCAAGGATCCTTATCCGCTCCCAAGGATAGATCAAATCGTCGACTCCACCGCCGGCTGCGACCTCCTTTGCTTCTTGGATGCCTTCTCCGGCTATCATCAAATCAAGATGGCATGGGAGGATGAAGAGAAGACTGCCTTCATCACACCCTGCAGTGTGTACTGCTACGTCTGCATGCCCTTCGGCCTGAAGAACGCAGGGGCCACATTCCAAAGGCTCATGCGTAAGGCCTTGGGGGCTCAGATGGGAAGAAATGCGGAAGCCTACGTCGACGACATCATCGTCAAGACTCGCGAGAGTCGCACCTGCATCGAAGATCTGGAGGAAACCTTCGCCAACCTGAGAAAGGTAAATATCAAGCTCAACCTCGCCAAGTGCGCCTTCGGCGTGCCGTCGGGAAAGTTGTTGGGGTTCCTTGTGTCTCATTGTGGGATAGAGGCGAACCCTGATAAAGTCAAGGCCATCAAAGAAATGCGTCCTCCGTGCAATCTTAAGGAGATGCAACGCCTCGCGGGATGCATGGCAGCCCTGGGGTGCTTCATCGCGAGGAGTGGGGAGAAGGCCTTACCCTTCTTCAAGCTCATGAAGCGCACTGGGAAGTTCGAGTGGACTCCGGAAGCTGACAAGGCCTTCACCGAGCTGAAGAGGTATCTCACGAGCCCACCGATCATGGTTGTCCCAACGTTCCGTGATCCCTTGTTGCTCTACATCGCGGTGACCCCGAGAACTGCGAGCGCTGTCCTTGTCGCTGAGCGGGACGCCAAGGCAATCGCCAAAGAGGGAATTGATCCTCCATGCCCGGGGGCTCCTCCTGAGGAAGAAGCAGCAATTCCTTCTGCCCCTCAAGAGGAGCTGCCCACTGCAACTTCGCCGACCGAGCCGCTCTCACAGAGCGACGCTCCTGATCTCCATGAGGAGAAAACTCCTGAAGACACCTCCAAGGTGCAGAAACCCGTGTACTTCGTCAGCACGGTACTATGCGACGCGCGTGAACGCTACACCATGCAGCAAAAGCTGCTCTACACCCTGCTGATCGCTTCAAGGAAACTACGTCATTACTTTCAGGGTCATCCGATTAAGGTGTTCACTGATCGCCCCCTGGAGACGATTCTACGCAACCCAAATGTCACCGGAAGGGTGGCCGAGTGGGCCGTGGAGCTTCAGCCTTTCGAGATCTCCTTTGAAACCACCAAGGTGATTAAGAGCAAAGCTTTGGCTGAGTTCACCACCGAATGGACTGATCCATTCACCGATGAGCCTCCAGAGGTGGAGTCAACGCTTCAAGGGGAAGAAGCCCCAGGCCTCTGGATCATGCACTTCGACGGCGCCTTCAACCTTCCTAGCGCGGGAGCTGGCGCCGTCCTCACCTCTCCCTCTGGGGACAAGCTCTTCTACGCCATCCAGCTCAGTTTCAAGCCAGAGCACAAGGTCTCCAACAACATCGCGGAATATGAAGGATTACTCGCCGGCCTAAGGGCGGCAAATGCTTTGGGCATCAAGCGCCTCATCGTCAAGGGAGATTCACAGCTGGTTGTGAACTTCCCTAACAAGAGCTACACTCCAAAGGATGAGCACATGGCGGCTTATCTTGAGGAGCATCGAAAGATGGAAAAGTGCTTCCAAGAGTTGCAGCTGAAGCACATTCCGCGAGGAGAAAATGTGGAAGGGGACGAGATCGCCAAGCGCGCCTCTGCTTTGGCATGATATTAATATGGCATGAAGTCCATTTATTTTTTGTTGTACTCCACGCGGAAGGGGGCTAGGCACGGTGTCTATGCTGGGGCCTTCGCCCAGAAAATAGCAAGCCCAAAAAACCCGAAGGGACTGAGCTCTGATCAGGGGCGACGACCCCGTTATCGATCACCTCCACGTGCCCGTGGTGCTTAGTTTCTCGCGAAGTACACCAGAAAATAAGAAATCTTCGGGAAAAGTCCAAGGTGTGCCTAAGGCACCCGCTAAGGACCAGCGCCTCGTGAGCAACCCTCACGAGGACCAGCGCCTCGTGAGCAACCCTCACGAGGGCGCAAGGACGCGTCGATGCACTTAGCATCCGCAGGAGTCAAGATTCCCCTCGCTCGAGGAAGGCCAAACATGGCAGGATTATGGAAGACCAAGGCCGCTCCGATCATCTTGCGAAGGAGACGCAGATCCAGAGGTCCGCGCCAGGCCCTTCACCTCGTGAGCTGCCCTCAACGAGGTGTCGATGGCCCCTGGGCTCTCTTAAGCGTCGACACTTTCGCGTCCGTGAGAGTCCAGCTTCCCTCACGACGAGGAAGGCCTTGTGAATCGCCACGTGCAGCAATTTGCTCTTAGCTGCTGGCACAGATAGTGTCGCGCTCCCTCACGACGAGGAAGGTCCCTGTGCCGGTCACAGGGGCATCTTATTCGCCTTTCCTTTTTCATTTGTTTTATTGACTTGTTTTTCGATTTTGGGGATTTGGGGTTTTTTGTTTTCCAACTCTTTCTTCAACTACTTGTCTCAGGAATCGTCCAACGTCATCGCCGGCGCCGACCCCGTCATGAGCTCTGAGGCACAAGGAGGCCTCCCGCAGGCATTCGCAACTCGCTAGGGCTCTCGAGCGTGCGGATGACCAGGACAGTGATGAGCAGCGAGAAGCGAAAGAACAAGACAATTAACGAGGAAGACTTCATTAATAGCCCCCTGTGGGGGGAGAAACAGAGGCACGGCGGGGCATACCCCACCGGCGTAAACTACATCGCAAAAGAGGGGAGGAGACTAGCTCCCCTCCCCAGAAGGCTACCGCGGCAAGGCCGCCCCTTTACTCCGCCGCGGCCTGGGGGTAGCTACGGCGGACGCCGGCGGCGGCGAAGATCCGCACCAAGGCCTCCAGCGTCCCCAGCTTGAAGTGGAAGATGAGGTGGTCGCCGACGCGGAGGCGGTGGCCGAGGGCAAAGGCCCTCCAGCGCCCGGAGAGGACAGCATTGCCGCCTGCTCCAAGGATGATGTTAATAGGCCAGAGGAGCTCTGGCCTGCTCTGCTCCACCAGCACGACCTCTCCGGAGGAAGCGCCGGGGGCGTAGATTAACCTCCGGACTACGTCGGGCAGCTGGAGGGAGACGAAGCTCCAGGCGTCGACGGCGATGAGGAGCTCCAGGAAGTGGGACCCCGGAGCAATGAGGGGTCCCAGCATCTCCGCCGCCAGGTGGCGGGGAGTTGCGACCACTCCGATCACCGGCGGGGCCGCCTCCTACGGCCCCGGGTCATCCGTGGCCGGGGGAAGGGGGCCTAGAGTGGCCTCCACCTCTCAGAGCACCCGATAAATGCTCCCCGAGGCGCCGGGAGCCGGTGCCGCTGCCACCGGCAACGCCGTATTCAGAGCGCCTCCAGGCGCTGGACCCCGAAGGGTCAAGGCGCTAGAGGTCCCGGGGGCGGCGCGATTCGCCTAGCCCTGCATCGGCGCCCCAATGCGCAGGGGGCCTCCGGCGCCGAGCGTCCACCGGGCGGGGACCTTCGCTTTGTTCCTGCTGCCTGGGGGGCGCCCGCGGCACTTCGTCCCCGAGCCAGATCCAGCGGTGGCGGAGGAGGCGGAGGGATCCATTGCTTGGGGAAGCGTTGAGGGAGAAGTAGCACTGGAGGAAGAGGATGAAGTGCCGGAGGTGTCGAGGAGGCTGCATTTAAAGGGCGCGGCCGGTGTCGAAGCGCCAAATCTCAGTGTGGGAATCGGAGCGTTGGCGCAGCGCTCTGCAGCGAAGCGATGTGCCATCATGATGGTTTGATGCCTCGGGGACTGCTGCGTCACCCGCCGCTTCGTCTCACCAGCTGCAGTCGCGCCACGCGTCCGCGGCCTCTGCATCTTCACATGGTCCTCTGACCGTGCATTGATGCATGCCGTTGGAGGGCCCAGCAGCTTCTGGGGGCCCCTGACCCTTCGCTCCCTTAAGAGGGCGCGTGCGCGGGCCAGGCTCCCGGGGGCTACTGTCGGTGTTCTGGATACCAGGGTATCCCGGTCCACCTGCTCCTGGGCCCCTTCAACGGCCCAGCTTCAGCCCAGGGGTGGAACGACGACTGAAGCCCAGTGGAGAAGACCCTCATGAGGAGGCGCCTCATGAGGAGAACGACGGCTAAAACTGCTAAGGACCAGAAGACCTCCTCACGAGCTGTTTCTCGTGAGGGGAGGGACCATGTCCACGTCAGCTCGGTACGCTTCTGTGCTGAGCAAGAAGATAAGAGCAGAAGACTGCGTACCATCCACGCTACCCCGACAGGGAGGAGACCAGCTTTCACCGTGCCTGCATAAAGTGGCACAGTGGTTGTTGGCCGCCCCCCTAAAAATAGGGTGGACGGTGCAGGGCGCCAGGGGAGGACGTCAGCTTCCTCCACCCACTCCTATGGACCGGCGCCACTAATCTACGAAGACTACGTCTACGGAAGACTCAAGACTAGAGCTGTCCTCCCTCGTTGGCCGTTTGTGGCAACTCCTTCCCCAAGATGGTAAGGGGAAGGAGGACCTCAGCGCTATAAAAGGAGGGGAGGCCACCCCTTAGAGGGGATCCGATCTTCATCTCCGGGCTCCTAGCTAGGCTAAGTTGGTTCTTCTACCTCCGGCCAGCTAGAGCTCTGAACCTGGGTAGGGGTATTGCGTTGATATCTCGTCGCGAGGTATCGCGTCGTAATACAAGAAGGCAGGAAGTAGGGGATTTACCTCACCACGAGGGCCCTGAACCTGGGTAAAGCTCGGTGTCTCTCTCTACAGTGCGTGGTGCGTTCGACAGCTTGAGGCTTCCGTCACCGTGTTTTGTTGCGATCCAAGATCTCCCAGGTTCTGCCCCCTGCGTTCAAATCTTTGGGTCCATCGCATGGTACCCCGTGTTCTTGCGACACGAAATCCATCGACAGCAGGCGCTGCCCCCGTGGTCTCTGGTGCACCCCCGCGCTGGGGGGCTCGGTCGTACCAGGAGCTGGTGCGGCTCCCGCAGCGGATGGTGCGTCTTTGGACGCGCGGTTTTCTTCTTCTCCTGCAGCACACGGCAGTGTCGCCGGTCTGGCGGTGAACGCTAGGTCAGGACCCAGCGTGGTCTGGCTGGTCTTCCTCTTCTTCCTCTTGTTCTTCTCTTCCTTCTTCTCCTTGGTGTCCCTGGGGAGAAGGAGAAGGAAAGGAGTTAGGAGAAAGGTAAGTCAAGGATTTAAGAGATTGCAGGAGTACTCACGAGGCGTCTTGCTCAACCCACCCCCTCTTGCCTGGGAGGACCAAGGTCGGTGGCGGAGGCGCAGAAGATTCGCTGGCTGGCCCCTTGCCGTGGGGAGCCCCCGCCTCGGGCCACCGGCTGGCGCGTTCATCGTTGAACTTGGAGCAGCGCTCTCCCTCCAAGCGGGCCAGGCGCCCCTCCTCCTCCAGGTCTCGCGAGGAAGACGCATCGGCGTCTCCCCCGGTGGGCTGGTCCGGCAAGGCGGATTCGTTGTCAGAGGAGTCCGAAAGTATCACGATACTCTCAGACCGCCTCCGACGAGCCACCCGCTCGCCAAATTCGGCGCGGTCATCGTCAAGATCTTCAGAGGCTTCGGGCCCCGCTCCCCTCGCCGCCGAGTCCTGTTCCGAGCTGGCTGCCGATGTGCTCAGAAGGGGGTCGAGCGTGACGCCATCGGCAAGGAAGGGACCCCAAGCATTGAACTTTACGATCTCGGCCGTGACACGGCTGGTCTCCCGAGCGTCCAGGCTATAGATCAGCCGGGCCCCGCGCGGGATCGTTGGGATGGAGGCAGAGGAGAAGAAAGCTCTTATTACCTCCTCCCGACGTCGGCGTTGAGCTCGCTGACGTGAAGCCAGAGGTCATCTCCAGCCCGGTGCGCCTAGATGCTCCGACGGTGGTCCTGAAGAGGGGCAATGCGTCTGGTGACGAACTCCACTCCAACCATGGTCCCCATGACGCCGGCCTTCCAGAGGTCGCGGATCCATGGGCGGAGCGTCTTCAAGGCCTCTTCGGGAAGGGCCTCGCTGGCCCAGGTGGTGAGCTTGGTGGGAGGCACTCCGGTGATGAGGAAGAGCTCTGATTCTTCGAGGATGTCAACGAAGAGCCAGCGGCTCCGAAAGTCTTCAACTTTCTTCATCCACTTCAAGTCGATGAAGTCGCCCTCTGTTCCGGCGGTGGCGATGAAGGAGACATAGCCTGAGCTCTGATTCAGCCCAGAGGACCGAAGGGAGAAGAGGTGGCGGAAGTACGCCACCGACGGCTTGATGCCCATCCACGCCTCGCAGGCGTAGGCGAAGACCGCCAATAGGGCGACGGACTTGGGGTGAAGGTGAATCGCCTAGATCTCGTAGGTCTCCAAGATCACCATTAGGAAGGGGGAGAATGGCGGCACCAGGCCGGCGAAGATGGAGAAAAGGAAGAAGGGCTGCGCCGTCACGGGAGGAGTTTCCCGTGGCGTCCGGCCGTGCCAGATGAGAGTGGCACCCCACTCGCTGTTCTTGCTCCCGACCATCTCCCGGACGGTTTGGAGCTCGCGGTTGCTCTTGATGCGGGATTCAAGCAGGGGCATCGCCGGCTACGACGCCGCTTCGGAAGACCTCGCTGCTTTGGTGGCCCTGTGTGGTGCCATGGCGCTGTCGGTCGGAGGCGGATTTTAGCGAGAGGTGGATGGCTAGAGTGGATTGAATGTGCAAGTTCTTCAGAAGGGGGGCGGCGGCGGCGATGTGCTGTGAAGGAGGAGAAGGAGCCTTCTTGTGGGGACCTCAGTATACCACTCCGGGATTCCCGTTATGCATACAACTCACGATCCCATGATCAGTATGTCGTGAGTCCACATAACCAAGCTGATATCAAAGTTACATCATCCATTATAGTACCGAATATAATAGTCTTACAATTGGTCACATGACCAAGACTGATATTGCCACGCAGGGCAAGTTTACAACTAAGCAGCGGATATCAAGCAGCGTAGATGACCCACGTCATACCTACTACCCTATAGGCAACTGACTGGGAGACGTTCCTAGTTTGCACCGGCGTCATCGTAACCATCGTCACCTTCCTTGTAGTCTTCTTCATAGTCTAACCAAGTTAATAGCCAGGGACAAAGCCGTGAGTACATTTTGAATTGTACTCGCAAACCATCTAAAGAGAGTGAACTGATAAGCAGTTTGGCTATAGCAAGGAAAGGCGCTAGTCTAGTTCATCCTAACTAGTCAGTTTCTCGTGTCGATATAGCATGTCATACGACATCTCTATATCTTTGTTGAAAAAAAAATTAGAAAACAGATTTTTGTAAATTCTCCAGGGAAGGGGGAACTCAATTATTTCTCAAGAGAGAGCCGGTGGTCAATCAAACATGACCACCTCCCTTTATAAATCCAGGTCAATCACACATGACCACCTCATTTCCTTCGGCAGTACCCTGCAAGTACTCCGAACCATAGCCGTGCCATGGTAGTACCCTCCGAGTACTCCATCCGGCACACCTTCTCCATTTTTCCGAAAACACTTTTGTAAAACCAAAACCTGACACAGGTTAAGTATGACCATTCCAACCGTCCATGACCAAGGACTCAGCTATTTGAATAGATTACACTCTGCAGAGGTTGTACACTTTACACACACCATCCGATAAATCCGCCGGGATACCACCACGGACCGTCATACACAAGTATGCGGGGTTCAGATAATCGATCAAAGTCCTCCATCCATCTACCTAAGTACGGGTGCCTAGCCTGTGGAGTCTACCTCCCCGGCACGCCCCGGCAGTACCTCCTTCAGAGCGTAACTCCGGCGCCACAGCGGGAGAACCCAAGTGTCTTCCGGCGGCTCGGGATATGCCGTTGTAATGTATTGACCCTCAATAGGTGTCAACCCGGATTCAGGGGTGTCGCATACCACTTTCGGGCACCACGAACCCTTATATAGTATGAGACTCCCCGCACTAAAGTAGATAGACTTCAAACTAGGCCCCGTCCCATACCGGGGTAATGTGGTTGCACGAGAGTAATTGGTTTGGCGAACACTTATACACAATGCCACTTTTCATAAAACCACCAACTCCTTTATCTCCCATGTCCAGCTCCATTTTACAAGATCATTTGAAAACATTTCAGTGGAGTAGATACTACTCCAAGGTTTTTGAAAACATTTTCGAAATCATTCCGGAGAGTGTTCCCATCCTAGAGTTTTTGGCTCCAGTACAAGTCTTCCAAAGACTTTGATGCTAACCATCAAGTCTCTAATATATGGGTGTTGAATAGGTATCAAGGGTGTCATCTTTATATAGATGATATCAAGTCGACTTGTCGAGCTAAGTCGTCATCTATTGCTATATAGAGAATAGTAGCAATATGGAAAACAATGCATAGTAAGAAAACAGTAGTAAAACAATGCAAAGTGAATTATTTGGATTCAGGTATGCAATAAGTAGATGGCTTGCCTTGGGTGGCTTGTCCCTGATCTCCTTCTTCTTGATACTCAAAGACTTCCCCCTCCTCCGCACACTCGTCATTCGATTCTATCGCCGGAAAAAATTAACAACACACAATAAGCACACATGCATACATAATTCACACACAAGCCATGCAATATCACATCTCAATCAAAGAGTATCAGAAACAAACATGTTCAGATTCTGGAGCAAGAATCAAATTTTACAAAAGTAATTCCACTCCACTAATATCAAGGCAGCTACTAATGATAATTAAACCCTATGCACAAGCAAAAAAACCTTGCAGACATCAAAATTGATCAAAGCATGACAACCAGCATATCCTGAAGTAGCTAATAGGATTACAAAACCAACCCAATTTGAATCAATCCAAAATAGGTTAGGGTTGATTTATAATGATTTTCCTAGTCTTACTTATCACTAGAAAAGCAAAGTAATTCCCTAAATCTTTCAGTAGTTCCTAAAATTCTACCAGAGACAAAGTTAGAAAGCTACAGAACTGCACAACACTCCAGAGTTTGAATCAACTCAAAATAATATTCCTACTAGGCACAATAATTAAAACAATGCAAATCTTTATTAGTACCAAAATTATTACTGCAGGCAATACAATGCTCCTAAAATAGCAAATCCTGTTTCTCGAGCTTCACAAAACAACAAGGCATCACTAAAAATTGGAATCACATAGTTTCAAGTTGCAAAACTTCAAATTTGGATTTTTGATTGAAAGGAGGGCTGATTTCTTAGTTTAAAATATAGGTATTTCTAAATTACCTAAATGGAGTGGGGTGAGTACCATTGGGTAGGTATCTAAACAAGTAACTCACAGAATTTTGAATCAGGTGAAAAGGATTCCTAGATATTTTTTTATTGAAATTACAAGTTTCAGAGTTGAACTCAAAAGTTAACAAATTCTTTCAAAAAAAACTAATTGGGCTAGAACAAAATGGACCAAGGCCAGTGAGACTGGGCCGGCCCAGATCCCGCCCGCAGCGTGTGAGAGACTCGTTTGAACCGGCCGATAGGCTGGGCCCGCCGATCAGTGCCCACAGACGCCGAATCGGTAAGGAGCGCCTGAGCCGCCCGATCAAGTCGGGATCGACGGCTCTAGGCCGTCTCCTACCTCCAGCCATGGTGGACAGGGATGGAACCCTAGCGGGTTTAGGGAAGGGCGGCGGCTCACCTAGGGGCTTCCCCCGGCGACGAGGACTGGACGAGCCGATGCGGCAGACTCCGGCGAGCTCAACGAGGGACGACAGCGTCGGGTTGAGCTCCAGGAGGACAACTTGTGCATCTGCGGTGGATGAGCTCGTCCCGACGCTCCTAGAGGTCGACGATCCGGGCTTCCCTAGATCAAAAGAAGGACGGGGTTAGGTAGGTACGGGCGAGGGAAGTTCCTGTAAGCAGAAAGAGAGAGCGGAGAGGGCCCAGATGGACGGCAGCATGCCCTCCTTCCCTGCAGATTGAAAGGAGGTTCTCTCCCTCTCCTCACCACTATAGAGCAAGGGGTGGCGTAGGAGCTCTGGGGAGAGCTAAGTGGAGGTTTAGGAGTGAAATGAGGGGGCTGAGAGGGGCGGGGGCGGTCTATAGCTTTATATCTAGAGGGGTGGTGGTATTTGGTTAACCATGTCGGTTTGGGCATGTGGGGTATGGGGGGAGGCCCTGGTTGGTTGGCTGGGATGGTGGAGGGGGTGAGATGGAGACAGGAGGGTGGCTAGCTTGCCTAGTAAGGCTTGCTGCTGCAAGCTTTTAAATTATTCTTTGTAATACTAGCATGGATCCTCTCCTCCTCCTTCCAACCACTAAAACACAAGAAGGAGAGGTGCTGTTACAGTGTTTGGTCGACCAGAGAGGGGTGGAGGTGCTGGGCTAGCCAATGTGCTAGGTTGGAGGAGTCTCAAATGGGTTTAGGCAATTAGAGATGGAAAAAAAAGTTGATGTATGCATAGATAAACTTTGAATATGAAAAGTAGATTTAATTGTTTCCAAACATGGGCAGGTAAGGTGGTTCAAAGAGAGTGGTGAGAAGACTGGAGATGACCTAGCCAAGTCTTTTCAAAGTAAACTTGGTCACCAAAATTTGTAGCACGAATGTTTGCCCTAATAGTTAATTGGACTAGATCTTGGTAATTTTTAGAATAGACAACTAGGGTTTTGGGTTTTAGATGATTCTAAAATCATAAGAGAGTATGGTGGAGTTTTACCAAATCTAGTTGATGAGAAAAGGTGCAAGAAAAATGCATGGTTGCTATTCCCATGCAAATTTTAGATAAGAAGTTGAAATAAGAAAATAGGTATTTTTGATGGGGGAAGGGGGGGGGTGGTATTATGCTTGAATAACATTCCCAAATGCTAGTAGAGAGGAAGTGAATTATGGGGGAAATTTATGGTGGATGCTAAGAAGTGACCCATAAATTTATGGAGGAAACATAAAGGCTAGAAGTAGTTTTGATTAGGGTTCAAAACATAGTCACATATATGGGTGGCAGGCTTCAAAATGCACCAATAAGTGCATGGATAGTGAGAGTAGGTCAAAAGGAAGAGGAATAGGTCAAAGAATGGTCTCTGAACAATTTATTTCGAAATTTAAAAGTGGGAGCAAAAGTGCATCTAATAATAGTCAGATGGTCAGTGATTTGATTAGGGTCAGAAACTGGATTAGAGCAAGTATCAGATGGCCTCAAATGAACAAGTGGTAATGGAAAGAATGGAAGAACACATGCCAAATATGAGTTCTAGGAAGGTACATTGTCATGGATGGAATAGATGAGCTTAATACAAGTGTTGGAAAATTAAATGTATTAACAGACACGAAGATAGTCTGCACACTAGGTGTTTGATAAAATGACTGCAAGAAAATATTTTTTGAAAACTGAGAGGAGCCTCCTAATTTGGGATGTAGATGATTCTAATAACACCATGGGTGCTTTCCTTGGGCTAGTTTGATTAGTTTTAAAAATTCCTCAAAAAGGGGCTCCTAATGTCTTATGGTAAGACTAAGACATTAAAGTTAGGGTTTTAGGATTGAGAGGAAAACAATAAGATAGGCTTTATTTGAAAGATAGAAGGAAAATAATTTACTCTGGACCATAAAAACATTGATGGGTTTTTAATAGGTTAGGCCACAGGCCTACCTAAAGATCATATCTACACATAAGCAACTCGTCAAAGTCAAACAAAGTCACACAAAATCAACTCACCACACAAATTCAATAATTTGAAGCTAATCTAGCACCACTAGATGCAATGGTTGAACAAGTGTTCAATAGTGATCAAGCCAAGAGAAGTTGAAAAGTGTTTCAAAGAAATGAGTAAGGCTTTGGTAGATATTTTTAGAAACAAATGGAGACATAATCATCTCCTTTATAAGGTTTTCTCAAAGGTGTTTTAAAAGACCACTTATCAAAGGTTTATAAAATAGTAGTTCTATAAAATAGTGGGATCACAACACTATATCCCTTTAGTTTTAGAAATACATAGTCTTGGTAAAGCTTTTGTTTTAGAATAGGTCTTGGATCCTATTTTTGGAAAATAAAACATTCTAAAAATAAAAGGAGGTGCCAAGATACTTTATTTTGAGAAATAGGTTTGCAGCACAAAAGGTGGCCTGATCACAAGAACACAAAGATTGAGTTGGCCCACAAACTTATCCTTCAAACTACACTCCTGCAAACATAATTTACACAACAACAAGGCAAACATGCAATAGATTCCAGTAAATCTGGTTAAGCACAAAGAGTTTTTGTTGGACCTCAATTTTGGCTCACTAAATACTAATCAATCATGGTTAGAAAAGTTGGGGTGTTACACTTCTCTGCTATGCTTTAAAGGAGGCAGAGAGGGTGCAGTTTCCCAAATGTCGCCCTTGATGCGACGGTTCGAAACGCCCATTACTCCTTGCACGGCGCACGATCTCCACGCCGCGTTGTCTCACCAACTGGAGTCGCGCCACGTGTCTGCGGTTCTGTATCTTCACATGGTCCTCTGACCGCACACGTTGACGCGTGCCGTTGGCGGGCCCAGCAGCCTCTAGGGGCCCCTGACCCTTCCCTCCCTCGAGAGGGCACGTTTGCGGGCCAGGCTCCCGGGGGCTACTGTCGGTGTTCTGGATACCGGGGTATCCCGGTCCACCTGCTCCTGGGCCCCTTCAACGGCCCAGCTTCGGCCCAGGGGTAAATCGATGACTGGAGCCCAATGGAGAAGACCCTCATGAGGAGGCGCCTCATGAGGAGAACGATGACTAAAACTGCCAAGGACTAGAAGACCTCCTCGTGAGCTATTCCTCATGAGGGGATGGACCACATCCACATCAGCTCGGTACATTTCCGTGTCGAGCAAGAAGATAAGGACGGAAGACAGCGTACCGTCCACGCTACCCCGGCCGGGGGGAGACCAGCTTCTGCCGTGCCTGCATAAAGCTGCACAGTGGTTGTTGACCACCCCCTAAAAATAGGGTGGACGGTGCAGGGCGCCAGAGGAGGACGTCAGCCTCCTCTACCCACTCCTGTGGACCGGCGCCACTACTCTACAAAGACTACATCCACCGAAGACCGAAGACAACAGCTGTCCCCTCTCCTTGACCGTTTGTGGCAACCCCTTCCCCAAGATGATAAGGGGAAGGAGGACCTCAGCGCTATAAAAGGAGGGGAGGCCGCCCCTTAGAAGGGATCCAATCTTCATCTCCGGGCTCCTGGCTAGGCTAAGTTGGTTCTTCTACCTCCGGCCAGTTAGAGCTCTGTAACCAAGGCCTTGTACTCCTCGCGAGGTATCGCGTCGTAATACAAGAAGGCATGAAGTAGGGGTTTTACCTCACCATGAGGGCCCGAAACCTGGGTAAAGCTCGGTGTCTCTCTCTGCGGTGCATTGTGCTCTCTGGCGTCTCGAAGCTTCCGTCGCCGTGTTTCGTTGCGATCTAGATCTCACGTGTACAGCCCCCTGCGTTCGAATCTTTGGGTCTGTCATGTAGTACCCCGTGTTCTTGCGACGCGAAATCCCCCGACATAATCCATGTGAACAAATATATGAAGGACCATGCACGTATGGTTTGGAGTGGTTTGGCGAGCACTGTTACTTTGCATACGACATGGAGTTAGATGCAGAGCATGTCGTACACCTGAAAATTCAAGTGAAGGGATGGAAACTAGATATTCCTTACTATGTATACAAGCTGTCCGAAGAAGATGTTGACTCCAATATTGACAAGATGGTAAGATATGACAAATAATAGTAAACTATGCAAAATAAAAAACTATGCAGGTATTTGATGTACCAAAAAAATGTGCAAGTTTTTGATCGAAGATACACGGGTCGGCACCTACATACATGGATTAAAGATGGCATCCAAATACCAATGAGTTGCACGGGGGAGGGGATTCAAAGACCCATAGAACTGCAAGTCAATAGGAAGAGTGGATGTTCGATGATCACTAAAGGATGGGCAGAAACTGTGGCTGGTGCAAAACTAAAGGAGGGCGACATCTGCATGATATGGTTCTACTTCACCGGCTTGATTATGGAAGGCGTCGTGCTATGCTTGAACAACGATTTGCCATAATTTTAAAAATGGAGCCAGAAAAAGCTAGTTATCTACCTTTGTGATTTCAAATAGAACTATAATTGTGATGCTTTATTTATTGCAATGAACTACTGTTATGCTGTAAGTTATTTGAGACTAATGTATTATTATAGGTTACCACCTTCATGATTTCAAATAGAAGTTTATTCTATGACTTCATTTTATAGAAATTGTAAGTTCAACATTGTAATCTGCAGGGCTTTAGAGCTTAGAATATAAAACGCGCTGAAAGTTCACTATTGACATGAAAAAAATTCACTATTTAAAAAACTAAAGTTCAAAAAATAGTGACTAAAAACTATGATCAGAATTTAAAAAGTACACCTAGAGGAAGTCCACTATTCGCGGGTATAAAAGTTTTTGATTTAAAAAAATGAAGTTTGTAAAAACAGAAGTGCCAAAAAAAGGATTTGAGTGTGTAAAAAGTGTAAACAAAGTGGAAATTCACTATACAAAAATCTTAGAAATGAAAATTCATTCACCCCACAGGTAGTTGAAATCCTAGTCTATAAAAAAAGAGTGAATCCTTTATAAGAGCAGTGAAGTACGCAAGGCAGCTTGTTGGACTATTAATTAAAATTCAAAAAAAATCGAGGAAGTTCACTAATCGTATGCAAAAAAGTTCGTTCCAATAATGAATGAAAGTTTATAAACCAGCATGCACCGGAACAAAAAATTAAAAAAAAAGGTACATGGGCTTGAAGAAGGTCCACTTATGAAAAATCTACAGACGTCCATCAAATAAAAGGGAGACAAAACCTAAAACGGTGTAACATCCCTCTTTTAGCTAATTAATATTAGGAGTTGATTTGTGCATCATGAGCATCATGTTATTTTCCTAAGAAAAATGCACCAAGGAAATATATTTGAAAACCCTAATATGTGCAAATCTTCCTTGTTTTTAAAATGCTCTTAAAATGTTTTAAAAAGTTTGCAACAATATTCATGGAGCTTATATATGTAAACAAGGTTCATGGTTACTTTGAAATATTTCACAAATTTCGAATTCTCAAATTGTTTCCAAAATAGAAAAATCAATTTGGAAAATAAAACTAGAAAAGACTTTTGAAAAAAAAGGGTTTTCCTTTCCTCTCTCCCTCTTGGGCTATTCTTAGCCCAGCTGAAGCCCAACCGAGGCCTGCCTAAGGCCTAGCCCGACTCCCAGGGAGTTATCCCCTACCTCCGTCTAGGGAAGCAGCTCCCTGTCGCTGGGCGAATCCTATTTCGCGCCCGCGGGCGCGCTGGAATGCGTCGCGCCCGCGGGCGAAACAACTTGGGCCGCGGCCCATTAGCGGGACTACAGATGGTTTTTCCTTTTTGCATCTGGTTTTTTTCTAGTTTTTTTGTGGTTTTTGTTTTCTCTCTGGTATCTTTTGCTGGTTCTATGGTTCTGTTGGTTTTTTTGGTTTTTCGTTTTATTGTCCTTTTTAGTTTTCTTTTTAAATTCTTAATTTTTTGGTTGAAAATTCTGAACAAATTTGATATTTGAACAAAATTTGTAATCTGAACAATTTCATATTTGAACAAAAATCGAAATATGAACAATTTTCATATTTGAACAAAATTTGTAATCTGAACAATTTTCATATTTGAAAAAAATTTGTAATCTGAACAATTTTCATATTTGAAAAAAATTTGAAATGTGAACAATTTTCAATTTTGAACAAAAATCAAAATATGAACAATTTTCAAATTTGAACAAATTCGAAATCTGAACAATTTTAAATTTGAACAAAAATACAAATTCTGAACAAAAAGGAAAATTAAATTTAAATATTATTCACTTTTTTAGCGTTCTATAAACAGCAACCAAACAGAAGCAAGAAATTGCTACATACAGATGGAGCGCGGCAGGAAAGAAATAGCTTCCCGTACGTAGGCCTAGCCCATTAAGACGCAGACGCGGGCGCGACGCAATGGGGCGCGCTAATGGGCGCTAACTAGAAGCTCCCCTGTCGCTGCCTCCATCGTCGCTGGCGACAAGATGCGTGGTGCCAACCCTCGCCGCCCCCGACGCCTACAAGTACCCAGCCGCCGCCGGAGAACCCTAGCGCCTTGCCCCCTCTCTCTCTTTGTTCTTCTCTGTGAGCTCCTGAAACCCTAGCTCTGGCCGCCGCATCGCGTCGCCGTTCCGCGCACCCCCGAGCTCCTCCGGTGTTCCTTGCAGGTCTGCCTCGCCGCCCCTTCCTCTCCATCACAGGAATCGACCCGGGAAGCTCCTAGTATGCGCCGACAAGCTCGCAGTCCCCGACACCAGCAGCCATCGATTCCATCGTCTCCAATGTCCCCGAGCCTCACCAACCCCTCCATCGCATTCTTGGTGAGCCCACGGTCCCCGTGGACCGCTTTTCCCCCTCTCCCTCGCTCTGGAGCGTGCTCACACCGTCGACCTCTGTCCGCCGCCGTTTGGCCTCACCGCCGGACAACTCCGGCGACCATTTGGAAGTGGCGCCGCCGTCTTCTGGTTCGCCGTGGACGTGCGCGTCCAACGCGTGTGCCCCCGCGGCCTCGTGAGCTCCCTGCCGGCAGGTCCGTGCTTGACCTGGGCGCACCGGCCATGGATGGCCAGCCTCCCTCTTTTCTTTTCTTTTTATGAAATTATTTTCTGAAATTAATTAATTCATGATAGGTGGGTCCCTTTGTCAGGTTTTTAATCATTTTCAGAAATGTTTCAGTAATTAATAAAACCCTGACAGTGGGTCCAAGCTGTCAGATTTTTAATATTTTCCAGAATTTGAGTAAAACTTGTAAAATTTATAACAAATTCTCTGTTTATCAAAAAAATGCAAATGACCTATAAAATGTTCATAAAAATGAGATCTACATTTTGGTATCAAAATCATGCATGCTTAATCAACTTTGAACCCTGCCTAATTAGAAGAACAAAATACCACATTCATAATGAGTGGGGTTTATGGAATTGCAAAGTATTATGCGTTCCAACCCTATTTAAATTGATGATTATGTAATAGGGTTGATTTCAATAACTTAATTTGTCATGCCATCATTCCTGTTTGTGCATCAATGCCATGTCTTGATTGTTGTTATTCCTTTCCGGTGTTTGCTTCTTCGCGATAGAACACGAGTCCGAGATCGAGTGGACAATATCGAGGACGAATACTTGTCCATTGACATATTATTCAAGAAGAAGAATCCTGAAGATCTATTTCTATTTTGAGTATCAATGAGCAAGGCAAGCATCTGGTCCTATGTTTTCAAAGTACTTCAATTCTTGCTAAGTATCGCATACGATTCAAATGTCTTTTATCGGTAGTTAGAGTTATCCTATCTTATGCATGTTCTTGTCGCCTAAATTCCATGATCCACTGCTCGTAGCATAACTAGGTTTCGCTTGTGTGCATTGCTAGAGCCTTTATATCTGTTATGCTTAGCCATGCTTAGTTGGTAAACTCTGATCCATCCGGTTGATGAATCCGAGCTATGAATGAACCTAGTATGATAGGTTGATGTGGTATGATCAGTGAGTTGTGTGATTAAACATGCTAAAGGCTTGGATGAGCCACCACATGGGATGTGGTTATTTGACTCATTCTTGCCGACCCTAGGACCCGAGTTCTCGCCTCTTGAACCAAGACTGAGCGTACAACCACACGAGGCCCTACAATGGCACCCTCTCGACTAACTAACTTGCCTAGTCTGTTCCATGAGTCACATAGATCGGGATTTCCATTTGGCATATGCATTGAAAAGGCGTGGAAACGGTTTTCAAAGGTGCATCATACAGGACGTGGCCGGGGTGAAGGATGATGTGGGCATTGAACTGGATCCCCTGTGCACAACCTTAAGGACCGACTTTGGGACTTGACCCGTTACGGCGGAACAATCCTTAGGGCGTGACTCATGGTCTAGGCGAATGTAAGGTAAAGGTCGTGGTCAACCACCCTCTGTCGGCCCTCCTCGGAAGAGAGCTTTACCGGTGGCATTAAGAGTCGATTGGCACGTGTGGGTAAAGTTGTGCACCCCTGTTGGGTTAAATCTTTTCGAAAAGCCATGTCCACGGTTACGGACGACTTGGGAACGGATTCTGTGATCATAGAGAACATTAACCTAATCGTAAAACTTGGCAAGTAAAGTGTGCTTAGGATGCTTCCTCTAGGTTGAAAGAGGGGGTGATCCTAGTGGATAGGTTCAGCTAAAGATGATTCGGTGGATTTGAAATATCAAGTTGATCGGTGGATTTGAAAGATGATACAATTGCTCGGTGGATCTAAATAGTAGTTGTTGCTCGGTGGATATAAGATGATGGTTCGGTGGATGATTCAATGATGATCAAGATATCGCTCTCTTATCCCCTTTTAAATGGTCTAAATAGACGAGCTTCTCTTCTTCTTGGTTTGTACCAACAAAACTCGCTTTACGCAAGGAAACTCCAAAGAAGGCCTTTCTAACCAAGCATGTAGCTAATAGGTAGTTACTAGGTTAGTAAGTCTTGTTGAGTACCTTTTGTACTCAACCTTGCCTCGTTGATATTTTTGCAGCAGTGTAAGTTTACCATCTAAGGTTCTGGACGGACATCGACATCGACGAGTAGCTTGGGGTTCCCAGGCGGCAGCCTGGAATCTATGGATTGGGACGTCGTCGTTATGCTTCAGGCCTCTTAGGCCATTTGGTCTTGCTATGTCTAATAGCATAACTTTGCTTTCGTTGATTGATGATTGACAGGTCAGTGACCTCTACTTGTAATTTGCTTCTTGCTCTTTTAAGTGCTTGCTATATTACTTTTGAGTCGTAGAGTCACTGTTATTTTACCGATTCCCTCACTGTAAGGCTCTCGAGCTCTCAGTTAGGCTTATGTCAGATGAAGGTCTGGATTTGTCTAGCCTTGATCTCGGGGTCCCCACAAGCTTTGGTATCAGAGCAGGACTGTCTGTAGGAAAACCTTGCTATTGGTCGATGTTGAGTCTAGTTTTTGAGAAAACTATTTGAAAGCTCAAAATTATTTGCAAAAAGTAGGATTCTTTTTACTCCTTATCTGGTATCGCTCTAATTCTGAGTCACCTTATCTCAAGTTGATTTGAAAAGTTTTGCTATCTTCTCTCGTCTTTCAAAATCTAGGTGCCTTTTTGGCAGGCCGTTTCAACCATTTGACCTAGGTTGAGTTCTCTAGAGTCTGTTGTGTGTTCTTTGCTCTGTCTTTCTCTTGTTTTAGTTGAGAGATTTGTTTCCATCATGATCTCTCTACTTGTGGATTCCACCTCATTCTGTTCTATGCTTTGAGGTTTCCTTTCACCTTGTATACCTTCTTCTTCTTCTTCTTTGTTTGCCTACTTCAGGATCCATACCTTGTTCTGGAATCTACCTTTTTGACTACTACATTATAGTGTCCTTTGTGTCACTCAATTAGTAGTTATTTCTTTCTCTTTGTTTTAACCCTTGGACTTGAACCGAAGGTCCCGGATTGTGCTGGATTCCAGTACATGAAGCTAGCCTTTAACCCAAGATCTATTCCATTGGACCCTGCATGTTAATGATCCTACATTAACTCAAAATGTCTAATTCCAAGCTTGTGGTTGTCGTCGTGATCGAATCACAGCAATAAGGGACTTCCTACCACTAGCTATGGCAGAGGTTCTCTCATGGAACCAAATCGATCACAATAAGAGTTCTCTTTGTGAGTCTCATCTCTATCTCCGTGACTCTGCCACCCCTTCCCTTTATGCATTGGTTTCTTAGAATAGTGTTAACTTGTGCATCCACATCCCAGGATCCTCCTGAAGGTGTTCCTCTTCTTTAGTTGCCTTCCAACCTTTGTCTGCTAGTTAGCAGCCAAGTTGTAATTATGCATTGAATTCTTTTGGTGCATTTTGCTCTTGTGGTTTGTTAAGATATTTCTCTTTAAAATGTCTGGAGAAACAAACTCCCGTACCTCGTCCATTTCTAGGACCAGGTCAAAGTGTTGTACTCCATAAAATATGAGGTATGCACACCCTATGTTCTATTCTACCTTAGAGTATCACAATCTTTTACACCAAATGGTCGTGCCGAGTCTCATGGCCTTATTGATGAAGTGATGCTCTTACACATCTTTACTCACCCTTCCCCCGAGCTGTTCATGCTTGGAATGTTGGGTATGTATATTGATGTGGCTATCTTAGATTTTGCTTCCAATCCCAAGGACATTTACGTCATTCCTAGCTTGATTGGTTAATCGATCACCAAGTGAAGTTTGATTGTGTTGCCAAGTCCATATTTCAGGCGCACCATCTTTGGTCAAAGAGTTAGGTTTGTACCAAAGCAATTAAAGGCCAAATCGTCTTGCCTTAAAAAAAATCAATTTCCCTCTCGAACAAAGTGACATATCGGTGGTTTTTGATATTCTGGAAGTCTTTCTAGAAGTATCGCTATGTTGCCACATGACCGTGTTGTCAAGTTCATGAGTAAGGGGTTCTTTGAATCGCTCCTTTCTCCAAGAATCTTTGCTGGATATCCTGGACTAGTTGGGTGAGCTTAATCAACAACTTGGAGAGCTGAAAGGCAAAAGCTTTATCCGACTTTGTTCCTTCTTACAGGATGTCTAGCTTGTCCGTGTTGAAGCAAGATAGTATCTCCTCTTTGGATATGTTGTATTCCACCTTTGATTTGATATTGGGCTATCGTCAAATCAAACTCAGCTCCGAGAACAATCTTGGTGGTGTTTCTACCCATGGTGTTTCACTCAAGTACATCATCATTACCTTCGGTCTGACCAATACTTCTGCCTCGTTCATGCAACATATGAGTTCATATTCTTGGGGTATCTTGATAAGCTTGTTGTTGGGCCCATCGATGACATTCTTATCTTCTCCATGTTTGGGTAAATTCATATTGAACATTTGGCAGTAATGTTGGAAACTTTTGAGAACCAACTTCGTGTCATCGCGAAGCATGTGTTCTGTATGTTGGAAGATTCTTTCCCTGGTCCACGTGCACTTGCTGAAAGATGTTGCCGTGGATGATCCTTGATACTTTGCTAGTCAATGTTGTTTCCTTCCCTTTGCTTATACTCGTAGTTCTAATCATCTCACACATTGTGTGAATATGTCAGCCACCCAAGGACCCCAAACTTTTCAATCATGTTTGTAAGCGGTCTCTTCTTGCCAAAGAGTTGGATCCCAAGAAAGAAGTTATCCTATTGTGATCCCCTTAATCTCCTTGTCTATTCATCTTGGTGGTGTGAAGTGAATCATAATCTTTGGCAAAGATTTTGGTAAACCGGGATGAATAAAGAGGTTCCTCCTTTTCTTCAACTATGTCGAAGAGCTATCCTGATTCTGAAATCAAAAGTACTCTTGTTGCATTATTCAAATATGCTTCTGCGAGTCAACCATCTTTGAAGAGTTCCTCGTTACGGTATCAAAGGCAGTTCAACTCCTCGCTACCTTGTCCCTTTGTATTCATGTTAAGCATGGAACCATTGCCTACCAAAATTGCAACTTCTTCAATTTCCTTTGTCTCCTTTGAAGTGTTTCATGTTTGTCATCTCAAGATATGTTTACAAACACTTCTTCCATGAGTTCATCATGAGATACTCGATCTGCGAAGATCCATCTTTCTAGAGTTATTCCCTCTTTCCTTTAGTGCAGTTGAGAAACAATGACAAATGAAGAAAGTGAAGCTTCGTGATGTCGTGGATCAACCTCTTCAATAAAGAAGATCATCGTGAGATCAACAAGATCGTTGAAGACTGGTGTGACCCTTGTTCCCTTCTCTCTTGTACTACCTATGAATCTCGGGATGAGATTTTTGTAAGGGGGATAGATCTGTAACATCCCTCTTTTAGCTAATTAATATTAGGAGTTGATTTGTGCATCATGAGCATCATGTTATTTTCCTAAGAAAAATGCACCAAGGAAATATATTTGAAAACCCTATTATGTGCAAATCTTCCTTGTTTTTAAAATGCTCTTAAAATGTTTTAAAAAGTTTGCAACAATATTCAAGGAGCTTATATATGTAAAGAAGGTTCATGGTTACTTTGAAATATTTCAGAAAATTTTGAATTCTCAAATTGTTTCCAAAATAGCAAAATTGATTTGGAAAATAAAACTAGAAAAGACTTTTGAAAAAAAGGGGTTTCCTTTCCTCTCTCCCTCTTGGGCTATTCTTAGCCCAGCTAAAGCCCAACCGAGGCCTGCCTAAGGCCTAGCCCTACTCCCAGGGAGTTATCCCCTACCTTTGTCCAGGGAAGCTGCTCCCTGTCGCTGCCTCCATCATCGCTAGCGCCAAGATGCGTGCTGTCGACCCTTGCCACCCCCGACACCTACAAGTACCTAGCCGCTACCGGAAACCCTAGCGCCTCGTCCCCTCTCTCTCTTTCTTCTTCTCTGTGAGCTCCTAAAACCCTAGCTCTGGCCGCCACATCGCATCGCCGTTCCGCGCACCCCCGAGCTCCTCTGGCGTTCCTTGCAGGTCTGTCTCGCCGCCCCTTCCTCTCCATCAAAGGAATCGACCCGGGAAGCTCCCAGTATGCGCCGACGAGCTCGCGGTCCCCGACGCCGGCAGCCATCGATTCCATCGTCTCCGATGTCCCCGAGCCTCGCCAACCCCTCCATCGCGTTCCTGGTGAGCCCACGGTCCCCGTGGACCGCTTTTCCCCCTCTTCCTCGCTCTGGAGCGTGCTCGCGCCGTCGACCTCTGTCCACCATCGTTCAGCCTCACCGCCGGACAACTCCGGTGACCATTTGGAAGCGGCGCCACCGTCTTCTGGTTCACTATGGACGTGCGTGTCCGACGCGCGTGCCCCCACGGCCTCGCGAGCTCCCTGCCGCCAGGTCCGTGCTCGACCTGGGAGCACCGGCCATGGATGGCCAGCCTCCCTCTTTTCTTTTCTTTTTCTGAAATTATTTTCTGAAATTAATTAATTCATGATAGGTGGGTCCCTTTGTCAGGTTTTTAATCATTTTCAGAAATGTTTCAGTAATTAATAAAACCCTAACAGTGGGTCCAAGCTGTCAGATTTTTAATATTTTATAGAATTTTAGAATTTGAGTAAAATTTGTAAAATTTATAACTAATTATCTGTTTATCAAAAAAATGCAAATGGCCTATCAAATTGTTCATAAAAATGAGATCTACATTTTGGTATCAAAATCATGCATGCTTAGTCAACTTTGAACCCTGCCTAACTAGAAGAACAAAATACCACATTCATAATGAGTGGGGTTTATGGAATTGCAAAGTATTATGCGTTCCAACCCAATTTAAATTGATTATTATGTAATAGGGTTGATTTCAATAACTTAATATGTCATGCCATCATTCCTGTTTGTGCATCAATGCCATGTCTTGATTGTTGTTATTTGTTTCTGGTGTTTGCTTCTTTGCGATAGAACACGAGTCCGAGATCGAGTGGACAATATCGAGGACCAATACTTGTCCATTGACATATTATTCAAGAAGAAGAATCCCAAAGATCTATTTCTATTTTGAGTATCAACGAGCAAGGCAAGCGTCTGATCCTATGTTTTCAAAGTTTGGAAGTTGGGATAGAAGATCCCTTGGCTCAAAACAGTCCTTCTTATTCCGTACACCACGTCACCACCGCCCACCACGCCCATTCCCCTCCCCCCACTCAAACAGTAACCGCCCTCACCCCCTCCCTCACAAAAACAACCACCCCCACTCCGTACACAGACCACAACGCCCACCCCTCCCCCTTCCCTTCACAAAATGTAGAGAGAAAAGCGACCAACATGAGAGATTTGATAACCGATTCCACAAATCTGAAAACATCTGCCGCCCCACACACCTTGGTTCCAATCCCCCCCTACCGCAGAGAAAGAACTCAAAAACCTTTCCAAAAACTCCTAGAGAAATGGAGTTTCTAGAATGATCGAGGAAGACAAAGGTCCATAGTTGATTCAGCCAGTCGGTGGGATGGAGCAATCTGCACAGCGGGCCAGTTGGCAAAATCACAAAGAATACTGATATCCTGAGTGCATCTCGCCTCGCTAGAGGAGTGCGGGGAATGCGTAGGGCGATTCACGAGAACCCTGCACTCCCATTCGGCATGCCAAGCCTGCTTCACTCTAACCCAGAAGCTTGGCCTGACGAAAGAGATGACAAGGTTAGTATCTACAATGTGCAAGAAAATAAAGTCATAAATCTAGGCGGATTTGAAGTAAATATGGTTTCCCTCATTTAGTCGTAAATCGAATATTCTTATGTGACGCATATAAAACTAAACAGACCATAAAAAATAAAAATGCTCTCGGTTTTCTATACATATATGCAGTTCATCGGCATAGGTTTGGAAAGAAAATAAATAAGAAAGTCCACAATAAAATTGAGTTATTTCATCAATTGGTTCTGAAATTTTGAAAAAATGCAGGGCATAGATGCATTGCTGATGCCACTAGATAGACCAATAGTGGAAGCAATTGTGCCTGCTACTGAAGAAAGAATTGAAGAGAAAGAAAACTGGGTAGGATTAAATGATGAATGGATAGTGATGGTTAAACTGAACACAATTTGGCACCTCCGAAACATATACACAATGGAGGAAATCCCAGTAGAGTCAGTAGAAAACACTGACATCATTTCAGAAGGAATGTGGTGGGGGTCATACAGGTACCACTACCAGATGGGAGAAATGCATCTCCTGAAGGCCCAGATTGTAGACAAGCCATTTAAACTTGGAAGTGTATGGCAATATAACTTGGTTGCAGTGTTCGGCAAACTCATCACGATATTGCGAGGTGGGCGTGGCGAAACCTGGAGAGTTCTTAGGCTTGACAACCTTGCACCTTGCAAGTTTGTCGATGCACTTTCAGATAGATGGCTCACGCGCATCTATGCAGTTACAGAGCCACGGGGAGAGGTAGCTGTCTAGGAGCCACAAAAATGGAGTAAGTTTATGCATATCTGACGTTTTGTTTACAAACATAAAGTAACAAGTCCTTTACCATTTACTAATGAAAATTTATGTGGAAAAATGTCATCTCAGATTTGTAGGCTGCACCACGCATCATACAAGCCCTAGCAATTCCAGTGCAGGAAAACAATCAAGCTGGTGCCAATTTAGCAGACGAGGTATCATCCCGCCGTTGGTTCCTCGCAAGGGGACTGGAGGACAATATTTTGTGGATACATACAAGGGGTGTGCGCACAAGTGAAGGTGATCCAATACAGTACATGGGCGTGGAGATGCTGTTGTATCCATCACTGCATTTCCACGTGTATTCTAGAGATGACCGCGAGGAAGATCCACTAATAACAGAATGGGTAAAGCAAGAAAATTTGCAAGGTAGATCACTATTTCTAGGCATCAACAAGCCCCTCCTCCTTAAAACAGCTGAAGCTTCAACGTCTCAGCCTGCAGAAGCTGGCAGTGTTGTGCCATTGTTCAAGCCTGACTGTGTGTTTACCACTCACAAAGGATGCTTAGATCGTCCACAACCAGTGTCGGACTGGGCACGCATGCCAGTCAACGGAGGGCCTGCAATAGGTTCAACGCTGACCTATGAAGGGCATGAATTTCTAGACCAGCTAATCAAACCACCAATGTGGTTTGTGCCAAGTCTGCGAGAGCCTGCTCCATGGTGTTGAAAGATTTGTTATTTACATTATCGTATGACCATTAGTGCCTTGTAAAAAACAAAACTACTAGTTTGTTGAACATGTTAATTAGATGTTAGAATTTGGAGTGTTTTGTTAAGCTGTCTACCACAGCTATTAATGCATCCAGCATGTCCTATGTATAAAAAGTAAGTCCACTTTGGGTCTTGTGTGGGTGAAATTGTGATGTTAATTTGCGACATTGAATTATGCAAACATGGATGATATGCCAAAAAGCAAGTATATTAGAATGTTATTATGAACATTTTGGAAGTGCACATGTCAAATATGATGAAGTCCGCTTCATCCTACATTGTAGTCCACATGTTCTGGTTGTCTTTAACAATACAACATAGATAAAATATACGACTTTGACATTGTCTACTAAAAAATAAAGTACATCACGTTTATGTTTGCTGGAAACATGCCACAAAATAGTGCAATACTATAGGAGATTGGATGGCAGAAACAAGATAGTACTTGTTATACTTGCATATCTCTTTTTCCTACAGCTGATACTATGTAGCTTTAACAAAGGACACTGGAGCTGCAAACAAAAAAACTTAAAACTTAAAAAAAGTTCACTTATATGGAAATTAAAAGTTTGATTTGTCCACTCACTGATACACGCGCCTCTAACGGGGACTACAAAAACAACCCACATAACCCCCACCCCACACACCCCACAAAAAACATAGCTCACCTGAATTGATGCAGCACTACAGGAAAAAAAGTTCATGCTGGTCATATATGGAATTTCATATTTGTAAGTTAATTTAAATAACTGCAGGGAAAAAAGATTCATATAAAGCATAATTAGAGTTCACTTAATTAACTAGTGAAAAAAAGAAGCAAAGCAAATTAGTTAGGAGTAAAAAAATTATAGGAAAAAGAAAAACTATGAAACGTTGTATAGTCAAAGTTCAACAATAAAGCATAATTAAGTTAACTTTGGAAAAAGAGAGCACATTGGTAGCTTAAAAAAATAGGTGTATATAAATAACAGCCATGACAATATAAAAAACCAAATATTATATTAAAGTGTTGCATAGTTGAAAAAGGAAGTTCATATTAGTAATAACATAAGCCCAGGACAATGATGACATAAATCCATATCAAATGACATCAATGTGTAAACAGATAAAAAAGGGCCGTATAGGTCCCCAATGAAGGTTCACAATAATAATTATAGTTTGCTGACCATAGAATAAGAATACTATGGAAATTGACACAAATACAATAATTAATATTCCTACAAATAACCACAGTGTCTCATACTAAACACTATTTCTTAATCTACAAATTTGAGATATTCACGTATGCGGATGCAAACATCATTCTCAACTTCCACCCTGTTTCCGTGCAGCACGTTCAAGCGAAGCTTCAGACAAACTCTCTTGAGTAGATTGAGATGCAAGACCAAGCAACAGGATAAGATCGTCATGACAACTGGCCAGTCAGCAGGGACCATCTCATTCTTCGGATGGAACATCAGCTGGTACATGTACTCAGCTTTCCAGTCTTCGACACGTTTCTGGTAAAAAACACAATCAGCGAAACGAAAAAACAAAGGTAAAACAGCGTGAAAAAAATAAAAATGAAAATAACAACTTACATCTTTATTCTTTAACTTCTCAACAAACTTCTCGCCATCATAGGTGCATGCCATCTTCAAGACATAGAATCCACACTCATTTGCTTATGGCTCTGGAGTACTCACATAATTGCACTTATCTGCAAATTGCTCCCAATGAAATTGTTCAGTCTTATTGTATTCTTCTGTCCCATACACCTCCTTCATCAGAGAGACAAATCTCTTGGCCTATTTAAAAAATTCGGTAAACCAACACAACAAACATAATTTTATATGCCATGACCAAACAAACATTTTTTACAAAATGAACGAAAAGGAACAAAAATTGAAACACGTACAATTTCAACACGGTCACCATGAAAATTCCCACTTGTTATGTTTGTAACACCCTACTTTTTGTGAACCAGATTTGAACTAAATTTCAAATGCATGAAACTAGGGAAAAATAAAAACTTGCATTTCAATGTGTGCTAGGGTTCGAAACTCCATGTGGTGTTGCATGATTTCATGTGCATGTGTGTGGGAGCTATTTAAATTCTTTTTCTTTTCAAATTCCATTTGAATATGTTGCATGAATGCTTGAGTGTGTGCTATGATTTCCTGCTATTGCTAGACCTAGTGGAATGGATGCTTAACACCAACAATCTTTTTTCTCTCTTTTATTTAAACTTTATTTTTGCACCCCATATTGGAAAATAGGAACTCACCCAAAACCCTATCTCCACTCGACCAAAAATATTGAAACTTGGTGGATACCTTGCTATCCATTTAAAAACACTTCTGAACCATTCACCACCACCTTTGGACCAAAACTTTGGACTATTCAAAATTCAAATGAATTTCGGCCAAATTCATCAAACTTTCTTCTTCTCTTTTCTTTTCCTCTCTCACTCACTTGCAAACCGATCAAGTGACACAAGTCTTAGCCAGCCACCTCTTTTTCTTCCCTCTGCACTGTAGCAGCAGCATCCTAGCCCCCTTGTCCTTTTTGCTTGGAGGATTTTGGGGAGGCCCGAGGCAAATCTTTGGAAGATTTGCACTCCACTCTCTTCCACCCCTTTCCACCACTCTAGACCCCCAAGTAGCATTGAGATGGACCTCAGCAAACCCCCAGGACCCCACCTAGCAGAGACACTGTGACCCTACCTCTCCCTCCGCACCTATGGTCACCCATGCCAGCCGGCGAGCACCCTAGTGGGCTAGGAGCTTATGCAGCATGCCTGGTCGCCCAGCCTCGCCAATGAGCTCGCCGACCCCTCCACTCCACGACCCAGTAGCCTTCCCTGACCAAATGGCCACGAGCACCGCCCTGTCCCCTCGCTCTGGCCCTGTCGCCTTCAAGCCGAGAGTGCCCGGAGCGAGCCCCCATGTTCCCAGCCGAGGGCGAATGAAATCGAGCTGTGCCGCGCCCATCCCATCACGGCACCGTACCCCCTTCACCTAGCACCACCCCCTTTTAGCCGAAGCCGACCAGAGCGTCGAGAACAAGCTCGACTAGCCGCGCTCGTGCTCTGAAAAAGACTCGCCCCTGCCCGCACTGTTACACCCCCGACCAAACCGATCTTACCCATGCACGCAGCTCACTACGCCGTCCAGAAAGCACTGCCCCACTGCCCAATCCGAGATGGTCGAAACCATGATGCACTGAGTCCACCGCCGGGGTATAAAACCCTCTGGACCGACCAAACCCTTCCCCTGGACGCCATTCTTCTCCCAGCCCCTCTCCTCTCCACCCAGAGCACCCCACCGACGAACCCCATCCATTCCCCGGGCTGCTAAGCTCGAGGAACATCACCGGAGCAGGGGTAGACGGCGAAGGTTTCGGTCGACGTCGACAATCTCCCTCTGCTCTCTCTGTGCACCCTTCCCCTCCTCTGCTAGATATGAACCTCACCCCGCACCTCGTTTCCTCTCTGGCAGCGCGAGGATGTCGCCATCTTCGATGGAACCCGAGGACAACGCGGACAAGCACGGCCACACACCACTCCGAGCACCTCCTTCTGCAAGCTTCGGACGCGGAGGAGACTTCGGAGAGACCGCCGCCACCCTACAGCCACCCCAGCCGCCCTCAATGCCCCTCGGTGAGCCTTGCCCCACTTTCCCCAGTAGCTAGGGCTAGGGTTTCACCTAACCCTTGACGTGATGGAGACGACGGCTCTCCGCCGTCGATCTCCGTTCTAATCGGACGGACGGAATCGGCCAATACCGATTCGGTCGCCCGGGGCCGCTGACAGCTAGGCCCCACTGGCAGGTTCAAAGGCTACCACCGTGCCGCGCTCCTCGCTGGATCTGGGCCAGATCCGTGCTGCTTCGGCCCAGTTCGGGCAGATCTGGCCCGCGCTGTTCTTTTTTAGAAAATGCTCTGTGAATTTGTTTGTGCTGCAAACTTTGAAATTCCATAGAATTTGTTCTGTGCATGCAATTGAGTTGAATCAAATTTACCTGAGTAGCTTAGATGATTACCTTTCAGATGGCATAGGTCCCATGATTTTAGGAGCAATGTAGATAAAAAGATAATTAGTGGTGTGTTATTAGCCTATTTTCATACTTAATTGTAAATCTTGGGTTTTATGTACTGAAAATGAATGAATCCAATTTTTAGTGGTAGCTGATTATGATACCTTGCTTGACTCACTGGTTTTGCTATTTTAGGACTTATATTCTTGCAGTAGTAATTAAAATGGCATTGTGTGTAATTAATCTTAGGAAGATCACCACTTGCAGTAGGAATGGAATTTTGTGCTGAATCCAACTTTGTTGGATTGTGTTCTGGAAGAGCTCTCTAGAGCACATTATCTCATATTTTTCTGAAGAACAGAGAATATCTGAGGATTATTTTGGTGCTCTAGTGCTATTTCCTATTGTTTAATTCATAGGAAATTAGCCACAACTTGTTTTTCAGCAAATCCAACTTTGCTAGGTTCTTAAGATTGTTGTCAACCTACAAGTATGATAGGTGTGCTGTTTGATCCATTGATTGCCTGCATGCTTGAATTGGTTGCTAAGTTGTGGTGGTCACACCAAATAAGAAACCCTAGTTTCTAATAGGGTTAATTGCTAATTAAGAACCTTTAAAATCTTGTTTTGTTTTCTAATCTTGTTTGCTTCTGATACTCTTTGATGATATGGTATGGAGTGCTGAAATGCTGTGACTTATGTATACTTGTATATTTATTTGTGCATTGTTATTTTTCCCGATGATAGAATCAAACGAGCAGTGTACCGAGGAAGGTGAAGTGTACGAGTATCAGGACGAGGATGACCAGGGACAAGTCAGCCAAGGCAAGCCACCTATCTTGATGCATATCTGAAAATCCTATTTACACATTTGCATGTCTCCTTCTATTTTATTAAAGTGCATGGATTTATATTGCTATATGTCTTGTAGCAATTATTTGTTGACTCAGGCTCCGCGAGTCAAATTGTTATCATCCATCGAGATGACCCCCTTGATTACCTATTCTTCACCCCTAAACTAGTGGCTTGTTGGTTAGCAACAAAGCCTTTGATAAACCTTCTAGTGGAGCTAAAACTCTAGGATTGGGAACACTCAAAGAAAGTTTCTAAAATGCTTTCGAAAACCTTGGGGTAGTACCTACCCCACTGAAATGTTTTAAAAAATGGTTTTGAGCAAAAAGGGAGGATAAAGGAGTTGTTGATTTTCAAATGACATTGGTGATCACTAAGCGTTTGCTCAGAACAATTAACCTGTGCAAACACATTACACCGGTATGGGACGGGGCTTAGTTCAAAGTTTATCTGCCTTAGTGCAGGGAGCCTCACACTATATAAGGGTTCATAGGACCCTGGAATCTGGGTTGTCGCAAGTGGTGGGCAACAGCGTAGCAGGCCCGCCAATAGGTTACCCGTCTAGAAGACACTTGGGTTTCTCCCACCGTGGCACTAGAACTACACTCGGCAGAGGTAGACGGCCAGGGTTTGCCGGGGACGTATACTCCACAGGGTAGGCGCCCGTATTAAGGTGGATAGATGGAAGGCTATGATCGATTATCCGATCCCCACATACTTGTGTATGACGGTCCATGGTGGTATCCCGGCGGATTTATTGGATGGTGTGGGTAAAGTGTACATCTGCAGAGTGTAAATCTATTCGAATAGCTGAGTCCTCGGTCATGGACAGTTGGGACGACCGTTGCTTAGCCCAATGTCAGTTTTGTTTTCAAAGGTTAATTTCAGAAAAATGGAGAAAGGTGCCGGACGGAGTACTCGGAGGGTACTGCCGTGGCACGATTATGGTTCGGAGTACTTGCAGGGTACTGCCAAAGGAATGGAAGTGGTCATGTGTGATTGACCGGATTTAATAAGGATGGTGGTCAAGTTCGATTGACCACCGGCTCTTCTCTTGAAAATGAGTTCCCCCTTTCCTAGAGCTTTCACTAAAGATTCTTTACAAAAATTCTTCTTTAATAAGGATATAGAGATGTCGTATGACATGCTATATTGACAAGAGAAACTATGATATAGAGATGTCGTATGACATGCTATATCGACATGAGAAACTATAGTTAGAATTGAGCACTAGCCTCGAACCAACTTCCCTTGCTACAGCCAAATAGCATGCAACTTGTTCCCTCTTAGGTGGTTTAGGTGGTTTGCGAGTACAATTCCAAAATGTACTCATGGCTTTGTCCCTGGCTATTAACTTGGCCAGATTATGGAGAAGACTACGATGATGATGGAGAGGAGTTCGACGACGCCGGTGTGAACTAGGATCCGTCTCCCGGTCAGTCACCTGTAGGGTAGAGGCACGACATGGGCTACCGACGCTACTTCTGATTCTGCTGCTATGTTTAGTGAACTTGCCCTACGAGGCATTTGAATTCGGCCAAGTGGCCATGTAAGACTAATCGACTTATTTATGTAATGGATGATGTACTCTGTAATGCCAACTCTGTTATGTGGATTCATGACGGTCTTCCTGGGATCATGAATTGTAGCATAACGGGAATTCCGGATGGTAAACCGGGGTCCCCACAGAGTTGGTATCAGAGCCATCCTGACCTTAGGAGACCTTAGTTAGCATGGGCATTAGACCGGACCAAAAACTATTTTCACTATTAAAAATTTATAAGAGATGGCTTAATATATATAATGTAAATATATATTGCTCTCATCTCTTCCCTTACTCTTTAAGCATTTAGACTACTTGCATCTTAATTCAAGTTTTTACTGTATTTAAAATATTGCACACTTGGGTAAGTTATTAACTCAACCTACCTCAAAATTTTGTGTAGATGGACGCTCCTACTGCACACCGTCAGGTCGGTACCCACGAGGACGTGCTCATCTTTGAGCGCGACTTAGTGGAGTTGGCCGCGCGTCTCGGACGGCCGCGCCCGGAGGTTCGAGGCTACCGACTTTTCGAGGAGGGTACCCGCGAGTTGGCGTACCAGGTCGTATGCCAGGTCCACGGGAAGGAGGTCCCGCCAGCTTCTCCAGAGTTCACCTTCGAGGTGATCGAGCGCACATGGGGCGACGGACTTATGCGTGTCCTTTGATACGCTATCTCGCGCCTCGTCCACCTCCACTACGACGAGCTACTCGGCACCCGCTACGAGCACTACGGGCGGATCGACTCTGACGGTCTTCCCTATCAGGCTGCCGTGCACCCCCCCCTTCAGTCGCCACCTCTGCCACACGGAGGCCCTGCTGCACCACACTCAGGGGCAGCTGGACCATGCCCATATGGCCGCCGACGAGAGAGGCCTAGAGTTGGCCGTTCTTCGTGAGGACCTTCAGGAGTCCATTTTCTCTCATCACCGTCTCCTCGCTGCCAAGAGGAAGATCGTGAAGAGGAATAGGGCTCTGCGACAGCGCGTCCGTGATCTAGAGGATCACCTAGCCTCACTTGAGAGCCACGTGTACGAGTTAGAGGAGGAGACCGCCGAGCTCCGCAAGGAGAACGAGGAGGTACTTGGCCGCGATGATGACCACCAGGAGGCCTACGACAAGGAGCCCGTGAGCACCGACGACGACGACCGTGGTAGCGATGGCGGTGATGACCGCGACGCTATCATGGACTTCTACGCTCCTGCGACTCCGAGTGAGGAGGACCCCAAGGAGGTTGTGCCTCACGTTAGCATCGACGAGTAGGTACTCGACGCACTGCTATCTCACTTAGGATGTCGTGTAGTGGCTAGATCGATCCCTTTTGCACTTGTGTGTGTTTGGTGGTTCCGCTGAAACCATTTGGTATGTGTTGCATGAGACTATGTGGTATGTGTGCTAGACTTATGTGGCACCCCTTTTGTATGTATGTATGCATGTGATGGACTTGGATGACTATGGTTGATGATGTGATATGCTCATGGATGTTTAGTGTAGTTATGTCTCTTATGATCCCTTTTGTATGTCATATTGCACAACTTGTTTCCCCTATATTTTAAATTGTTGTTTCTCACAAAATAAACTTCTCTCCAGAATGGCTCCGGAAATGCGAGGCCACGCTGGAAACAACCCGCCCCCACCTCCTGAGCCCGACATGACGCAGGTGCTGCGGCTCATGTTAGAGGACCGTGAAGCCGCACGTGCCGAGCGCCAGGCCAACCTCGCCACACTCCAACACCTCGCTCAGATTGCCACCCACCACAACAACAATGGTGGCAATGGCAATGATGAGCCCCAGAACAAGCTTAGGGATTTCCAGAACTACAATCCCCCAACCTTCTCCAAGTCCACTGAGCCACTGGATGCCGATGATTGGCTTCGTACCATTGAAAACAAGTTAGAGTATGCCGGAGTTGGAGCAAATGATAAGGTGTTGTATGCAACCCACTTCCTAGCTGGAGCAGCTGGAGCATGGTGGGAGAATGTCCGCGCCATGCAGCCCGCGGGCCAAGTGATGACTTGGGAAGCATTCAAGACCAAGTTTCGCAAGGCCCACATCCCTTCTGGACTCATCAAGATCATGAGGGACAAGTTCTTAAATCTGAAGCAAGGTGGGATGAGTGTTCCTGAGTATCTTGACAAGTTCACCACCTGGGGAAGGTATGCCCCCAATGACATTGATACGGATGAGAAGAAGAGGGAAAGGTTCCTCAATGGACCGCAGGAGGAGTTGCAGACCTACCTTGTAGCCGTGCACTATCCTGATTTGGAAGCTATGGTGGATGCTGCAATAATAGTTGAAGACAAGAACAAGGCTACCCGCGAGAGCCGCAAGCGGAGAATGCTGAGTGAAGGTGGACCTAGTGGATAGCGGTCCCGTAGCCTGCCCCCATCCAGGGTTGCGCCCCCTCCACAGAGGTTTGCCTCTCAAGCCCCCAGGCCCAATAACCCAAACCGTCAGTATTCCAGCAACCGTCCCTCAGGTAGGAACTTCTCTGGAGGCAACCGCAACACGTTCAACCCAACCAACCGCAGCCAGGGCAGCGAATGCTACACCTGTGGCCAGCCGGGACACTTCTCGAAGGAGTGCCCTCTGAAGAAGCCTTCTACACCGAGCCTCAGCGCGCCGAGACCCAACCAGGGTCAAGGCCGTGGACCCTCTGGGAAGAACTAGAAGAACCAAGCTAATACTGCAAGGGGACGCCTGAACCATGTCACTACTGAGGAAGCGGCCGAAGCCCCTGATGTTGTTCTTGGTACATTTCTCATCAACTCAGTCCCTGCAAAGGTGTTGTTTGATTCTGGTGCATCGCATTCGTTTGTCACTGAGAGATTTGTGGCCGCGGGAGGGTTGACCGCGACCCAAATGGCACGCAAAATGATAGTTCAGATTCCTGGATCCCAAGTTAAAGCTCATTTATGCTGCGAAGGGGTACCCGTAGTTATCCATGGGGTATCCTTCCAAGCCAACTTGATCATCCTAGGCACTAAGGGTTTGGATGTGGTACTTGGAATGGATTGGATGTCCAAGTACCAAGGGCACATAGATTGCGCCAAAAAGTCTATAACCGTAACCAACAGTGAGGGTATTGAAGTTAAACACATTGCAACCATGCCATCCCATAAGGCATACTACAAGAAGTCTGTGTCTGGACCAACCCTTGACCAAGTCCCGGTTGTATGTGATTACCCCGATGTTTTCCCTGAAGAGTTGCCAGGTATGCCCCCTGACCGGGATATTGAGTTCATTATTGAGTTGATTCCCGGAACAGCCCCTATAGCACAAAGAGCCTATCGCATGAACCCCCAGGAGTTAGAAGAACTAAAGAGACAGCTCGCTGATATGCTCAGCAAAGGTCTTATCCGTCCCAGCGCGTCACCTTGGGGATCGCCTGTTCTATTTGTGGACAAGCGAGACGGTACCATTCGATTGTGTGTGGATTACCGTAAGTTGAATGAGGTGACGATCAAAAACAAGTATCCAATCCCGAAAATTGAAGACCTATTTGACCAACTGAATGGAGCTAAGGTGTTCTCCAAGATTGATCTCCGCACCGGATATCATCAGCTGAAAGTCCGTGAGTCCGACATTCCCAAGACAGCCTTCACCACACGATACGGTTTGTTTGAGTACACCGTGATGTCTTTTGGCCTAACCAATGCCCCAGCCTACTTCATGAATCTCATGAACAAGGTGTTCATGAAGTTCCTCGACAAGTTTGTGGTGGTATTCATTGACAATATCTTGGTCTATTCCAAGACCGAGGAAGAGCACGCAGAGCATCTGCAACTGGTATTGGGAACCTTGCGAGAGCACCAACTTTATGCCAAGTTCAGCAAGTGCGAATTTTGGCTAAAGGAAGTTGGATTTTTGTGATACGTTATCTCAGCCGGGGGAGTGTCTGTCGACCCATAAAAGATTACTTCCATCTTGGAAAGAAAAGCCCCAACCAATCCCACCGAAGTTCGAGCATTCCTCGGATTAGCTGGATATTACCGAAAGTTTGTTGAAGGTTTTTCTAGCATTGCTCGCCCGATGACTCAGCTCCTCAAGAAGGACAAGAAGTTCGAGTGGACTGAGAAGTGTGAGCAGAGCTTCCAAGAGCTCAAGAAAAGACTTGTATCAGCCCCTATTCTGAGCATGCCCGATATCACCAAGAGCTTTGACGTCTATTGCGATGCCTCCAAGCTTGGACTTGGGAGTGTTCTGATGCAAGATGGCAAGGTCATTGCTTACCTATCCCGTCAACTGCGCCCGCATGAGCTAAACTATCCTACCCATGACCTAGAGCTTGTTGCCGTCATGTATGCACTCAAAACTTGGCGACACTATCTTATGGGAAACAGATGCGAGATCTACACTGACCACAAGAGCTTGAAATACATCTTCTCCCAGAAGGAGTTGAATATGAGATAGCGGAGATGGATTGAGCTTATCAAGGATTATGATTTAGGCATTCATTACCATTCGGGCAAGGCGAACGTGGTCGCCGATGCCCTTAGCCGAGAGCCTTGCTCCCTAAATACCTTACTAAAGACCAACCAGCCTACCCTATGTGAAGAGTTTGAGAGGTTTGGACTAGAGCTTGTGAGCCATGGGTTCCTAGCCAATCTTGAAGTCCGACCTACTCTGTTCGATCAAATCAAGGAAGCCCAGAAAGGTCATGAGAGCATCGAGGGAATTAAGCATAGGATGGGATGAGAGGAAGTACCTGGGTTTTCAATTGATCAGCAAGGTGTGCTATGGTATAATGGCCGCCTATGCGTCCCAAGTATCGAAGAGTTGAAGCAGCTCATCTTGAAGGAGGCCCATGATACTCCCTATTCGATTCACCCAGGAGGCACCAAAATGTACCAAGACTTGAAGGAGCAGTTTTGGTGGCATGGAATGAAATGAGAGATAGCATTTTATATTGCCCGGTGCGACATCTGTCAGCGTGTCAAGGCCGAGCACCAAAGACCTGCGGGTCTGTTGCAACCCCTGAAGGTACCCATGTGGAAATGGGAAGAAGTTGGTATGGACTTCATCACTGGCCTGCCTAGGTCAAACAGGGGACATGACTCCATTTGGGTCATTGTTGATCGCCTAACCAAGGTCGCGCACTTTATTCCGGTCAAGACCACCCACAATGGTAGAGAACTCGCTGATCTTTATATCTCCAGGATTGTGAGTCTGCATGGAGTACCCAAGACCATCGTATCTGATCGTGGTACCTAATTCACTTCTCGATTTTTGGCAAAACTCCATGAAGCCTTAGGGACCAAGCTTTCATTTAGCACAGCTTATCGTCCGCAAACTAGAGGTCAAACCAAGAGGGTCAACCAGATTCTTGAAGATATGCTTCGCGCCTGCATCCTTTCATATGGCGCCAAATGGGAGGACTGCTTGCCATTCACCGAATTCTCCTATAACAATAGCTATCAAGCTAGTCTTCAAATGGCCCCCTTCGAAGCCCTATATGGCTGTAAATGCCGGACCCCTCTCAATTGGACAGAAACCGGAGAAAGCCAAGTATTTGGTCCTGATATCATCAAGGAAGCCAAAGAGCAAGTACAACTAATCCGAAACCGTTTGAAGGCCACACAATCTAGACAGAAGAGTTATGCGGATTCTCGATGAAGACCCCTTACTTTCCAAGTAGGAGATTTTGTCTATCTCCGGGTGACTCCACTCAAAGGTATGCAGCGTTTCCACGTCAAAGGCAAGCTTGCACCCCACTACATCGGCCCGTACAAGATCCTAGAACGCCGAGGAGAAATGTCTTACAAGCTAGAACTACCTCCGAAGCTGTCCGAGTTTCACGACGTCTTCCACGTCTCCCAGCTTCGCAAGTGTCTCCAAGCCCCTAACCAGCCCGAGACCTTCAAGGAGGTTGATCAAGATACCATCGACCTCAACCATGACCTGACCTACCGTGAGAGGCCAACCCATATTCTGGAGAAAGATGTTCATCTCACCAGTAGGCGAAAGATCAACATGTACAAGGTTTAGTGGAGCAATCACACCGAAGATGAGGCCACGTGGGAACGTGAAGATTATCTTCAGTGAGAGTTTCCCGAGTTACTCAACGCTTAGCTACTGAATCTCGGGACGAGATTCTTTTAAGGGGGGAAGGTCTGTAACACCCTACTTTTTGTGAACCAGATTTGAACTAAATTTCAAATGCATGAAACTAGGTGACAAGGGTATAGTTAATAGATCCCGTTAGTTGAATACCCCTGAGGCCCGTTAAGCTAGGCCCAACTGTAATGATAGTCGAATACGAGTTCTTACCGTATGTCGATATTGTAATCTGTATCGGACCCTACCCGATCCTCAAGACCTGGCCATCTATATATAGGGGCCAGGAGGGGACGGTGTAGGGCAGATTGAAAGCAAGCCAGGTTGAATACCCAAGTTTACTTTCAATATACACTTATTTCGACTAACCTTTACCTTCGAGTTCATCTGACGCCCTATTCCCCCGATCCTAAGTCCTTCATCTAGGACATTTGCCGAGTTAACCCTCATCAATTGGCGCCGACCGTGGGGACCCTGGGCGTTGGAGTCATGAATTTGACGGCTTTTTCGCTTTTAGCCAACAACAGTTCTGAACTCGACAGAAGTCAGGAGATGGAGTTAACAATTGGAAGTTTGAGCATCTTCGTCGGACCATCGGGTTCATCCCGCCTCTCGGATTCGACAAAACCAGATCCGTCGGCAAGTAAGCCCGGAGCAGAGGTAATACTAGAATCGTCGGAAGGCTCTTCCAGCGAGGTAAACTCGCCGGTCAGCCTGGAAAAAGCACCAATCGCAGAAGGCGACAAAATTCAGGAAAATTTCGACTTAGAAGAAAGGGTAAGTCAAATATACAACAGTGCAAGGGACTTCGCCGTTGGAAGCAGTGGCGTCTCCAAAGTACATCAGCTATGCGTCATTATCACCGAGGCAGAAGAAGAGAACAACAACGAAGGAAGTAAAAAGGTCGACAGGCAAGTCGACAAAATAAAAGAACACAATAAAAAGGATAAGGAGAAAGTCCACGTTTCGGCTGGCGAATGGAGAATGATCAAGTCAGCTATCAATCATGGTACAGAAGTACCCGAAGGATCGAGAAGAGAAGTTCTAATGGGATACCAGTATGCATTATACCAACATAGGAAGAAACTAAGGGAGGAAAGAGACACGGTTCCTCAAAACAATAACAGTGTATCAAGGGAGGAATACTGGGATGATTATAGTGAGGATTCCGAGTACAGTAGAGAAAGGCGCGGAGACCCAAAACACAACAGGGGGGAAAGAGCACGCAGCAGAGAAGAAAGGTACTCGAGAAGCCCTACCCAACAGCTAGAAGAGGAGAAAGATGACTTCATGCAAGAAATGCCAGAAGCAGCATTGATAGCAGCACAGGCGTATTTACTAACTACAAGGCCAGAACCCGGGGATCCGCGAGAAGATATGCACCGAGCCGTGATACGAAACCTCAGAATAGTAGAGAGCAAGATCAGGGAAAAAGGTTCAGATACAAAGTCGACAAGCTACAAGGAAAAGCAAAAGGAGAAGCTCAGATACAACTTCGCAGATAGCGAGTATAGTGAGTCATCAGAAGAGGAAAGGCGACAAAAGAGGAAGGAGGACGCAAGAAATATAATAGCACAGGCTCGAGTAAATAAATCACGCCACGCCTAGAGGGAAGAAAATTATGAAGACGACGATAAAGAGATGGGCGCATTATGCTTTACCCGCAGGGTTCGCAAAACTTGGGTACCCAAAGGATTCAAATTACCACATGATCAACATAAGTATGACGGGTCGCAAGAGCCTACCCTGTGGTTATCGGACTATTTACAGGCAGTGCAGATATTAGGGGGAACAAAAGCGACTGCAATGCAAAGTTTGCAGCTACACCTCACCGGCGCAGCACGGTCGTCGTTGAATACCCTACCCAACGAATCCATTGGAAGTTGGGGAGAACTCGAAAGCCAATTCACAAGGAATTTTCGTTCAACATACATACGCCCAGCATCACTGGAGGAAGTTAAGGCGTGTGTGCAAAGGAAAGGCGAAACTCTACGTTCTTATATACAATGGTGGAGTATAATCAAAAACTCAGCAGAGGACGTCTCCGACGAATGAGAAATAGACGCTTTTTCGGCTGGACTTCGTCGCTCAGATCTCGTGGAAGAAATAGGAAGAACAAGACCTACAACAGTAGACGAGCTAATGGAAGATGCCAACAAATTTGCTGATGGAGAAGACGCATACAATAACAAAAGGGGACGTTCACCAGAAGTCGACAGAATAAGCAGACAGAGGAGACGACAACGTAGCAGGGATAACCAAGGAAGACGAAATCAGGTAGCCGTGGGCTACGCAGCAGAAGAAGAGGAAGGATATGTAAACAGGAGGTTTCAGGCAAAGGGAGTAGAAAAATCGAGATACTCCGGTCCTTCAGCCGAGGATATGTTATACGGACCTTGTCGAATCCACTACGCATACCTTGATGGGAAAAGGGTCTCAAATCACCAGATGAAGGATTGTAGAACGTTTCTGAGGCTACAAAGCGCCATGGGTTCAAACCAAGGAGGATGGCAAGAAGAGAAGTGCGCAACTCAAGGATATCAAATGCAAAGGCTAGCAAGGCACCTAGAGTCAAAAGTTTACATATCAGCTATGATTCAACCGGTGCCCAAGTCGAAGAAAGAGCGAAAGAGCATATCCAGGCAAGTAAACCTAGCAATATCGTCACCACCAGCTACGACAGAATACCTACGGTGGTCAGATCAACCAGTTAAGTTCAGTAGAGCAGACCACCCAAGGAAAGTTCCCAGGCCAGGCCACTCGCCTATGGTTCTAAAGGCACAAATAGGAGGGTACGACATCAGAAGAGTATTTATGGATGCAGGGAGTGGCATCAACCTGATATATGCTAGAACACTGAAGGCAATGTGTATCTCGCTGTCGAGTTTAAAGCCAACAGACTGCTCCTTCCATGGAATAGTACCAGGAGCCGCAAACTACCCTTTGGGAAGAATAGAACTCGATGTCTGCTTTGGCAGTAGCAGCAACTACCGCAGAGAGAAGCTGGAATTTGAAGCCATGGACTGGCCGTCACAATACCACGCAATCCTGGGGCGCCCAGCATTTGCGAAATTCATGGCAGTGCCTCATTACGCGTATCTTACGCTAAAAATCCCAGGACCCAAAGGAACAATTACAGTGCAAGGGAGCTTTGAAGTAGCCAACACATGTGACAGAGAATTCAATAGGATGGCGCAAACCTTCGGCATGACAGCAAAATATGAGAGGCTAAAAGGAGAAACAGATCATAATGTGCTACCCAACGTTGGACGATCCCTGCCAGATCAGGCTTTCGACACAACTCAGGACTCGAAGAAAATCCAGGTCCACCCTACAGATCCAAACAAGACAACATCAATTGCGGTGAACTTGGATCCCGCATAGGAAAGCGCGCTCGTCGAGTTCCTCCATGAGCGCTGGGAAATCTTCGCCTGGTGTCCATCAGACATGCCAGGGGTTCCCAGGGAACTCGTCGAGCACGCGTTAAATGTAGATCCCAAGGCAAAACCAGTCAAGCAACCATTACGACGATTTGATGAACCTAAAAGGAAGGCGATAGCATCAGAATTGCACAGTCTGGAAAATGCCGGATTTATCAGAGAAATCAAAACTTCGAGTTGGGTATCGAACCCAGTTATCGTACCCAAGAAGAACACAGACGTACAAAGAGTATGTGTCGACTACACATCTCTCAATAAGCATTGTCCAAAGGATGCCTTCCCTCTACCCCGCATCGATCAGATAATTGATTCAACAGCGGGATGCACGAGGCTTTCCTTTTTGGACGCGTATTCTGGTTACAATCAGATCAAATTGAAGAAGGAAGACGAAGAAAAGACGGCCTTCATCACACCGTACGGAGTGTTTTGCTACCAAGTAATGCTGTTTGGCCTAAAAAAATGCAGGAGCAACTTATCAACGGATGATGCAAAACTGCCTAGGAAGCCAAATAGGACGCAACATCCAAGTCTACATTGATGATGTGGTCATCACTACAAGAGAGGAGCAATCTTTAATCAGCGACTTGGCAGAAACCTTCGACAACCTGAGCAGGTACAAGCTTAAGCTTAACCCAACAAAATGTTCCTTCGGCGTATCAGCAGGACAACTTTTGGGGTTCCTGGTATCAGCACGAGGAATAGAGGCGAACCCAGAGAAGATTCAAGCAATTTTAACAATGGGAAAACCCACAAAACTACACGACGTCCAGAAACTTGCAGGACGCGTCGCGGCATTAAGTCGTTTCGTTGCTCGATTGGGAGAAAAGGCGCTTCCTTTCTATGCACTCATGAAGAAATCAGATGATAAATTTGAATGGACAGAAGAAGCAGACGCGGCTTTCGCACAGCTGAAAAAAGTGCTTTCCACGCCACCAGTGCTGGTCGCACCAAAAGAAAAAGAACCACTACTACTTTACATCGCCGCAACCCATCAGGTGGTGAGTACAGTATTGGTAGTCGAAAGAAGTGAAGAAGGAAAAGCCCACGGCATCCAGAGGCCGGTATATTTCATCAGCGAAGTGCTATCCCCGACAAAACAGAGGTACCCGCATTATCAAAAGCTCACATATAGTGTCTTTACAACTGCACAAAAATTGCGACAGTACTTTGCGGTGCACCCAATTATAGTGGTCAATGAAGCGCCACTATCAAACATATTGAACAATCCTTCAGCAACAGGACGTGTCTCTTTGTGGGGAATCGAATTATCACCCATGGACATCACGTATGAAAAAAGGAAGGCAATCAAGTCGCAAATCTTGCCAGATTTCACAACAGAATGGCTGGAGCTGCAGAGCACAGGACCGCCAGATCTATCGAGTGTCTGGACAATGTACTTCGATGGTTCTAAAAGAGTACAAGGCACAGGAGCAGGAGTAATCTTGATATCGCCGCATGGTGACAAAATAAAGTATGTCTTAAGGATGAGTTTCCCGCAGGCTTCTAACAATGAAGCAGAATACGAGGCTCTGCTACATGGAATGAAGATGGCCAAAGCATGTGGAGCAACTCGACTAAAAATATTTGGGGATTTGAATCTTGTCGTCCAACAAGTTATGAATAGATGTGACACAATCAATGACAACATGATGGCCTATAAGAACTTATATCATTATCTCGAAGGAACATTTGATGGATGCGAAGTCTCGCACATCTACAGAAACAGCAATGAAGAAGCCGATAACTTAGCAAATATCGGGTCCCAGTGTCTACCCGTGCCATCTAGAGTATTCTGGGAGGAAATAGTAGAAAGGTCAATAAAAAGTATCAAAAGTTCGACTACTACAACAGGCTCGGGGGTTGCACCGGAACCCGAGGAAGTCATGATGATAGAAGAAACCTGGATGCAGCCGTATCTTGCGTATATGATGAATAAGCAGTGACCAGAAGATGCAGTAGAAGCCAAGAGGATAACTCGACGATCGAAAGCGTTTGTCGTGTTGCAGGGGAAATTATACAAGAAAAGTATTACCGGCGTTTTGCAGCGTTGTGTAACGCCTCAGGAAGGACAAGTAATACTAAAAGATATACATGGCGGAGTGTGCGGCCATCATGCAAGCAGCAGGGCAATAGCCGCAAAAGCGTTCCGTGCAGGATTCTATTGGTTAACAGCCATCGAAGACGCGAAAGATATAGTCCGGAAGTGTGAAGCCTGTCAAAGATTCGCATCTCGGCCACATGCACCAGCAGCAGAGTTACAGCCAATACCATTGTCCTGGCCCTTTGCACAATGGGGCCTCGATATGGTGGGAAAGTTGCATAAATCCTAGCCAGGAGGACATGTTTACATGCTAGTGGCAGTCGATAAATTTACCAAGTGGGTGGAAGCAGCCCCGGTAACGACTCAAGTTTCGACAGCAGCGATCAACTTCATCAAGTCAATAGTGTTCCGTTTCGGCGTACCATATAGCATCATCACGGACAATGGGACAAACTTCACTTCCAAGAAATTCAAGAGTTACTGCGAAGGACTAGGAATCAAACTCAATTTCGCATCTGTGGCGCACCCAAAGACAAATGGGCAAGTCGAAAAAGCAAATGGCCTGATATGTAGTGGGATAAAAAAGAGGCTCTTAGCACCTCTCGAGAAAGCCAAGAGCGCTTGGGTAGATGAACTGCCCTCCGTTCTTTGGATTCTAAGAACCACGCCCAACGCAACAACTCAAGAAACTCCTTTCTTCTTGGTCTATGGCGCAGAAGCCATGCTTCCAGTCGAAGTTACGCACGAGGCTCCAAGGGTGATGGCATATGACGAAACAACATCAACAAAAGCATTGCAAGACGATGTCGATGCACTAGATGAAGCAAGAGATAAGGCATTAGAAAGGGCCACGCAGTATCAACAGAGTCTAAAAAACTACCACAGTAGTCAAGTTCGTCCACGATCCTTTGTGGTGGGAGATCTAGTTTTGCGACTCAGGCAAGACAGCCACGGGAAATTAGAGTCCCCTTGGGTGGGACCTTACATCGTTACAGAAGTCATACCAGGAGGAGCTTATCGACTACAAGAAAAGAAGACAGGAAAAGATGAGGGCAACCCGTGGAATGCGGAGCAGCTACGACGTTTTTACGCGTAGAATAAATCTAGTGGTATCATTCAATTCGAGTTAACCTTCTGAACCCAGAACATGAGGCCATAGGTCGGGTTCCTTGGGTTGAACTCGACAAAATTGTACAAGTATTTCTACTTCTCCGCTCGAGGGCTTCAACCCTCGGGTCGTACGAAAGAAACTTTTATCACGACATGGAGATCTTTTTTCACTATAAGGTTGTGCAGACAACCCGATATTCTTCAAGTAATTTGGTTCACAAAAGAACCCGATATTCTTCATGCTAATTGGTTCGCAAAGAACCCGATATATAGAAAGCATACCTCAGAACAATGATTTGTTTTCATGGTACTAATAAAAACATCAAAACGAAGTATGAATATTTATTACATATGGCACGGCAGCAAGGATATTATCAAAAGAAATTACATATAAAGCATATCCTAATGAAAGTGGACTTCAGCTTCATACTTCTTCTGGCACTGAGTGCCGTCGTAGATCTTCACGTCAAACTTTGACGTGCCGATATGGAAGTCGAAGGTCATGAAGAAGCCTTGGTGGATGTCGTGGTCTTCTACAAACTGCGACCAGCCACCCTTAAAGTACTGCTCGCCGTTGCCATCATACCAAACCTCCACTTCGTATGGAGTCCCACTGACAGATTGCTCGCGAAGAACCGCTTCTCGCAGTTCACGCCCATCCATGAACTTTGTGAAATTCAGCGCAGACGCTGAATCTCGCGGCACTGTGCCATGGCAATGCAGAAGAAAGAGAAGATCCTGGGAAGAGCAGCAGGAGCAGCGGGAGCAGTAGGAGGAGGAGCGCTCGGACCTGGGGCAGCGCCAGTCACCTTGGGCTTGTTTTTGCTACCAGGTGGGCGGCCGGGACGACGCTTAACCGGAGCGGCCGATGACGATCCTGCGGCGGCCGGAGTTGTGTTGTTCTTGCTTCCACGAGGGCGACCCCGACCTCACGGTGCCACCGGAGAGCCAAGGTTCAGACGAGAACCATCTGCGTCAGCCATGTGGACAAGGGAAAAGGCTAGAAAACCCTAGATGGAGAGAGAGAAGATGATGCGGCGGAGGAGGAATCTGATTAGGGTTTTTTACCCTTGCCAGAAGGTGCTTTATTTATAAGCACGTATTATTGGGCCCACGTGATAAGCAAAGCCCATCAACGTATTCTACAAAAGAGTTAAATTCTGCACGTAGCAGACGACAAACACAAAAGGAGAAAAAATAAGAAGGGGAGAGTGTGGTTGCACGATATAAAAGACCTTGCCTTGGGCTCGGGGGCATGTAAACAGGAGATATTACAAGGAAGAAGACGAAGTGAATTTTGAGTCTATGCTTGTCTACAAGTATTCAAACATAGCCTCGGGAGCTACTCCCATCGGGAGCGCTGAGCGCGCACCCGATAGAGGATGAGATAATCAATATCGAGGATGAAGAAAGTATATCATACAAACTTTGACTATATAGTCAATAAAATGCAAAGAGATTACTCTCATCGGGAGCGTGTTCTATGGTTGCTTAAACCCAAATATTTTTAGTCAAAATTTGACTGTGACATAAGATTCTCGAGTTATGTTATCGCAACGCAACTCGAATGCCGTGACCTGTCACGAAGGTAAGACCCCGGGATCCGTCCTGTGTGGCCTGGTATACGCACATGGATGCACTCTGCTGGTATGTATCCATGTCTACGACGCGAAGAAAATCCTGGTGGACGCACTGGGTACCCTGAGAATCACTGGGATTCATTCTTTGTAAGACCTAAATGCGGCAAAAGAATGGGTTTGACCGGTATCCCGAATTCAAATCCAAGGGGATTGAATTTGAAGTAGGTGACAAGTATCTGTTCCGGCAGTTAACTGACCTCTTGATCCGTCAGAGTTGTCAGGCTTGTTCATCAAAACCCCTTGCGAAAAAATATCATGAAAGTAAGTCGAAAGACCAAGCCGAAGATTTGAAGATATGAAGAAATCGGAGAAATTGATCAAGTCGAATATTTGAAGATTAGAGATTCAACCTGAATCTACAATTCTGGTAGAATCTCAGGGGTTACTGACAAGGGTATAGTTAATAGATCCCGTTAGTTGAATACCCCTGAGGCCCGTTAAGCTAGGCCCAACTTTAATGATAATCGAATACGAGTTCTTACCGTATGTCGATATTGTAATCTGTATCGGACCCTACCCGATCCTCGAGACCTGGCCATCTATATATAGGGGCCAGGAGGGGACGGTGTAGGGCAGATTGAAAGCAAGCCAGGTTGAATACCCAAGTTTACTTTCGATATACACTTATTTCGACTAACCTTTACCTTCGAGTTCATCCGACGCCCTATTCCCCCGATCCTAAGTCCTTCATCTAGGACATTTGCCGAGTTAACCCTTGTCACTAGGGAAAAATAAAAACTTGCATTTCAATGTGTGCTTGTGTGCTAGGGTTTGAAACTCCATGTGGTGTTGCATGATTTCATGTGCATGTGTGTGGGTGCTATTTAAATTCTTTTTCTTTTCAAATTCCATTTGAATATGTTGCATGAATGCTTGAGTGTGTGCTATGATTTCCTGCTATTGCTAGACCTAGTGGAATGGATGCTTAACACCAACAATCTTTTTTCTCTCTTTTATTTAAACTTTATTTTTGCACCCCATATTGGAAAATAGGAACTCACCCAAAACCCTATCTCCACTCGACCAAAAATACTGAAACTTGGTGGGTACCTTGCTATCCATTTTAAAACACTTCTGAACCATTCACCACCACCTTTGGACCAAAACTTTGGACTATTCAAAATTCAAATGAATTTCGACCAAATTCATCAAACTTTCTTCTTCTCTTTTCTTTTCCTCTCTCACTCACTTGCAAACCGATCAAGTGACACAAGTCTTAGCCAGCGACCTCTTTTTCTTCCCTCTGCACTGTAGCAGCAGCATCCCAGCCCCCTTGTCCTTTTTGCTTGGAGGATTTTGGGGAGGCCCGAGGCAAATCTTTGGAAGATTTGCACTCCACTCTCTTCCACCCCTCTCCACCACCCTAGACCCCCAACCAGCGTCGAGATGGACCTCAGCAAACCCCTAGGACCCCACCTAGTAGAGACACCACGACCCTACCTCTCCCTCCGCGCCTGTGGTCACCCATGCTAGCCGTCGAGCACCCTAGTGGGCTAGGAGCTTATGCAGCACGCCTGGCCGCCCAGCCTCGCCAATGAGCTCGCCGACCCCTCCACTCCACGACCTAGTAGCCTTCCCCGACCAAACGGCCGTGAGCACCGCCCTGTCCCCTTGCTCTGGCCCTGTCGCCTGCAAGCCGAGAGTGCCTAGAGCGAGCCCCCGCGTTCCCAGCCGAGGGCAAATGAAACCGATCCGTGCCGTGCCCATCCCAGCATGGCACCATACCCCCTTCACCTAGCACCACCCCTTTTTAGCCGAAGCTGACCAGAGCGTCGAGAACGAGCTCGACTAGCCGTGCTCATGCTCTGAAAAAGACTCGCCCCTGCCCGCACCGTTACACGCCCAACCAAACCGATCTTACCTGTGCACGCAGCTCACTACGCTGTCCAGAAAGCACCGCCCCGTTGCCCAATCCACGACGGTCAAAACCACGACGCACCGAGTCCACCGCCGGGGTATAAAACCCTCAGGACCGACCAAACCCTTCCCCTGGACGCCATTCTTCTCCCAGCCCCTCTCCTCTCCACTCAGAGCACCCCCCCGATGAACCCCATCAATTCCCTGGGCTGCTAAGCTCGAGGAACATCGCCAGAGCAGGGGTAGACGGCGAAGGTTTCGGTCGACGTCGACCATCTCCCTCTGCTCTCTCCCTGCACCCTTCCCCTCCTCTGCTAGATCTGAACCTCACCCCGCACCTTGTTTCCTCTCTGGCAGCACGAGGACATTGCCATCTTCGACGGAACCCGAGGACCACACGGACGAGCACGGCCACGCACCACTCCGAGCACCTCCTTCTGCAAGCTTCGGACACGGAGGAGACTTCGGAGAGACCACCGCCACCCTGCAGCCACCCCAGCCGCCCTCGACGCCCCTCGGTGAGCCTCGCCCCGCTTTCCCCAGCAGCTAGGGCTAGGGTTTCGCCTAACCCTCGACGCGAGGGAGACGACGGCTCTCCGCCGTCGATCTCCGTTCTAATCGGACGGATGGAATCAGCCGATACCGATTCGGTCGCCCGGGGCCGCTGACAGCTGAGCCCCGCTGGCAGGTTCAAATGCTGCCGCCGCGCTCCTCACTGGATCTGGACTGGATCCGCGCTGCTTCGGCCCAGTTCGGGCAGATCTGGCCCGCGCTATTTTTTTTTTAGAAAATGCTCTGTGAATTTGTTTGTCTTGCAAACTTTGAAATTCCATAGAATTTGTTCTGTGCATGCAATTGAGTTGAATCAAATTTCCCTGAGTAGCTTAGATGATTACCTTTCAGATGGCATAGGTCCCATGATTTTAGGAGCACTGTAGATAAAAAGATAATTAGTGGTGTGTTATTAGCCTATTTTCATACTTAATTGTAAATCTTGGGTTTTATGTACTGAAAATGAATGAATCCAACTTTTAGTGGTAGCTGATTATGGTACCTTGCTTGAATCACTGGTTTTGCTATTTTAGGACTTATATTCTTGTAGTAGTAATTAAAATGGCATTGTGTGTAATTAATCTTAGGAAGATCACCACTTGCAGTAGAAATGGAATTTTGTGCTGAATCCAACTTTGTTGGATTGTGTTCTGTAAGAGCTTTCCAGAGCACTTTACCTCATATTTTTCTGAAGATCAGAGAATATCTGAGGATTATTTTGGTGCTCTAGTGCTATTTCCTATTGTTTAATTCATAGGAAATTAGCCACAACTTGTTTTTCAGCAAATCCAACTTTGCTAGGTTCTTAAGATTGTTGTCAACCTGCAAGTATGATAGGTGTGCTGTTTGATCCATTGATTGCCTGCATGCTTGAATTGGTTGCTAAGTTGTGGTGGTCACACCAAATAAGAAACCCTAGTTTCTAATAGGGTTAATTGCTAATTAACAACCTTTAAAATCTTGTTTTGTTTTCTAAACTTGTTTGCTTCTGATACTCTTTAATGATATGGTATGGAGTGCTGAAATGTTGTGACTTATGTATTCTTGTATATTTATTTGTGCATTGTTATTTTTCCCGACAATAGAATCAAACGAGGAGTGTAATGAGGAAGGTGAAGTGTATAGGACGAGGAGGACCAGGGACAAGCCAGCCAAGGCAAGCCACCTATCTTGATGCATATCTGAAAATCCTATTTACACATTTGCATGTCTCCTTCTATTTTATTAAAGTGCATGGATTTATATTGCTATATGACTTGTAGCAATTATTTGTTGACTCAGGCTCCGCGAGTCAAATTGTTATCATCCATCGAGATGACCCCCTTGATTACCTATTCTTCACCCCTAAACTAGTGGCTTGTTGGTTAGCAACAAAGCCTTTGATAAACCTTCTAGTGAAGCTAAAACTCTAGGATTGGGAACACTCAAAGAAAGTTTCTAAAATGCTTTTGAAAACCTTGGGGTAATACCTACCCCACTGAAATGTTTTCAAAAATGGTTTTGAGCAAAAAGGGAGGATAAAGGAGTTGTTGATTTTCAAATGACATTGGTGATCACTAAGCGTTCGCTCAGAACAATTAACCCGTGCAACCACATTACCCCGGTATGGGACGGGGCTTAGTTCGAAGTTTATCTGCCTTAGTGCGGGGAGCCTCGCACTATATAAGGGTTCGTAGGACCCTGGAATCCGGGTTGTCGCAAGTGGTGGGCAACAGCGTAGCGGGCCCACCAATAGGCTACCCGTCCGGAAGACACTTGGGTTTCTCCCGCCGTGGCACTGGAACTACACTCGACAGAGGTAGACGTATACTCCACAGGGTAGGCGCCTGTATTAAGGTGGATAGATGGAAGGCTATGATCGATTATCCGATCCCCGCATACTTGTGTATGACGGTCCGTGGTGGTATCCCGGCGGATTTATCGGATGGTGTGGGTAAAGTGTACAACCTCTGCAGAGTGTAAATCTATTCGAATAGCCGAGTCCTCGATCATGGACAGTTGGGACGACCGTTGCTTAGCCCAATGTCAGTTTTGTTTTCAAAGTTTGATTTCGGAAAAATGGAGAAAGGTGCCGGACGGAGTACTCGGAGGGTACTGTCGTGGCACGGTTATGGTTTGGAGTACTTGCAGGGTACTGCCGAAGGAATGGAAGTGGTCATATGTGATTGACCGGATTTAATAAGGATGGTGGTCAAGTTTGATTGACCACCGGCTCTTCTCTTGAAAATGAGTTCCCCCTTTCCTCGAGCTTTCACTAAAGATTCTTTACAAAAATTCTTCTTTAATAAGGATATAGAGATGTCGTATGACATGCTATATCGACAAGAGAAACTATGATATAGAGATGTCGTATGACATGCTATATCGACACGAGAAACTGTAGTTAGAATTGAGCACTAGCCTCGAACCAACTTCCCTTGCTACAGCCAAATAGCATGCAACTTGTTCCCTCTTAGGTGGTTTGCAAGTACAATTCCAAAATATACTCACGGCTTTGTCCCTGGCTATTAACTTGGCCTGATTATGGAGAAGACTACGATGATGATGGAGAGGAGTTCGATGACGCCGGTGCGAACTAGGATCCATCTCCCGGTCAGTCGCCTGTAGGGTAGAGGCACGACACGGGCTACCGACGCTACTTTTGATTCCGCTGCTATGTTTGGTGAACTTGCCCTGCGAGGCATTTGAATTCAGCCAAGTGGCCATGTAAGACTAATCGACTTATTTATGTAATGGATGATGTACTCTGTAATGCCAACTCTGTTATGTGGATTCATGATGGTCTTCCTGGGATCATGAATTGTATGCATAACGGGAATTCCGGATGGTAAACCGGGGTCCCCACAATGTTACTACTAGAATACCTTCTGCTATCTGATACGTCTCAAATGTATCAGTAATTTTTGATGCTCCATGCTTGTTTTTACACCATTTGCTTAGTGTTTTGTTACACTTCATGGCATTTTTATGCATTTTCCGGAACTAACCTATTAACAAGATGCCACTGTGCCAGTTCCCTGTTTTCTGCTGTTTTTGTGTTTCAGAAAAGTTACACAGGAAATATTCTCGGAATTGGACGAAACAAAAGCCGAACATCCTGATATTTAACGAAGCTTCCAGAAGACCGAAGAGGAGATGGAGATGAGCCAGAGGCTGACTTCATCACCAGGGGGCACGGCCCAGGCCCTGGCCGTGCCGCCCTATGGTGAGGGCCACCTGGTCCACTTCTGACGCTGCCCCTTCGCCTATAAAGACCCCCCGACGGGAAAAACCTAAACCCCAATCACTTTTCCAGAAACACATCGTGATCCGCCGCCGTCATCAACCCGAGATCGGGAGGGTCTAGAAGATCTTCCTGGCACCCTGTCGGAGTGGGGAATCGCCACCGGAGGTCTTCTTCATCGCCATGCTTGCCTCCGGTGCGATGAGTGAGTAGTCTACCTTGGACTATGGGTCCATAGCAGTAGCTAGATAGTTGTCTTCTCCACCATGTGCTTCATGTTTAGATCTCGTGAGCTGTCTTACATGATCGAGATCACCGTTATGTAATTCTACATGTTGTGTTTGTTGGGATCCGACGAATATTGGTGTTATGATTAAGTTGATGTGCTGAATATTATCTTATGTTATCTCTATGTTATTTATGATCTTGTATGCTCTCCGTTGTTAGTAGCTATCTTGTCCAAGTAGATACTAGTGACTCCAAGAGGGGGTATTTATATTCGATAGTTGGGTTCATGCCTCTATTTAATCTGGGGAGTGACAGAAACCTCTAAGGTTGTAGATGTGCTGTTGCCACTAGGGAGAATACAACATTCTTATGTCCAAGGACATATGCTTTGTTTACATTACACACTTTGCTTAATGCAGTTATCTGTTGTTCGCAACTTAATATTCACGGGGTCCTCGGATGATTCCCTGTGGGTGAATTATTAGTCACAGATGCAGTTGGATGGCGGTCTATGTATTTTGTTGTAATGCCCAGAGTAAATCTCATAGTGATCGTCTTGACATATGCACGTTATCTTTATTCTATCAATTGCCCAACTGTAATTTGTTTACCCAGCATGTTGTTATTTATCTTATGGAGAGACACCACTAGTGAACTGTGGACCCCAGTCCAATTTCCTTTACATTGCTATCACCTGTTTACTTTACTCGCATTATTTACTTTCTCGAATACAAGTATTGCTTTCCACTCGATACGCTCATTCCTTTGTTTACAGCAAACTGGTGAGATTGACAACCTCATCGTAAGTTGGGAGCAAATTTCTTGGTTGTGTTGTGTGCAGGTTCCGCGTTGCTACTAGTTGAAGACACGCTAAAAAGTATCGTTAACGGCGCCCTTGTTGGAGTGTCACTAAGCTAGCAGGCATCACCTTCTAGAGTTTATCTTTTTCCTACTGGATTGATAAACCTTGGTTTCATAACTGAGGGAAAACTTGCTGCTGTGCTCATCACACCTTCTCTTGGGGTTCCCAACTGGTCGGTCATTTACATCATCAACATCGCGCCACCAACAAGTTTTCTGGCGCCGTTGCCGGGGAACTGAAGAAGAAGCTCTAACGTCAACTACATTTTCCCACATCAACTACGCGCCAGCAAAACACCAAGCAAGTTTTCTAGCACCGTTGCCGGGGAAAAAGAAGATTTCTGCAAGGAGAGTTTTGCACGCACATCATTTACTTTGTTTTAAGTTTTGCTTTAATTTATTTTTGCTTGCATCATTTTATCAAAAACACAAAAAAATTAGTATCCTTTTAGTTGTTACTTTATTACTTTTAGTTCATTATGTTGTTCCCTAAGTACGTTTTGGAAGACCTCTCAGTAGGTAGTGGTTCTATTATTGGGAAAAGTAACATCGAGGAGTTCTTTAATCATATTAGTGTGCATAAAGATGTTGAGGAAAAGTCTTTGGCTGAGCTTGCTCCTAGTTATGAAGTTGCTTCTGCTTATTTAATTCACATGTTGGAAGCTAGTTTTGCTAGCCTTAATCCTTTTATGCAACACATGTTTCTTAAGCTTCATGATATTGAAGACTCCGAAAAGAAAGCTTTTATCTTGGAAACTTTGCGTAGAGAATTTAGAGATGTTGCCATTGAAGCTAGGAAAGTTTTTAAGCATTTTAATAAGCTTGGCTCGCATGTAGAGGTTGTTGGTACAACCAATGAAGATTTTAAAGTACCAATACCTTGTAAACTTGTAGGAATTCATGATGCTTTGGAAAAGAATTTCAATTGGATTTGTCCTGAAAATCTCTTTGATGAAAGTAGTGTACCAAAGTGTGATCATAAAGGATCTTCAAGAACTCATTTGGACACAATTCTATTCATTGTTGAAAAGACTTCTGCAATTGATCTTAATGCTTCATTTCATATTACTTGATTCACACTTTCTGCGCCTAGCTCAAAGGCGCTAAAGAAAAGCATTCTTGGGAGATAACCCAATGTTTTACTTTCAGTTCTTTTTCTTTTATTTGAGTCTTGGAAGTTATTACTACTGTAATAAACTCTCCTTATCATTTTTATTTCGTTTTGTGCCAAGAGAAGCCTCTAATTTGAGTGAGGTAAGATTTGGGGAAGTTGCTGTCCTGAAACAGATTTCGGTTCTGCACCGTAAAAATTCATGAAAATTCTCAGAATATCTTTTTGACCTGCGATTTTCTTGTGCATAACAGAAAGCCCTCTAAAAATTTGACATTTGTCAGCTGTTCTGTTTTGACAGATTTCAGCCACTATTTTTGTTTGCCTCTCAATCGCTTTCTTTTTGAGTTCTTTTGATCACGGAACTTTTGGGGAAGTTGCTACAGTAGTATATGCTTTATATGTGGTGGTTTTGAGTTGAAACCTGAAGCAAAAAGGGGTTGATTCATTATTATGATTACACTAATGTTGCTAATAGAATTGTGTTGAGTTTTGTATGAAGGAAGTTTTCAAGTGTAGGGATCGGAGAATGATGAGATGAGTTGAAGAATGGATAAAAGCTCAAGCTTGGGGATGCCCACGCACCCCAAGAAATATCCAAGATGTACAAGCGTCAAAGCTTGGGGATGCCCCCGAGGCACCCCTTCTTCATCGGCAAAAATCAGGTCACCTTTCAACACACTATATTTTTATTGCTTCATGCACTATGTGTTTTTCTTGGAGCGTCAGTTGTTTTAGTTTTCAGTTTAGTTTAGTTTTGTTTGCTGCAATAAATGGTTGGACCCCAAAAAATTCCTTTTGGAGAAGTTGCCTTGCTTTTCATTTGCCAAGAACACTCTGTTTTTCACTCTTATCGTTCAACGAGTGTTCTCTTTTTCTGCTACTGCGTTTAGCTTTTGTTTTTTGCCTTGATTTTTTTTCAGATCTTGTTATATCTTTGCATCAAGGTGTATTTTGACCTCTGGTCCATGTTGGTTTTCATCAAAAGAGTTGTTTTAAAAAGGTTCGAATGGTGTTGGAAAAGCGAAAAAGTTTCACGCAAAAAAGTGGTACAAAAAGGAGCTTGTGTAGACTGCGGCCTAGGCTTTTGCATGTCGTGCTTGATATCTTTTTGATAGTATTCTTAGTGATTTTTGCTGTAGTATGACTTGTCTCAAATGACTGAGATTGCTTAATGAGCCTTTGAAAAAAATCATGCGTTGTTTTTATTATTTGGAAGCATTATTTTGGTTTTCTCCTTGATGCTTTATTTGGGTTGACTTGACGCATGCTCACACATGTTAGACTCATACAAAGTCACCATAAGCCTCTAAGATCATTTAGTTTTTGACTTTTGATGCCATCTTATGCTTCTTTTAATGCTGCTTTGTCGCTTTGCATGATTATGGCCATTATTGCTCTCTTATCTGGTCGCTCCCAGTCTTTTTGCCAGCCCTCATTTTGTACTGAGTATGAGCTCTACTCGCGCATCCAACTCCTAAAAACCAAGTTCTTCTGTGGGGACCGCCAGATTACCCATCCAGAATATCCGATATGCATAGAATTCACGATCCCATGATCAGTGTGTTGTGAATCCACATATCCGAGTTGATAACAGAATTACATCATCCATTATAGAACCGAATAATATACTTACAACTGGTCATATGACCAAGTATGATATTGCCACGCAGGGCAAGTCTACAACTAAGAAGCGGATACCAAGCAGCGTTGATGACCCACGTCATGCCTACTACCCTACAGGCAACTGACTGGGAGACGTTCCTAGTTCGCATCGGCGTCATCGTTCCCACCATCATCTTCCTCATAGTCGTCTTTCAGGTCTGACCAAGTTAATAGCCAGGGACAAAGCCGTGAGTACATTTTGAATTGTACTCGCAAACCATCTAAGGAGAGTGAGTTGATATGCAGTTTGGCTGTAGCAAGGAAAGGCTCTAGTCTAGTTTAATTTGTTTGAAAACCTTCTTCTCGTGTCGATATAGCATGTCCAGAAACATGTTCTACGAAATCTCTATATCCTTATTAAAAATCTTTTATAAAACATTTTTAGTAAAAATCTCTAGGAAGGGGGAAAACCCTTTTCATTTCATAAACCAGGTCAATCAAACATGACCATTCCATTTCCTCGGCAGTACCATCCAAGTACTCCGAACCTTTCTCGTGCCACGGCTGTACCCTCCGAGTACTCCGTCCGACACTTTCCTCTATTTTACTGAAAACCACTTTTTAAAACAAAACTGACATTGGGCTAGATAGCGACCATTCCAACCATCCATGACCGAGGACTCGGCTATTCGAATAGGTTTACACTCTGCAGAGGTTGTACACTTTACCCACAATCATCTGGATACTCATCGTGTGGGCATCTTCCCCGCATAACATCATATGCCATGACAAGCACCCGATCAAAGCCTTTCACTTATCTACTTTAGTACGGGAATCTACCCTATGGAGTATGTACCTCCCCGGCACACCCTCGCAGTCTACCTCCACGTTCGAGCGTAACTCCAGTGCCACGTCAGGAGACCCATAGTGTCTTCCGAGCGGGCAGCCTATTGGCGGGCCCGCTACACTGTTGCCCACCACTTGCGACAAGCCAGATTCTTGGGTACCGCGTACCCTTATATAGTTATGAGACTCCCGTACTAAAATAAACAAACTACGAGCTATGCCCTGTCCCATACTAGGGTAATTGTGGTTGCACGGGTTAATTGTTCCGGTGGATACCTAGTGATCACCAATGTCCTTTGAAAAGCCACCCACTTATTTTTCCTTCATCCCAACACCATTAGTATAAAAACCACTTTCATAAACATCTCAGTGGAGTAGGGTTTACTCCAAGGTTTTTAAAAACATTTTCGAAACTTTTCTTTGAGTGTTCCCATCCTAGAGTTTTTGCTCCACTACAAGGTTTACCAAGAAGGACATGATGCTAACCATCAAGCCACTAACACAGGAGATAAGTAGGTTTCAAGGAGGTGTTATCCATAAGGATGATAACAAATGACTTATGGAGCCAAGTCGCCAACAATTGCTATCTAGAGACAATAGCAATATATAAAACCATGCATTTGTAAATAGTAATAAATCATGCATAAGTAAAACTAGGATTAGAGATGCAACAAGTTTAGATGGCTTGCCTTGGTTGGCTTGTCCCTGGTTCTCTTCCTCCTGGTACTCGAACACTTCACCCTCTTCCGTGCACTCGACGTCGTTCGATTCTATCGCCGCTAAGAAATAGCACACAATAAGCAAACAAGCATACACAAGGCACATGCATTACCACACTTCACAACACATAATCAGAGAGTATCAGAAGCAAACAAGTTTACTCGCTGAACATTTTCAGGTGTTTATACACCAATAACTATTTCTAGGAATAAAGCGAGGATTTACCTATAAACTAAACCCTAATTAAGCTCTAAATAACAAGCAGGCAATTCTATTAGATCAAAGCATGCTACCAACATAACAATCATTAAGGTATCATTTTTATGAATCCAACAAAAGTGGATTCACCCAAAAATAAGTTGTGGTTATTTTTCTACAAATTTCCTAGTGTAAAGAATGGCTGTTTAAGAAAATAAAATCTCAGAAAATATCAACTTATCAGAAAAATTTCCAAACAGGGAATATGAAAGATAGACAAGTACATGACCACTGAAAATTGGAATCCACTCAATACCTACTTTAAAACTTGAGTTTTAAATTATTTAAGACAGTCTAGAAGCACCCTTGTTATTTTTACTGCACACAAACAGTAGAACCAAACGAACACAAACCAGCGGCATATGAAAGATACTTTGATAAGCTTTCCAGGGAATTTGGATTCATATTTTTAGGATTCCTGTAACTCGAGATTTGCATTGAAAGGTGGAAACTACACAGTTTTACAAGATTAAATGTAAGTAAACTATAGAAAGGAATTTGGCAAGATTTCAGTTCTAGGTGAGAGATAAATTCATATGAAACCCACAGAAATTTGAATCAGCTCATTTGGATCTACAGAGATTTAATTATGAATTTTAGAAGTTTTCAGATCTAGTGATTTGATTTAGAAGATTTCCAAAACAAAAGTGCACGGGCTGAAACTAAAAACCGATCTAGGCTTTCCTAGTGGGCTGAATTGGCCTGGCTTGGCGCTTTAATATTCGTGCTCTAGGTTTTCACGACCATGGACACGCTCTGGACGAAGGGGAGGTCGGGAGCTCACCGTGGGGCTGGGAAAATGGCGGAGGGGAAGGGAGGTCGGTGCAGCGGCGTGCTGAGCCTTGCCTTGGTCACCTTGGACCTGCAGGAGAGCTCCCGGTGGACGGCTTGATCGGAGGTGAGCTCTGCGGCCGTACGGGTAGGAGTTCGACGACGGCAACCTTCCGGCGAGCTGCAGGGAGAAGGGAAGGGTGTTTAGAGTTTGCAGACCTCAGAGAAGAAGAAATACACGGAAAGGGAGGGTGGAGAGGGATGGCAGCCGTGGCCACGGGGAGTCACAGGCTAGACGAGCTCGGGCTCGCGACGTGCGGCCATCCGCGGTGGCGGTCGTTCAAACACGAGGAAGAAAGGGGACGGGAAAGCTGGGGCTTGGTCTGGTTTGGTTCTGAGAGGGAGGAAGTGTGTGTGGGCATGAGAATAGACTCGGGGGCATGCTCAAGAAGGCAGGGAGGGAGCGGTCATGCGGGTGCGAGGCAGAAGGCGGTGTCGCTCGATGCTCGTTGGCCAGCGAGGGCGGCGCACGTGACAAGAGGTCCACGACAACTAGACGGGTCAGGGCTGCGCCAGCGTGCTCCTAGCAGCGGGGCGGGGTCGATGGCGAGGGGGCATGGAAAGGCGATGGTCGGTCGGCTCACAGAAAGGACGCCGGCTCCATGCCCACCAGGTGTTCGATGTACTTTGCGATGCCGTGGGTGCACAAGGCTAGTATATGATGATGCTGTAGAAGTCCTGGTATGATGCCTTAATCCTCCATACGGTGGCACGGCCTTTGGTACACCCAAAGTTCTAGAACGGATCGGCACTCAAGGAGCATGGTGATCACGTAATGGCGTGCACTGCAGGGATGGCGTGGAGCTGTAATTCGCCTCGGGAGCGTGCGGGATGCAGAGAGAGGTGACAGAGGAGCCTTCTGGCGCGACCACGCGAGCACGAGTGGTCACGTCCACGCTGACCAACAAATGGCTGCCCATCGGAGGGAGGAGGGTGGCGTTCATGGCCAACCATTGGACGATGATGGCGGTGGAGTGATGTAGTGCGATTACAGGGTACAGGTTATATACTTGGCTAGGGTCTAGGAGTAGAGAAAGAAGAGGTGCATGCCTCTCTATTTGCTTTCGGCCAAGACAAGAAAATGGAGAGGGAGTGGTTAGGGGGTAGGGGTGCAGGGAGGTCAGGGGTGCTGGGTACTCACAGGTTGAGCTAGATATGAGAGAAAGAGGGGGAGATACGGCACACAAGTGCCAATGCATGGCATGACCGGTCCTCCTATTGAGCCAAACAAAAATGGAAAAGAAGATTGCCCAAAGGGCAATGCATGCGTACATATACAGGGTGCTGGTCACCTCGTTTCAGTTTGGGAAGTTTGAGAGGGATTAGAAATGAATTGAGATTGATAGGATGAAAATGGGTGATTAAAGCAAGTGATGATCACTTTTGAATTAGAGAAAGATTCAAATAATCATAGGTGATGACAAGTGATGATGGACCAGAGAGATGCACTTTGATGTGGTGAATAGGACATTTAGATTAGGATCTTAGTTATTATGGCTCAGATCACCTCATGTGGGCAAGTCCAAAGTTGAGCAAAGTCCAATTCAACTAGCTTTTGAAAATTTTGAGAAAGACCAGATGATCTTTTTATATAAAATACGTCTACTTGCATATCTATGCATAATATTTTTTTCTCGAATCGAAAAGATGCAAGAAAAAGTAAGAGATAGCATAGCTTCCCTTCCCATGCATTTTGTATATAAAGAAGAATAAAATAGAGAGAAGTTCTACAGAGTATCATTCTAAAAAAAATAGAAGGGATAGATTATAGGGTCTAGGGTTGTAGGAATAACTAGAGGGAAAGTTCCCTTGGAATAATGAAGAGATCCTATTGGGCTTGGAAATAATCCCCAAGGTCTAACTTGTTCACTAACCTAATAGATCAACTAATTACAATGGACATGTTGGGTTGGGACCATTTTGAGAAGAGAAGATATGAATCTTAACTCTGAGGTGATCTTGGCAAGATGATAGAGAAGGGATAGCAATACGGGTGGTGCTCAGAAGCATCCCCATAATTATTTGAGAATTTACTCGAGGGATTAAGGTGAGGTACAGACAAAAAGTTGAATAGATCTGATTGGAAGTTGATCATAGCCAAATGGGGTTTTGTGAAAAAAAAAACACAAATACATTAATAAACCCTAGGTAGTATTCACATGATTTTCAGAGATAAGAATAATACCAAAAAGGTATTCTTCCCATTTCAGCTATTTTTGAAAATAGGAAAAGTAGTTGTAAAAATACCGTTAAAAAAATTGAAATAAATAAATAAATGAGTGCTCGTATAAGAGTGAACCTCATTCTTGATTTTTGGAAAAAAACCATGTATTTTGAAAATCTATATCTATATCTATATCTATACCTAATAATAAAGTACGTAAGGTTTCCGTCGTCAACCACTTTTTTTAGACCGTTTTGCCCTCCCACAAAAATACATATAATCCTGTACCACGGGTTAGTTATTAGCCAAAAAAAAGGTTCACCGAAAACGATTAGATTTTGCCTGTCTTCCCTCCCAAAATAAAGTTTTGCCCTCAGGTAGCGTGTTTCACGCGTGTAGCTAGCGTGTTTGACACTGATTCGAACCAGAGTTGATTCCGATCGCCACCCGTATAAGAGTATAGGAGTCCAGATGATTTTCGTTGCTTCCTTCTGCCCGTGCGTTGCACCGGGAGAGAAAACTCATATCACGACTCGGCGCAACCGGGAGAGAAAACTCATATCACGACTCGGCGCAATGCATATTCTATCACTTTTTGCCTCATTCAGTTATCCTTTTTGGTACTTGTATTTCAAAGCACTTTTGTCCGTAATTTATTTTAGCAAATCAAGATCCAAAATTCAGGAACAAATCAAAATAATGTCAGAGATCTATCTAGCCTATAGTGTCATATTCACTCGTCAAGATTTAAGAAGTAATAGACACGTTCTTCAATTGCACATGGATTTGGAAAAAAATGAAACAAATAACAATATAACCATGTATAAGAACAATGTATATGGCTTGGGTCGTGTTATTTCTATACTACTTCTGTTCTATTGCTTGGCTTATCCTCTATATCACGTGAGACACACAGAGAGAGAGAGGTGAAAATTGATTAAAGAAGAGACCAAAAGAGGAGAGACCACGACAGGGAAAAATAGATCGGAGAAGAGACAGAGAGAACAAAGAGGGATGCAAAAATTGATCTGAGGTGCTGCAGCTGCACAAGAACGAGGAGCACGTCTTTGTGAGCCGGGGCCCCTCGTCAACCTGCCCCGCTGTGCTCGCTCCATGTGCCAAGCCGGCTCCTCTGCGGATGCACACACATAGCCTTCAGCCGGACATGCATGACGCGTACTTCCTAAAGCTTTCTATGCTCTGACAGAGTCATGAAACGGCTCTGGGCGTTGATCCAGGCATCCAGCCCTGCCGAGGATGAAGAAGCGGCGGGCCGAGGCACCGAGGGACCAACCAGGAGCAAACAGCCACGCGTCCTGCTCACCGGCCGAGTGGAGGCAGGAGACGGTGGGAGCTCGGCCGGCCGCCATGGCTGAGCTCCGCCTGCTGTACATCCCCGTGTCGCGCTCCAGGCGGCGCCCCCAGGAGATGGCGGGAGGAGCTCGGCCAGCCGCCATGGCCGAGCACTTGCCGAGCGAAGGCACGAGAAGGCGGCGGGAGCTCGGCCGGCCGCCATGTCCGAGCGCTCACGGAGCTCGCGCTCGAGGCGGCGTCTACCATGCGTCCCCGCGTCCGGCCGAGCGGAGGCAGTAGACGGCAGCAGGAGCTCGGCCGGCCGCCATGGCCGAGAGCTCCTGGACACTCCTGCGAGCCTCCCGCGAGCAGCAGAGCGATGGCTTCGCCGGTGACCGGAGCCGTGTGCGAGGCGACGAGGTGGGTGGATCTCCCCTAGGTCAAGCGGATCCCAGCGGCACACACCACCGTTCCCTGACCGCGTGGATCCCCGGCAGCGCCCCATCGAAGAAGGAGGGGGTAAGGTGAAGGTTACTGCAAGGGGCTAAACTGCAAAAGTGGCAACCACCGATCTTAAATTGATTAAGTCGAATCCAAATGGCACAAAGTCATTAACCTATCTTTTTCACTTTGCAGTAGTAAAATTCACAGAAACATGAATTTTAAACATGTAATAGTGAAAGTCACATGAACATTAAAATCCTCTCCATCGCTGCAGCACACCACACAGCTCTAGCTACCACCCCATCTGTCTCCAGGGCCACTCGCCGCATCCTTCTGGTTTAGCCATAATCTCGCACCCATATTGCCGCAATCAACCCTTCCTGCTGTTGCAGTAACCAGCCAGCCAGACCTATCTTCCTCGACGCTCTTTGCTACACTTTAAAATTCATGGGGGCACCGTGCTTGTAGCAGAAAAATTCTCACCTGTACAAACTATAATCGGAGCGAATGGCTGGTTGTTCACTCAACTGAAATTTTTTCATTAACTAAACTGAAATTAACCATCCAGTGGTCCTATATTCTAGTTAGAACACACAATTCGGTCCCGCTATTGGCTGAAACGAAGTGCAACCGTAAGACTAAACTTCTTGGAGAAAATAAATTATGCAATCACCAAACACCAGCGCTTATAAGCACAACAACAATTTTATCTGTAAATCCCTACTAATTCAGCACACTTTGATAAAAGATTTTCTAAGCACCCACTTAGCTATCCCCTCTATCTGGGCTGTTCAGAGGTGCATCAAGATCTGTGCTACTACTTTTTTTCCCTCACAAACAACTTCTCTTTTTTTAATCTCTCACACCATACAATATTTGAATTCGAAAACTTTGCAGTTCACCAAAATATTTGAGATAGAATATGGGAAAAATACTTTGATATTTTTATGACATGAAATATATACATATTTACAGAAATTCTTTTGAATTTTAAAAATTTGTAAATTTCAAATTGCACAAAAAAAATCTGAACTATTTCTGTCATGTTCTGGTTGTACTGTTTCAGTGGTACGTAAAGTTTCAAATCTATATGTTGTAATTTTTGAGAGATATAAAAAAGAGAATTTGAAAAAAGTTAAGAGGGTGTAGGTACCATGGGGCTCAATTCATACTTTTCGAGCACACTTCTAAGCTGAAGAACATTTTCGGAACACGACGTACCCGAGCAGTGCGGACGGTGAGTTCCCGTCAGCAGAATGGCGAGACGGCGGTAACATCAAGCTGGAGCGGTGGATCTTTGGGCGTGGCAATGTGTAGCTGGGATGGAACTTTTTCGACATAAGCTGGGACGGAACTTTAGGCAAGGCAACTTCAATCTGCAGTTTCAGTTAAGAGATTGGAGCCTTTTTGTACGAGCGCTCCATGGACGCGTATTCGAGCATAGTCCGTCTTGAAGCAGAGTTTATAATGGAGTTGGAAGTTGGAACAGCCTCGTTCGGAGAAGACTTTGTATCTAGTACTTTGCCGGGTTTGAGTTCGAGATGGACGAGAATCCCAATTGGCCTACGCCAGCCCCTCGAGAGTCGAGACCGGGCCACGCGTGGTGCAAGGACAACACCTGGTCCGGAGTGGGCTTGCCTTCCAACATGAAAAAGCCTTGCCTCTCGCACGGTCATCCATACTGTCGGAGCAAGGCATGTTCCATGCTATGCTACCTGCACGGGTCCTCGTGTGTTGATACGGCCTGGTGTGGATTTCTAGCTTCTTGTATAAAATTATAGGTAGAGATGCAAACTGCTCCCCAACCAAAGATGCAGCTCCCACAAGCAACATGTTCATCAAGCTCACCGCGGTGTCGTGGTGGCATCCGGCGGGGCGGGATGGCAGCCGCGACGCGTGGACTGCAGCGGTAGCTCTGCCTGGCCAGCGGCTATTCCTTCCTCTGCTCATCATCGTCCTGATTCTCGCATACTCGCATCTCCTTCAGCCGCCGAGTCGCCGTGCAACATGGAACTGCATATAGAAGATGCCATGCACTGAAGCTCCAAAGTAGAGCACCTAACTGTCCCGCGCAATGGCGCCATGGCGGCACACGAGGCGCTCGACAAGAAGGACGGCGCCGTCTCCAACCGCTGGGTCCCCGATAGCGCCGGTGTGATGGGCCACGACCGCATCTCCATGGTGTGGCTCCCGAGCTCCAGCCCGCTGTGGAAGCAGCTGCGCACTGTGGCGAGCACCCTGCTCTTCACGTCCCGGCGGCTCGGCGCGAACCGCCCCATCCAGGAGCGCAAGGCCCGGGAGCTCGTGGCCCACTTCCGCGCGTGCTCGGGGTGCCCGGTGCGCGTCGCGCTCCCCGTGTTCAGCGCCGTGCTCAACATGATGTCTGGCGTTCTGTTCTCGGAAGACGTCGTCGAGCTGGGTCGGTGACGGGGCAGGAGTTCAAGGAGCTCATCGCAAACTCCATCGCGGAGACGGCCAAGCCCAACATCTCCGACTTCTTCCCTTTCCTCAGCGGTCTCGACCTCAGCCGCCGCCGCCGCGCGGTCGCCGGGAATCTCGATAGATTCTACCAGTTCTTCGACGCCGTCATAGTCCGTCGGCAGAACAGCCGCGAGAAGCACGGCGACCTGCTGGACTGGCTGCTCGAGCTCCAGGCCAAGTCCCAGCTCGAGCGGCCGGTGATCCGAGCTCTCCTCACGGTACTACAGGCATCATTTTCATTGAATTACCCATTAATCATGATGGCATAGTCTTTGAAATTAATCTTGCAGCCTTGAACCAGGATCTGTTCATCGCTGGGAGCCATACGACCTCGAAGACGGTGGAATGAACGATGGCGGAGCTGCTCCGCAACCCGACCAAAATGGCGAAGGTGCGCGCCGAGCTGAAGGAGGCGTTTGGATCCGGCAACGCAGAGGAAGGTGACCTCGTCAACCTCCCGTACCTCCAGGCCGCGATAAAGGAGACGATGCGGCTGCACCCGCCGGCGCCGCTGCTGCTGCCGCACGAGGTATCGGAGTCCGGCGTGACGCTCGGCGGCTTCTCGGTGCCCAAGGGCGCCCGTGTCTTCATCAACGTGTGGGCCATAGGGAGGGACCCGGAGGTGCGGCCAGAGCCGGAGGCGTTCGCGCCGGAGAGGTTCTTGGACAGGGAGGTGGATTTCCGGGGGAGGTCGCCCGAGTACATGTCGTTCGGGTCGGGGCGGAGGGCGTGCCCCGGGATGCCGCTGGCCGTGGCGGTCGTGCCGATGGTGCTGGCATCGCTTCTCCACGAGTTCGAGTGGAGGCTGCCGGACGGGATGGCGCCCTATGATTATTATTATTGGAAAACTCTTTTCACTTATCGGTGGCATTGGTGGTAATATGTGATTTGGTGGGAGGGTAAATCAGTCCTAAAAAGTGTTAGAAAAAACCAAACCATGGAACCCTTGCGTATTTTATTATTAGATATAGATATAGATATAGATAGGAGTCCAGATGATTTTCGTTGCTTTCTTCTGTTCCTATTCCTATTCCTAGCGTGACCGAAGGGCTACCAAGCTATGCGAGTCCAGAGCGCTTACGAGCACATATAAGTATCAGGTCCGGCTGGTATGCAGGTCGATGCACATCTATGGTCGCTCTATGTAAACGCTCATTATATACACCACCCGACCTAGGCTCGATCAGGCTGGTGAGTTGCGAATCGCTCCGGCAAAAATGATTAGAGATTGGAGCAAATCGCTAAGCCAAGACAATTAGAATTGGAGCCGGAGGGAGAACCAACCTGAGGTTGGGTGGTTAGGAGGGTGGTTGTACCCCCAGCCCACCAGAGTTCAAACCTCAGGTTTGACATATGTGTGTCTCATAAAAGCGGAATATTCTTTCAGTGGGAGGCGACGTTCCCGTCGATAGCGAGGCGCCCGTGGTGACTTCGTCAATCTCAAGACCCGATCTGCCGGCTCAGTCTTTCGGAGGTGCTCATAGGGGTAGGGTGTGCGTGTGTGCGTTCATAGGGGTGAGTGTATGCGCGTGTATATGAGCGCTTGCGTTTGTACTGTGTTTCTCAAAAAAAAAAAAGAATTGGAGCCGGAGGAAGACGACGTCAGGCTCAAGGAATTAGGCATCGATGAAGACCCATGATCGCATCGACGTGTGACCGCGCTGTGCGCCGCGGGTTGATCGAGTTCCATCCCTATCTGCGCCGCACCCCGCCATGTGATCGCTGAGCGACGGTCGGTCCGTCCCGCCGCCGGGGCCACGCAACGCCGCAACCTTATGGCAACCCGGCGGTAGATGCATAGGCGCGTTCCGGGGTTCCGGCCAGGTCTGCAGATGCCCTGCCATGATCTCGTGGATAGGCGGAGTCGCACCTAAGACAGCGTGAGGCCGTAGCCACGTCCTACACGGTCGACATCCCTAGCTCGCTGGTGTTCTACCCGTTGAGCCACCCGCTCTGCTGGTAAGCAACCTCACAGGTCTTCTACCCATAGAGCTGCCCGCTCTGCTGCAAAGCCGCATCCGCCTCGCCGGAATACGTGTCTGTTTTGTCCCCCGCCGCCAGCTCGCTGGTCCGGCTGTTCGCGCTCAGATCCGCAAGGAACCCTTTCTGACGCCTTAGAAGCCCTGCTCCGCTCATGGTGCCATGGTACGCAGTGGGTTGATGGTACGGGTGGACATCAGAAGAATAAAGCATCTCCGTATTCTTCAACTAAGTAATCTCGCTTTGAAGCCGCTGGGTGATTTCAGAAAGGTTTGTGAACCTTGCGATGCTGGAGCTTCTCCATATGCCGTGGAAGGCGATATCAAATAGTACTTGCTTTGCAAAGGCCCTGCTTCTACAATCTGATACTGAATTAATGTACTCAGCTGCTCTGATCGACTATCTTATTAGCTGGCTGTGCTTATGTTCGTATCAATTCTCTCAATCGCATGCAAAGCTTTCTCTCCCCTGCTGAACCATTACAAGCATTAACACCGGCCATTGCCCATCAGAGAACGCTCACTCTACAACTTGACATGAACAAGTAGAGCTAGCAAAGTTAGCTCAATTTGCAATCAGCTGATCGATTTTTAAATTTTTGCTATTGGTAACCTGCCTAACCAATTTGGTCTAACAAAACAAGACTTGGCAGAAATATATCTTGATATGTCAAAAATACCAAGTTCTCATGGGAAAGATGTAATTACATGGTCTCATATGATTGTTCAGTATGATATATAACAAATTCAATTGTAGTAATTTAAACACTCGTTTTAAGGATACTCTTCTAAACCCTAGATTTTCTACAACATAAACCCTAGATTTTTTTTTATTAACGTTAAGGTCTCCGTAGAAGGAAAGTACGAACCTACTTATAAAAACATATTGACAGATACAAGGTGCAATATAATTTACCGACCCTATCTTATATGTGTGGATCCGCCTTATAAAATGAAGATTGGCGTATTAATATATGTTTTTCATGCGCAAAGTTATTCAACATTCTTGGTCAAATTGGTCATTGTATTTTTGTATAAAATGGGTGCGACAACTTGGATGATTTAAACATTGTTTTTAATTCCCGACCAAAATATATTCTCCTTGCTAAAAATATCTAATAATCCGTAGCAAGGAAATAAATACTCATTTCATAAGAAATAGAGTTTTCAGAGAGGAAAACATTAAAATAGGTTTTATTTGAAAGATAGACAAAAATAATTTTTATAGGAATACCCCCACTGGTCATGTTATAATTTGATGGGTTTTAGATAGGTTAGGCCACAGGCCTACCTGCAGATCATAGCTACTAACAAGCACTCAGTTAAAGTCAAACAGAGTCACACAAAGTCAACTCACCACACATAGTCAATCATTTACAACAAGTCTAGCATCACTAGAAACAATGGTTGAACAAGTGATCAATAATGATCATGCCATGGTGAAGTTGAAAGCAGTTTCAAACAAGAGAGTAAAGCTTTTGTAAAATAATTTTGAGAAACTAGTGGAGACATAAATATCTCCTCCATCAAGTTTTCTAAAAGGTGTTTGAAAACCACTTGCCAAAGGTTTATAAAATAGTAGTTTTATAAAATAGTGAGATTACAACACTATGTCCCTGTAGTTTTATAAATACTTAGGTTTGGTAAAGCTTTTGTTTTAAAAATAGGTATTGGCTCCTGTTTTGGCAAATTAAAATATTTTGAAATAAAGGAGGTGCCAAGATACTTTATTTTGAGAAAAAGCTAGTAAACCAAAAGATGGCCTGATCACTAGATCACAAAGATTGAGTTGGTCCACAAAATCATACATCAAACAACACTCTTGAAATCAAGATTTTCACAACAATCCAGGCAAACATACAGGAAACACTATTTTATTTATCTAGTTGCAAAAAGTTTTTGTTGGCCCTCATTTTTGGCCTCACTTAACAGTACTTAATTCGGGTTACAAAAGTTGGGGTGTTACAGCTCTTCCCCCCTTAAAAAGAATCTCATCCCGAGATTCCTAAGTGTAGTAATAGAGTGGTGTAGAGACTAAGTTAGAGTTAGGTCTTAACAGTTGCTCTTCCAACTCACCGGTGATACTTTGGGTTGCGTCAAAGACTTGCTTTTGCCGAAGGTGTAGATCGTCTTCATTTGCTGAAGTTGATGACTAAAGAGTTGATGTTGCCGAAAGTATCTTGTCGAAACCTCATTGGGACGCTTTTAAGGTTAGAGGGGTTAGGCTATCTAGTATGCCCGAAAATATTTTACGAGAGTTATAAGGTTTTCAGCTCGCAATTGAGGTCTTGAAGAGTCGAGGCTTCTCGGGTAGCTCTTGTTGGCTTGGGGTCGTCGCTTCCTCTGCATAGCCTGATCGAATCTTCAAATCGTTGCGTCGGGCCTTGAAGCTGGATGTTGGTATAGACCCTTCTACCTTGAGGAGTGCTATAGAGGTTGTAGATAATGGCGCTTGAGCTTTGGTTTTGTTAGGTGCTTCAAATTTGTAGACTTAACTCCCTACGCTTCCTGACTTGCAGGGCAACGTGAGTCCGAACCGGAAGTATTCTTCTGAGTCATCTCGGGCTAGAGATGAAGGTTCTTCTTTGGTGAAGACGTGTCAAGGGCTGGATCTTGAAGAGTCTTCAGGCTTCCAGTTGCTTGGTGGAGATCAATCATGTGAGTCTTCGTCTTCACGTGCCAAGAACTTGTTGAACTCCGCAGGTTAGGCTTGGCTTCGATAATACTATGCTCCATGTTAGTTGGCTTCTTAGAAGAGTAGCAAGTGTTGGGGTGTTAAGAGAGTATCAACAGTGTTAGCAAAACTCTAGACTTATGGTTAGGCGATCCGGGTTAGTGAAGTCTTTGTCTTCCAAAAGTCCCTTGTAGTCCAGACGGGTCTACCTTCTGCTCCCTTGACGTTGTAGAGAGGTCTTGATGAAGCTTGAGACACTCAGCACAAATTGTTGTATGAGATTTCGGGTATGTGCTGCGAGAAGAGTCATAACCCACTACTATCAAGGTTAGAGTTAGTGTTTTCCTAATACCTTACGTATGCTACTCAAGCTGACATAAATAGGTGAGAGGGAAAACACATTTTAGTGAGGTTTCATATTCAGGATTTTACACGCTAGAGGATTTTTAAGGCCGAGAGGCCAAAACAAGCAGAAACACAAAGTAACAATACACACACTCAAGAAACACACAAGGTAACTGCAAACAACATCAAGAACACACAAGGTACTACAATTACCAAGGACTCCTAACAAATCGCGATATTCGGGGTTAGCTCAATCAAGGCAATTGAGCTTATCCTATTAATCCTAGGGTTCATGTTGGTCATAGTAATTGACTTCTTCATTTCCTTGCTTCGGCTTCAGCCGAAACTTGATGGCAGTTGTCGTTGAAGTTGTGATAAAGTTGAGCTGCCAATGCTGATTTGAAAAGTGCGGATTCTTGAGTCTTCTCGTTCCACATTATATGGACATGGGGTCTTCGGAAGTTTTGTTGAACTTCTCCATATATGACAATGTCTCGTGTGTGGCCTAAAAATTTCTAGTCAAGCAACTGAGAACTTGATCCTTGATGACTGCAAAGGTGCGAGTCCAGGGAGGATCAAGGTCAGCTTCTTGACAGAGCCATTGGTGTCAACCAAAGGCAAAATAATTGTCAACACTCTTCTTTCTTTGCGGTTGGGGAGGTTTCAAGTCGTTCTTCTGAATATTTGCTTCATCCTGTGTTGCTAAGCTTCAGGTCTAATTGGGGTATAACGTCCATTATTTAAATTTGAAGTGGGAAAGACAAGAGAGTAAAATCTTTAAAATCCTTGAAAAATTAGAGAGGTAAGATTAGAAGTTTTGAAAGGGTAAATAAGGTATAAGCCATACTATTGGCTACTTAGGAGAATAAACTTTGCAATTAGGTTTACTCAAAAAGTAGTTTCCTAACTAACGCCCATGCTAACTAGGGTCTCCTAAAGTCAGGATGGCTCTGATACCAACTCTGTGGGAACCACTGGATTACCCATTCGGAATACCCGATATGCATACAATTCACGATTCCATGATCAGTGTGTCGTGAATCCACATATCCGAGTTGATAACAGAATTACATCATCCATTACAGAACCGAATAATATACTTACAATTGGTCACATGACCAAGTATGATATTGCCACGCAGGGCAAGTCTACAACTAAGCAGCGGATACCAAGCAGTGTTGATGACCCACGTCATGCCTACTACCCTACAGGCAACTGACTGGGAGACGTTCCTAGTTCGCATTGGCGTCGTCGTTCCCACCATCATCTTCCTCATAGTCGTCTTTCAGTCTGACCAAGTTAATAGCCAGGGACAAAGCTGTGAGTACATTTTGAATTATGCTCGCAAACCATCTAAGGAGAGTGAGTTGATATGCAGTTTGGCTGTAGCAAGGAAAGGCTCTAGTCTAATTTAATTTGTTTGAAAACCTTCTTCTCGTGTTGATATAGCATGTCCAAAAACATGTTCTACGACATCTCTATATCCTTACTAAAAAACTTTTATAATTTTTTTTAGTAAAAATCTCTAGGAAGGGGGGAAACCCTTTTCATTTCATAAACCAAGTCAATCAAACATGACCATTCCATTTCCTCGGCAGTACCCTCCAAGTACTCCGAACCTTTCTCGTGCCACGGCTGTATCCTCCGAGTACTCCGTCCGACACTTTTCTCTATTTTACTGAAAACCACTTTTTAAAACAAAATTGACATTGGGCTAGATAGCGACCATTCAAACCGTCCATGACCGAGGACTAGGCTATTCGAATAGGTTTACACTCTGCAGAGGTTGTACACTTTACCCACAATCATCCGGACACTCATCGTGTTGGCATCTTCCTCGCATAACATCATATGCCACGACAAGCACCCGATCAAAGCCTTTCACTTATCTACTTTAGTACGGGAATCTACCCTATGGAGTATGTATCTCCCCGGCACACCCTGTCAGTCTACCTCCACGTTCGAGCGTAACTCCAGTGCCACGTCAGGAGACCTATAGTGTCTTCCGAGCGGGTAGCCTATTGGCAGGCCTGCTACACTGTTGCCCACCACTTACGACAAGCCGGATTCCGGGGTACTACGTACCCTTATATAGTTATGAGACTCCCGTACTAAAATAAACAAACTACGAGCTATGCCCCGTCCCATACCAGGGTAATCGTGGTTGCACGGGTTAATTATTCCGGTGGATACCTAGTGATCACCAATGTCCTTTGAAAAACCACCCACTTCTTTTTCCTTCATCCCAACACCATTAGTATAAAAACCACTTTCATAAATATCTCAGTGGAGTAGGGTTTACTCCAAGGTTTTTAAAAACATTTTTGAAACTTTTCTTTGAGTGTTCCCATCCTAGTGTTTTTGCTCCACTACGAGGTTTACCAAGAAGGACATGATGCTAACCATCAAGCCACTAACACAGGAGATAAGTAGGTTTCAAGGATGTGTCATCCATAAGGATAATAACAAATGACTTGTGGAGCCAAGTCGCCAACAATTGCTATCTAGAGACAATAGCAATATATAAAACCATGCATTTTCGTAAACAGTAATAAATCATGCATAAGTAAAACTTATAAGCCTAAACTTTTATTTGGCGGATCTTGGCAACACTAAGATTCAACAAATATGCGATTACTTTGTAATCTTATATATACTAACCTTGCTCCATATTGATACTCGACATAATATCTTTCTTCCTTTCTCTACCTCTAGCTTTAATTGTTCTTGTGATGGATCAAGCAACAGAAGAATTGTGTGTTCCGTGCCTCCGCACTTTCATGCGACGACTACTATCGCCATACGCGCAGTGTGTCTCCGCATGCAGCATCAGCCTTTATATAGGTCTAGGAGAGACGCCAGTATGGCGGTATCGCTGAACGCGTCTCTTGAAACAGTCGCTAATTACTGCATGCTGCCGGAAACGTCGGACGCGACTTCGGCCGAAACGACGGGGCGTCTCAGCGGAAGGGTCGCGTCTCGCTGTTGAGCCTTAGGCTAATTACCGCACGTTGCCGTATGCGACAGACGCGACGATTGACCAAGCGATGCGTCCCTGCGTCGCTCGTACGCATGCATGCATGTGGCTTCCGATCGATCAAAGGCCACATGCACTCAGCTGATCTGTTCAGCAATTAGCTAGCTCTATTACACATACAACTATTTTTTTTTAATAATTTTTAGAGGGAGAAAAGTGGGAATTAAAACCCAGATTTTAATCTGTTATTTTTAGCAACCATCGTACTAGAACTTTTAATTAAAATCAACCTATAATTTACATTGGCCATATAAATATTCTTACAATCTCCCACTTGGTCGATGTAAAGGCTTGACGATTCACTTAAAACTTTAAGTGCACACTATAATGAGAATTTGTCAAGCCATCGCTAAGATGAAATTAAGTCATAGGGATCATGGCGGTCGCAAGTCTGTACCGACAAGATTCCTTCCATGTATCACAGATAACTCAACTCATATTTCTATTATTCAGGGAAATTATTTACTTTGATATTATTCTCCAAAACAATAATTGTATACATCATAATGAGAATAAAAGAAGCACAAATGCAAACTTTTATTGAATTCATAGTGTCAGAATTACAACCAGTAACCGTACATATATATACATGTATATACACATCAAGCTAACAAGGACTTATCAATGATACCCATCCTAATAACATGTCCATTAAATGTCTTGGGTGGTAAACCTTTAGTTAGCGGATCCGCGACCATTAATTCTGTACCGATATGCTCAATAGACACTTTCCTTTTCTGTACTTCCTCTTTGACAGACAAAAACTTTAAATCCATGTGCTTCGCACCCTTTGAATACTTGTCATTCTTTGAGAAGAAAACAGCCACCGAATTATCACAATAAATTCGTAAAGGCTTTTCTATATTGTCCACAAGACTAAATCTTGAGACAAAATTCCGTAACCATAATGCTTGAATCGTGGCTTCAAAACAAGCCACAAACTCAGCTTCCATAGTTGAAGTAGCAATGATGGATTGCTTCGAACTCTTCCATGAGACTGCACCTCCAGCCAATAAAAATACATAGCCAAAAGTAGACTTCCTTGTGTCAATGCAGCCAGCATAGTCCGAATCAGAATATCCCAATACTTCAAGATTATTTGATCTTGTGTAGGTAAGCATATATTCTTTGGTGCCTTGTAAGTACCTAAGAATTTTCTTTGCAGCTTTCCAATGATCGATTCCCGGATTACTTTGATATCGACCCAACATTCCTACCGCAAAACTAATATCCGGTCGAGTACATGTTGAAGCATACATTAGACTCCCAACAACAGATGCATATGGAATTGATTCCATTGTCTTTCGTTCCATATCATTCTTGGGGCATTGCATAGCACTAAATTTGTCCCCTTTCTGAATTGGAACCGGTCCTGGGGAGCATTTATCCATTCCAAATCTCTCTAGAACTTTATTGATATATCCTTTCTGAGACAATCCTAGTATCCCTTCTTTTCTATCATGGAATATTTCTATCCCAATAACATAGGATGCCTCTCCTAAATCTTTCATTTCAAAACTTTTAGAGAGAAATCTTTTGACATCATGCAACAAAGATTTATCATTCGCAGCAAGTAGAATATCGTCAACATATAGGATTAACATAATGAACTTGCTCCCACTGACCTTCATGTATATACACCGATCAACAGTGTTTTCTACAAAACCATATGACGTAATGGTATCATTAAACTTTATATACCATTGTCGAGAAGCTTGTTTCAACCCATATATTGACTTCTTTAATTTACATACCAGACTTTCTTTTCCCGGAGTTGCAAAACCTTCCGGTTGGTCCATATCCTTTGGCGACAAGTCTAGCCTTATGTCTTTCGATATTGCCTTTAGAGTCGCGTTTAGTCTTAAAGACCCATTTACAACCGACTTGCTTCTTTTCGTTAGGCAATTCGACCAACTCCCAGACTTCATTGTCATCCATTGATTTTAACTCTTCTTTCATTGCATTAAACCACTTTTCAGAATCATAACATTCCATGGCTTTCTTAAATGAGACAGGATCTTTATCAATACTCAAGTCACATCCATGTTCTACCGAGTATACCACGTAATCATCTGAAATGGCAGATTTTCTCTCCCTCGTAGACCTTCGTAATGTGGTTTCCTCTTGTTGAACATTTTCTTTAATTGTTTAATAGTGTTAGTCGGTTCTTGAGGTTGGACAATCTCAGGGGAAATATTTGTACTATTATTTTCCTCTGGAGTTTCATTAATGTTTACATTTCGTGGAACATCACTCCCACTAGATTGTCCATTCTCAATAAAACGAGCATTTCCTGACTCTACTATTCTCGTACTATGGTTAGGACAATAAAATCTATACCCATAAGACCGTTCTGAATAGCCGATGAAATTTCCACTAATGGTTCTTTCATCGAGCTTCTTTTCATGTGGATTATATATCCTTACTTCAGCAGGACAACCCCAAACATGAAGATGCCTTAAACTACGCCTCTTTCCTGTCCACAGTTCATAAGGTGTCTTAGGAACTGACTTGCTAGGGACCCTATTAAGTAAGTATGTTGCAGTCTTTAATGCATGCATCCACAAGGATAATGGTATAGAACTAAAACTCAACATACTCCTAACCATTTCCATAAGAGTACGATTTCTTCTTTCAGACACACCATTTTGCTGAGGCGTACCTGGCATAGTGTATTAAGCACATATACCTCGATCTTCAAGGAACTTTGCAAACGGACCTAGACATCGTCCATTTTCTGTGTATCTACCATAATATTCACCACCCCTATCTGATCTCACGGCTTTAACTTTAGGGATTTCTATTTTCGTGCCCTTGGGTCCTTAGTTGTGCTCAGTTTTCCCCAGCCGCTTAGTTTTTCCTCAGTTTTGCCCAAGCCCTTGTCTGAAACTCTCACAAGGAGCTTGGACGGGAGGAATCCCGTTAAGTTGACCGTTGGTTGGTGCTGGCAAGTGGGGCCACTGTTGGTGCCCCGCAGTGGACACGCCTCCACTTATCCAGATCATCGTGGGACCCACAACTTGTCCACGTTAGCGCGCCAGACCCACAGCTTACCCAGGTGCCCGTTGCAAAATGGGAGCCTGAGCCAGCCCCGCGCCCATGCCCGTGCCATTGCTTCCCCCTTCTTTCCCCGCGCCCCATTATTCTTCTTCTCCGCCAGCGGCAGCCCTTCTCCGGCAGGCGGGTGATGTCTAGTTTCTCTTTGACCTCCCGTTCTTCATGGCCGCAGTATGGACCCGTGCCTTTGACAAGATGCCCTGACTGCCCACGCCAAGAGCCTCTGAAGCGGTAGATCTGTAAGACGAACAACAACGGCAACCGTGGACGTGAGTTCCTTGCATGCGAGAGCTTGCCATATAGAGAGGGGGATAAGGTTAGATCTCGCTCCAATTGCTCTATTTTCTCTCGATTTTCTTGTTATTCCCTCGAATTTGGGATTTAGGGTTCATGTTGTTGTTTTCAGATCCTGAAGAAATGCAGGTATTTCGAGTGGAACGATGTGTACGTTTAGAGGCTTAAATTGCAGGAATCAATTGGCGGTATTGGAGAGCGCAATTTGGGAGGGGGGGACTTGCTGTAGAGAATGCGGTGGGGAGAGGGGCCGTTCCGATTATGCCTAATGCTCCCAATGCAGAACTGGTGGAAGTGAAGGGAGAACTAAAGAAAATGAACAAGCAGTTAAAGCAGCTGATCGAGTTGAAGAAGCAAGCTAATCTGATGGCTGGTTTTTTTTGTTGTTGTATAATTGCGATCGAATTCTTATCATTGCTCATCAAGCGCTAGAAGTTGTTACAAGGGATCCCTTGTTACAAATCCATTATTCAGTTACATGTACTTGTAGTTGTTTTCAAAGTTAGTGTGTGCATTCACCGAAATTACCAAAAAAAAAGTGTTAGGGAATATAGGAATGCTAAAGATAGTTGATAATTGTTAGAGGGGTGACAAATAATGCATTTACCAAAATTCCACAAATATGTATGTCTCATGTTTATACCAAAATTATACCACTTTTGGGACGTTTTAAATAACCAAAACTATATCCCAAACTATATTCCCTAAAAGAAAAGGAATGCTAAAGAAAGTTGATAATTGTTAGAGGGGTGATAAATAATCCATTCACCGAAATCCCACAAATATGCCAAATATATATGTCTTATGTTTCTACCAAAATTATACCACTTTTGGGCCATTTCAAATTGCCAAAACTATATTCCCTAAAAGAAAAGGAATGCTAAAGATAGTTGATAATTGTTAGAGGGGTGATAAATAATTCATTCACCGAAATGCCCCAAATATGCCAAAAATGTATGTCTCATGTTTCTACCAAAATTATACCACTTTTGGGCCGTTTCAAATTACCAAAACTATATTTCCTAAAAGAAAAGGAATGCTAAAGATAGTTGATAATTGTTAGAGGGGTGATGACAAGGGTATAGTTAATAGAGCCCGCTAGTTGAGTACCCCTGAGGCCCGATAAGCTAGGCCCAATTGTAATGATAGTCGAATACGAGTTCTTACCGTATGTCGATGTTGTAATCTGTATCGTACCCTACCCGATCCTCGAGACCTGGCCACCTATATATAGGGGCCAGGAGGGGACGGTGTAGGCCAGATTGAAAGCAAGCCAGGTCGAACACCCAAGTTTACTTTCGACACACACCTATTTTGACTAACTTTACCTTCGAGTTCATCTGACGCCCTATCTCCCCGATCCTAAGTCCTTCATCTAGGACATTTGTCGAGTTAACCCTCATCAATTGGCGCCGACCATGGGGATCTTGGGCGTTGGAATCATGAATTCGACGGCTTTTTCGCTTTTAGCCAACAGCAGTGCAGAAGTCGACGAAAATCAAGAGATGGAGTTGACAATTGGAAGTTTGAGCATCCTCATTGGGCCATCGGGTTCATCTCGCCTTTCAGATCCTCGAAACAAGATCCGTCGGCAAGTAAGCCCGAAACAGTAGCAATGATGGAATATTCCGACGGTTCATCCAGCGAGGTAAACTCGCCGGTCAGCCTAGGCGAAGAACTCAAAGAAGTCGCAGAAGACAACAAAGCGAAGGAGAAATTCAACGAAGGAGTCCAACTCAATTATCTCGTGATCTGCCTCGACAGTATCTCAGACAAATCAACAGACACATGGAAAACAGGGTTAGAGCTTTCTGAAGATGGTGACTCGATCTTCTCAAGCTTCAATAGTAACATCGGCAAACAATGCCAGGTGCTCGCCATTGTGGGAGACAACTCAGAAGAATTCGATGAAAATAACAACCCAGTGATAAACCCAGCAAATATCGACAGAGGAGCAAATCACCTAGCAGAAGGGCAAACAGTAGAATCCCTCACAGCCAGGGAAAAAATTTGGCTATCAGTCGACGAGTGGAAAATAATAAGAGAAGCCGTAGAACACGGCACGCCAATACCATCAAACTCCAGCAAGGACATGCTTTTTGGGTATCATTATGCCCTAAGGCAGCAAGCAAAGCAATTAGCAAAGGAGAAGATAGAGATACAAAGAAGAAAAGATTCAGCCATTGCAGCTAGCGAAGCTACTCGCAAAGCACGAAGTGACGCATCATACAGCAACGCAAGGAAAAATCATCGACACGGCTCAAGGTATGACAACCTCAAGTACTCCGACAGGCAAAGTATCTCGAAAAACCTCGACTCGTCCTTCTTATCGGTCGATGAGCAGGGGAACATCCTACCGAAAACACCTGAAGCAGCATTAGTAGCAGCGCAAGCATATCTACTCACAACTCGACCAAGTCCAGGAGATCCTAGGGAACACATGCATAGAGCAGCATTGAACGGACTCAACATGGTAGGCCACAAGCTATCAGCAAAAGGAGAAGAAGCATATCAGCACAAGGAAGTGCATAAAGCAAGGTCACCTCGCCGTCAGAATAGTCCTAGGCACAGAAGCAGCAAGCATCGATCTCGATCACCATCACCAAAACAGCACGGCGGAACTCGAAGATCGCGATCCCCGAATGGAAAACGCAACTATGAAGACGACGAGAAAGAGATGGGGGCATCGTGCTTTACCCGCAGGGTTCGCACTACTCTAGTTCCCAAGGGATTCAAGCTACCTCATGATCAGCAAAAGTACGATGGATCACAGGAACCACAATCGTGGCTCGCGGATTACTTACAAGCAGTTCAAATATTAGGAGGAACCAAAGAAACAGCAATGCCAAGTTTGCAACTACACCTCACCGGCGCAGCAAGGTCATGGTTGAGCAAACTAGAGAAAGAATCCATTGGAAACTGGGAAGACCTCACAAAGCAATTTACAAGCAACTTCAGGTCAACATACAAACGGCCAGCATCAATAGAAGAAGTCAAAGCGTGCGTACAGCAACGCGACAAAACACTACGGGCATACATCCAAAGATGGAGCCTCATCAAAAATTCAGCAGTCGAAGTTTCAGACGAAAAAGCAATAGACGCGTTCATCATCGGATTAAGGCGAAGAGACCTAGTCGAAGAGATGGGTAGAATCAAGCCGAAAACAGTGTCAGACCTCATGGACACAGCAAACAGATTTGCAGATGGAGAAGATGCGTGCAACAACAAGCGGACGCGATCTCCAGAGGACGACAGAAGAAATAGATATGGAAGTCAAAGGAGGCGACCCCGAAACTACGACATCTATGGCTCGCATAGCCAAGTCGCCGCAGGATATAAAGACAACAGCTATCAAGGAAATGATCGCAGAAGCTCGGGATATCTAAGCTACGGAAAGGAGGACTATAAGAAGTTCCCTACAAGAGAATCCAGAGAGTACAACCCATCACCAGAAGATATGCTCAATGGGCCTTGTCATATACACTCAGCGTTCGTCGACGGGAAGCGAGTATCAAGGCACGTAATGAAAGACTGCACAACATTCTTAAAACTACAAGAAGCAGCAATAAACAAACAAACCGAAGCAAGGCGACAAGGATTCGAAGGAAGCAACAATCCTCCGACAAACCAGCAAGGAAACAACGGAGCTCCTCAAGGACAAGATCAGCAAAACAAGGGACACGACGACGATCAAGGGTACGTCCCATCAAAAGGACACATCACATCAATGATACAACCTGTGCCTAAGTCGAACAAAGAAGAAAAGAGTATAACTCGACAAGTCAATCTAGCAGTCATTTCGCCTCCAGCCGCAACAGAGTATTTGCATTGGTCAGAACAGCCAATTGAGTTCAATAGAGAAGACCACCCTATAACGGTACCTCGGCCAGGAAACGCGCCTCTGGTACTCAAAGCTCAAATCGGCGCGTATGATGTCGACAGAATATTCATGGACGCAGGAAGTGGAATTAACCTTATATACGCAAAAACACTCAGGGCAATGCACATATCGCTGGAGTTCCTGAAACCAACAGATTGTTCCTTCCACGGGATCGTGCCAGGAAGTGCCAATTACCCACTGGGTCAGATAGCACTCAATGTTTGCTTCGGCAACCGACAAAACTACAGGAGAGAAAAGCTCGACTTTGAAGTCATGGATTGGCCATCTCAATATCACGCGATCCTCGGACGACCCGCGTTTTCACGATTCATGGCAGTACCCCACTATACATATCTGGTACTTAAGATGCCAGGACCAAGAGGAATAATTACAGTGAAAGGAAGTTTTGAAGTTTCAGATCTCTGCGACAGGGAGTTCCACAAGATGGCGCAAAATTTTGGCGTCATAGCAAACCATGCAGAAAAGGCAAAAAACGCGACTACAGAGGGCGTCAAGCTACCCGAAGGACGCATCGCGGAGCCCAAAACGAAGAAACCACGAGTACGAGCATCAGGAGAAGACACAGGCGCAGAGGAAAAAGGGAAAGCCACGACGACATAAGCATCATAAGACAATAGAGTAGAACAATAAAGGCTGTAAAAGCCACGAGTTATACCAGGGGCAATGCCCTCTAGATCCAGAACACAGGTCACAGGCCGGATCTCTTGGGTCACCCCATGTATCTTACATTACAAAGTATAATAAAGACGAAACGTTCCTCATATTCGAGTTTACGAGTCTTTCGAAGGAAGAAATGCGGTAAACGCACAAAAACGCTCTGAGGATAAACTTTTTCGGCATATAAGTCGCAAAATGAAATACTCTCGCGTTCCACACATACGAAAACATATTACAACATAGGGTTGTTAGAATCATCTACGCCTAAAGGGTCTAAATAATGGTACTCACGGAAAAACGCAGCATCCGCCTCTAGAAGCCTAGCTACGAGTCTTCGAGCAGGTTGCAGCGTGTTCTCCATATGTACCCGAAGGCTAGCTCCACCTGGAGCCAAACTCAGGGACATCATGCTATAATTCAGCCTGGGGTGCCACTTGCGTATCCACCCGAGATCAAAATTGGCACCAGCCACTAAGTTCAGCTCTATCAACCTATGAATACGATGGCTGGATCTGAAAGTATCAAGAAGAAGTGGGAAAGTTGCAGGCAAAGGATTACGAGGAAGCATAACGGAGTGCATAGTTGTGAGAGCTCGCCGGCAACCATCAACTGACTCGCCAATATGCTGGGCACGGTCTTGAAGCAATACAATGGCGCTCCAGCGTCGAGGATCAGACCACAAAGTCTCACAGCCAGTCGACATTTTCTCCAGAGCCGCATTTCGCTCAGCAACTCGACGTTCCTCAGCAGCAAAATCCAAACAAGTACCTACGATGGTAAAAGATGTCACAAAAACAGCAGTCCACAAACAGGGAAAGGAGAAGTCGAAAGAAGACTCACATCGCAACATCTCGCAGGCAGACTCGACAATGCCAAGAATGAAAGATTCGCATTCTTCATTATGAACAACCTTAGCCAACAAACTAGAGACCTTTTCCTCAAGGGAAGAGATTTTCTTCATATAGCTACTTGTTTGGCTAGCCTTTTTAATAGCCATCTGTGCTTGACATTTGGCCAAAGTTAGGCGAGCCTCAAGGTCAGATATCCTGGAAGAATACTTTGCGCATTGACTGCATCGACTAGGAGTCGACGAAATCTGAGAATCGAATCCACGGTCAGAGGAAGGAGAAGGAACGTGAGTCAAAGGATCATTGACGCGCATCGACTGCAAAGCCAAAAAGGAAAAGAAAGGAGAAAAACATTTCAGAGAGACAGCATAATACTTCATACGCTGGAAACATATTTACATAAGTGCAAGACCCTATGACTAAGGTTCTCGGGTTGCACGCAACTAGAATTTCTTGCATCCAAAAGGAGAGAAACTAAAAACTACAAAGAAAGCCGAGTCTACGCCACCTCAGCATTGTGTTCCGTGGCAGAGGAGGGCACGGCAGCTTCTTCGCCAGAAGTCGATGGTGGTACTGGATTTTCCGCCGCTGAAGCTGGTGCAGCAGGCACCGCAGAGGCTGTCGAAGGAGAAATAGTTGTCAACAATGCAGGTGCCAACTTCTTCGCCCTCTCGAAAAAAGCCTTCATCTCGTCACGGGTGTGGCCATGAGGGGAGCTAACCCTCCCCCAGTCGAAATTCGTCCCATGAGCAAGGGAAAGTGCAATAGCACCTTCGGCGCCACGCTTAATGGAAAGACCTTTCAGCTGGAGAGTGGGGTCTTTAGTGGTATCGAAGGACTTGGCAAGTTCAGTCAAGTTATCCTTCGGAACTGTCGCCCTTTTCTTCGGCCACAAGCCGGCAAACAGCCGTGATAAAACGCGGCTAACCAACTCAAAAGTCTCCTGGATAGATATCCAGTTTTCCTCGAGTAGGTTAACTGCATCCATAAGAGGATCATCGTCCGTTTGCAAGGACGACGGAGATACCCCGCTGAATTCTGAGCAACAGAAAAGAAAAGAAGAGACAAGTGTCAACAAATACACCAGTGCAACAGAAGACGAAAACAAAAGACAAGGCGAAGCACTTACTTTCAGCGGCAGTAGACATGGTGTGAAGACGCTCCGCCACGGCTTGCTCTCGTTGAGCATGCTCCTTGTTGGCTTCAGCTAAAGCTTTTTCAGCTTTCTTCGCCTTGCCAAGCACAGCTTTCTGCGACTTCTCAGCATTCGCTTTAGCAGCGGCCGCCACATCATAAGCTTTTCGCGAAGCATTGAGCTCCGCTTCTAGCGACGCAATTCGAGCATTGGCTGTTGCTAAGGCAGCTACAAAAGAAGACGAAAGGGAGTCAGATAAGTGGGAAAAGAAAAAGCACAGAAGAAAAGTAATGACTGGACATCAAGATTGTACCTTCGGAAGCTTTCGCAACCTTTAGGTACCCCGCACACTCCGTGCCCAGGGCAATAAATCTCTTCACTAAAGCCTGAGAAAAGAAGTGTGTAAGAGTAGAAGTGCATGAAAGGAAAGAAAGTAAAGAAGAATTGCTCACGTCATCAGAGGAAACCGTAGGTGCATGGGCTTCCAGAGAAACTTCGGCTTCTTTGGCCTTCTTTGAGCGTTTAGAGTATCGGGCTTGAAGAACCTTCTTCACACCGGACCTGGTAGCCCTCGGTGCAACATCTGGTTCGATAGGCTCATCAATGGCCATAGGAGAAGGTGGTGGAGCAGCTGTCGCATATGTTGGTGGTTCTTCATCATCACTGCATGAAAAATATAAGTTATGGAAACAAGGCAAGAACAATGCAATTGAAGAACTCGACTACAATACTTACGATGCAAGTATATCGAAGTAGTCCATATCTTCTGCAAGAACGGGGGCTTTACCAGCCGCTGCAGAACTCGATGAAGCAATTTCGTCGACATGCTTCCTTTTCTTGCCGACACCAACATCTTCAGCAAGTACAGGAGGAGGCGATGTTGACGAGCTAGTTTCCTCTTCTGATTCTTCGACATCATCTCCATCCTGACTTTCGTCAGCCTCGGGGGCTTCAGATGCAGGAGAGGCAAGATCAGCTGGTAGGGGCCATGCCTCTGGAAGAGGAGGACGAGAAACAAGGAATTGATGACCCTGCATATGAATAAATTAGCAGAGTGCAATGGCACAGAATAACACAAATCAAACCAAGCAAAGTTCGACAATAAGTAAACGCGAAGATACATACCTCAGGCAGAGGGTGCACGGAGTCGAAAAAGTCAGCGGTTAAATCCGCAACTGCATGTTCCTTGGTGAGCTTGGTAAGATTCCTGACTCGCTTGTCGATGTCTTCTTTCGATATCAGATCTTCAGATATGCGAGTAGGATCTTCCAAGCCGGAGTAATTCCAAAGTCTGGTAAGGCGGTGTTGTAGGGGTTGAACTCGACGTTGAATGAAAAACGCCATGAGTTGCATACCCGACAGAGCACCTCCTTGACCTCCTTTCAAAGCCTTGATGCGGGAAAGAAGAGGAAGAATTTCTTCTGCTTCTGCATCTGAGGGGAGCGTATCCCACGATGCCAATTTCTTCACCTCCAGGGAAGCGTCAAAGGGAGGAAGGCCGTATTCATCTTCAGGAGAGGATTTGCGGTCCTTGATATAGAACCACTTTGTTCTTCAGACGCGGCCATGGAAAATTCAAAGTATTGCGCCTCAGGGCACACAGAAACGACGGCTCCGCCCAGTTCGGGTTTTCTAGCCAAAGAAACGTTGGGGCGGAGTCGAAAGATTGACCTCCACAGAAGGAAGTGGGGCTCAATGCCCAAGAAGGACTCGCAGAGAGTCACGAAACAGGCGATGTGCAGCAGAGAATTCGGTGTGAGCTGGTGGAGCTGCACACCGTAAACAAACAGAAGCCCACGGAGAAACTCGTGGGCAGGAAGAGAGAAACCGCGGAGGAGGAAAGCAAGGAACATTACCCGATAACCGCTCGGGGGCTTCGGGATCCGTTCAGTACTGGGGAATTTGATGGAATCTTCGGCGGCGATGAGGCCGTCCGCCGTAGCCTTCTCCACCTCCTTCTTTGTGATGGTGGAGCGAACCCAGTTGGTGGCAGAAGTCTTGGCCATGGTGCTCTTAGTGGCCAGGTGTTTCACGCGCATCCAGTACGAAGTGCGCTTGGGGGCTATGCACGAGAGAAGGAGGCAGAGGAGATCAGCAATGGAGGCGGCGGAGGGAACAAGCTGGTAAACAGTAAAAATCCCCCACTACGCCCCTTATATATCTTCTGGGAGAAGGATCGTGGGCCGAGACGTGGCGCAAAGAGCGGAAACGGCAGCCCACTAACGGTCAAAAATTGAGAAATTTACAGTACTGCCCATGCAACGGTTCGCAATGACACAGAGTGACGTATTCATTGATGTCATAAAGGATATATTATCGAAAAGAAAATGGCGTCGACAAATGCAAAATTCTTAGAGAAGATTATGTGTGAAGGATTTTTCGATTATAGCCTTGGGGGCTACTACTCTTAAAAGATGGTGACTGGAAATCTTTAATGGAGTTGTGGAAGCATATTCGATGACAAGGCGTTCTTAGAGTATCTCGAAGATGAAGTATCTTGAAGTTGAAGTATTTCGAGTTGAAGTATGATGGATTACACTCTATTTCGAGCCTATACTCAAAAAAATCTCTTTCGAGTATAGCCTCGGGGGCTACTCCCATCGGGAGCGCTGAGCGCGCACCCGACGATATTTCTTGGTAAAGCAGTAAAGCTGGAGAAGTGCAGGGGTGTTACTCCCATCGGGAGCGGGATTTATGGTTGAAAGAAACCCGAATATTTTCAGTCAAAATTTGACTGCGACATAAGATTCTCGAGTTGCGTTATCGCAACGCGACTCGAATGCCGTGACTTGTCACGAAGGTAAGACCCCGGGATCCATCCTGTGTGGCCTGGTATACGCACATGGATGCGCTCTGCTAGTATGTATCCGTGTCTACGACGCGAAGAAAATCCTAGTGGACGCACTGGGTACCTTGAGAACCACTGGGATTCATTCTTTGTAAGTCCTAAATGCGGCAAAAGAGTGGATTTGACCGGTATCCCGAATTCAAGTCCAAGGGGATTGAATTTGAAGTAGGTGACAAGTATTTGTTCCGGCAGTTAACTGACCTCTTGATCCGTCAGGGTTGTCAGGCTTGTTCATCAAAACCCCTTGCGAAAGAATATCATGAAAATAAGTCGAAAAGACTAAGTCGAAGATTTGAAGATGAGAAGAAGTTGAAGAATTGATCAAGTCGAAGATTTGAAGATTAGAGATTCAACCTGAATCTACAATTCTGGTAGAATCTCAGGGGCTACTGACAAGGGTATAGTTAATAGAGCCCGCTAGTTGAGTACCCCTGAGGCCCGATAAGCTAGGCCCAATTGTAATGATAGTCGAATACGAGTTCTTACCGTATGTCGATGTTGTAATCTGTATCGTACCCTACCCGATCCTCGAGACCTGGCCACCTATATATAGGGGCCAGGAGGGGACGGTGTAGGCCAGATTGAAAGCAAGCCAGGTCGAACACCCAAGTTTACTTTCGACACACACCTATTTCGACTAACTTTACCTTCGAGTTCATCCGACGCCCTATCTCCCCGATCCTAAGTCCTTCATCTAGGACATTTGTCGAGTTAACCCTTGTCAGGTGATAGATAATTCATTCACCGAAATCCCCCAAATATGCCAAATATGTATGTCTCATGTTTCTACCAAAATTATACCACTTTTGGGCCGTTTCAAATTACCAAAACTATATAAAAGAAAAGGAATGCTAAAGATAGTTGATAATTGTTAGAGGGGTGATAAATAATCCATTCACCGAAATCCCCCAAATATGCCGAATATATATGTCTCATGTTTCTACAAAAATTATACCACTTTTGGGCCGTTTCAAATTGCCAAAACTATATTCCCTAAAAGAAAAGGAATGCTAAAGATAGTTGATAATTGTTAGAGGGGTGATAAATATGTATGTCTCTTGTTTACACCAAAATTATACTACTTTTTAGTTTAACATTTTTAAATCGTGGAAAATAATGCATAAATAGAGGGAATATAGTTATGTGGCAAAATAATCTATAAATGCACACGGATCGACTCCACCAACCATTGATCCACCGACAGAGAGAGAGACGGGTGGCCACGAAGAGAGAGAGAGGGGTGGCCACGAAGAGACGGATAGGGGTATACTGCCCGTTAGATCAGTGGATCAACGGTTGGTGGAGTCGATCCGTGTGACAACTGCTCAACCAATCAGGATAAGTTTGGGTTTCTGTGAGCATTTGTGACAGTACTTGAGGGCAAAACTGAGTAGTACTAAGAAACCAAGGGCACGTAAATAGTAAATAGACTATGGGATTCAAACAAAAGAATTACAAAATGAAAAATGCGTGTTTTGTACAATATAATTCATATTGGGCTACATCAAATTATTTGCAATTCAAATATACATGAGTGTGACAATTATGGCCTCATTTAGACAAACTATGTTTTGGGAAAGATGTTTTGCAAAGGGGTTTGAGTGGAAAACCATGCATCTTCATAGCTACTAGTGATTATGAGAAGTGGCAATTTGTGGTAAAACATGATTTATCTATGTTTGTTAAGGTGGCAGGTTGCGTAGGAAGACTCCATGAGTAGGTGCCACTATGTTTTTATTTTTTTGGATTTTTTTGTGCATGAAATGACTCAATTAGCTATGTTAATCTCATTTGTTGACTCTCTGTTGACCAGCTACTTGAGGGTAGAACTGAGTATATTGCACTTGCCAGTCTAAGTACTCGAGGGGAAAACTGAGTACAGATAAAATTTCTGTATAAGGCCCGAGGCTAGAACTGAGTACACCAAACGTCGAAGGGTTAGCCTCGTGTCGTGTTGCATGCTGCAGCCGTGCATAGCGGACGCGTGTTGTGGTACACCAAACGCCACCTTCGTCTTTATAGAGCCCCTCTTTCTCTCTCTCGACGCTCGCCCACTCTCTCATTCTCACTGCAACCGCTTCTCACTGCAACCGCCTCTCCTGTCCCATCATCTTCTCCACTTCGCGTCGAAAAAACCCTGAAGAAAAAACCCCGATGATGGAGAAGAATGAGATGCCCATTGTCGGCGCTTCTGACGTAGCCGCCGGCGCATCGGCCGCCGCCCCCGTCCAGGACCCCGTCGCTGCTTCGAACATAGCCGCCGGCGCATCGGCTGCCGCCCCCGTCCAGGCCCCCGTCGCTGCTTTTGACATAGTCGTCGGCTCATCAGCCGCCAGCGCATCGGCCGCCGCCCCCGTCCAGGCCCCTGTCTAGGACCCTGTCCAGTTCCCCGTCGATTGGGACCCGTACGAACAAGAGCCGTACATCGCCCCGGAGAACCCTTACGACACCAGCATCGTCGATGACGAGGAGGTAACCCTTTGTTCCCTTGTTCTAATCCCATTTCAATCCTTTTTGTGTTAGATCTTTCATTATTAGGGTTCGTCTGTTCCTAGTTCTATCATTTTGTGTTAGATCTTGCGTTATTAGGGTTCGTCTGTTCCTAGTTCAATCCTTTTGTGTTAGATCTTGCGTTATTAGGGTTCGTCTGTTCCTAGTTCTAGATCTTGCGTGTTAGATCTAGCGTTATTAGGGTTCGTCTGTTCCTAGTTCTAGATCTTGCGTTATTAGTGTTTGTGATTTGCTTTTGTTTAAGATTCGGTTAACTTATGTGAGTAATCAATCCCATCCGGTTAATTTGTGCCGATGATGATGAATATTTGGACACAGATTGATTCAGGGTTTGGTCTGTGAACAATTGGTGTGTACAAATTTGTTGTGTATGATCTTTGGTTCACTGACCCAAATCCTGGATGTAAGTGTGTCCAATGTAACTGAGGCTATCTCTTTTTTTTCGTGCCCATATTATCATGCATGATCTTTTGTTCACTCTCTGTTCCATCATCGCTGCAATTGACTCCGTATTTTTTGATCTTTGGTGCTACGTGACAGGTGCAGAGCAGCGACGTCGACAACGACGATGAGTCCTTCCACACCAAGACTCGTCACGTCCTCCGGAAGCTGCAGTCCGGCCATTACGATCACCACTTTGCTCGAGGCGTTTACAGGTGCCCCTTCTGCACCAGGAGGCTCTGCGCCACCGACTTCAACTGCCTGGTGAACCATGCCGAATCCATTGGCAGAGCCATTGGCGGCGCTAGAGTTGGAACGATCGTGAACGTGCATGCGTTCATGGCCAAACACAAAGCACTTGGGATTCACCTGCGCAGCCTCCATGCTTAATCCCATTCATGTAAAATGTAGGTTATGTTGGATCTCGGTCGGTAGTACTGTTAATCTATGCTATGTTGGCTGCTGTATGCAGCTTATCGTCCCTATATTTTCTCTGGATTTGTGCCCTAGATTTCCTACTCCCTCCGATCCATATTACTCTTCGCTAATGTGGTTGTATCTAAACACATTTTAGTGGTTGATACATCCATATTAGTGAAGAGTAATATGGATCGGAGGAAGTACCTGATTGGGTAAAAACGAAGGCATAAAGAAATGAATGGCGTTAGAAAACAGAAGGAGAAGCTGCTCTAGATTTGCTACCAATTTGGGCAATCAAGAATGAATGAGATCGAGCGAGAGATAGGAAAAAGGTGCATTGAAAACTGCTAATCTGGGCGAAAGAGACAGAAACCACTCGTGCCCACGTCCCAGACCCACACGGCTCCACACGCTACGGCCCCACACGCTACGGCCCCAGCTCCGCTTGTATGACCAAACACGGTCTCGTCCTGTCCCACGCGGTCCCTTTCTACCAGCCCCACACGACGCGGCCCCACTCGTCAGCACGGAACGGTCAACTAAACGGGATTCCTCCCATCCGAGCTCCTTGTGAGGGTTTCAGACAAGGGCTTGGGCAAAACTGAGGAAAAACTAAGGAGCTGGGAAAAACTGAGTACAACTAAGGACCCGAGGGCATGAAAATAGAAACCCCTTAACTTTACTACCATGCTGCCTTTCAACCTCATTTATGAATATCTCTAAGACATTCACAGATTGAGACTTTTCATGCAGCGTGTAGATATAACCATATCGTGAGAAGTCATCGGTAAAAGTGATAAAATATTTTTCACCGCCTCATGTTGGAACATCAAAAGGACCACAAATATCTGTATGTATTAACTATAAAGGTTCAGTACTTCTTGTGGCATGAAACTTTGATATATGTGAGGTTTGCTTGCCTTTAATACAATCCACACATATGTCGACCCAATCATCAAAATCCAATTGAGGCAAAATTTCATTTTTCACTAGGCTCATTATTCTTTCTTTGGATATGTGCCCAAGTCTTTGATGCTATAAGTAAGCAGAACGCTCATTATGCGCACTACATTTATTGCCTATAGTTTCAACATTAAACAGGGTCCCATTAAAGGAATTATAAAGATTAAAGCGGTATAAATTATCAACTAATGTACCAGATCGACAATAGTACATATCCTTACATAATTTAAATACACAATCTCCAATCTCCAATCTCAAACTTATACTTTAACTTATCCAACACCCCTACGGAAACTAAATTCCTAGCACACTCGGGAACATAGAGACACTTTTCTAGATCCAATTGGTAGCCATTATCCAGGATCAAACGATACGTCCCAATTCCTTCGATTGGTGCCTTCATTCGGTTCCCATATATAGGAACTTTTCACTTCCCCTTATGGTTTGGATTGAAAGGAATCCCTGTGTTATATGTGAAACATGAGTAGTAGCGCCAGAATCTAACCACCAGGTATCATTCGGTACTTCCACAAGATTTGATTCAAAACATACGGAAACATAATATATACCTTTCTTTTCGAACCACATCTTACGCTTAGGACAATCCTTCTTGAAATGGCCAGTTTTCTTGCAGAAGTGGCACTCCCGACCCTTACGAACTTGACCTTGGTTAATCTTTAATGGATTGTCCTTCTTTTTTCCTTTATGACCCGGAGTTTGCTTGCTGTTGCTAGCTTCATTATGAGCCATGAAATAAATTGAGTGATCTCTAATTTTCTTCAGTCTCCCTTCCTCTTGTATGAGCATGGCCTTTATCTTCTGAAGGTTCCACTTATCTTTTATGGTGTTGTAGTTCATCTGGAACTGACCAAACTCGGCAGGAAGAGAATTCATAATAAACTGAACTATAAAAGTTTCACCCACATCCATTCCCATAGTCTTTAATTTTGCTGGAGTGTTAGTCAAACTAGTAACATGGTCATGCATTGCACACGACCAGTTAAACTTTTTAGTTGTAAGTTCACTCATTAGAGTTCCCACAATAGACTTATCTGTAAGGTCTGATTGAGAAAACTCCTTGAGCTTCAACATGAACTCCTTTGCATTTTCAGTATTGGGCATCGAAAGCTTTACATTTTCAGCGATCATCATTCGCATGAAGTTCAAGCTAAGCCTATTGGCTCTCTCCCAAAGATCAAATTTCGTCTTGTCTTCATTTGAACTTTCATTTGTAGGTGTTGCAGGCTTTTCCATAACAATAGCCATGTCCAAGTTCATGATTCCCAGTTGGAAGTCAATATGGTCAGCCCATTCGGCATAGTTCATGCCGTTGAACTTAACCATGCCATTGGTATTGGCTGCAACATTAAATATGCCCATATATGAATAACATATCACATACGTAAATTGGACATATAACTTCACTTATATATATAAGAACATCTTTTGATGAAACTTAGATATCACATGATTCAATAGTGGTGCCAATACTTTAATGGTAGTGATCATACTCAAAGAAACATAAGTGTCATCTCTTGATAAACAAAATATTTCTCTAGTATGCCATTAGTCCCTTTTATGCTATTTAATTATTTGCAATTATCCACCTTTTGGCGACTCAGTCGCATAATAATCAAAGATAGAAAGATATCAAAATAATTAGCACCAAAACCAATTTGCACAATTAAATATCTTATTCATTCAATGCTAGGCCACTTTTGTGACAAACAAGCATGCCGTTCTATAAATATTTAATTAGCAAAATAACATATGATAGTAATATATCATGACATTGATTTGTCCAAATCCAGAACCATCTGGACAATATTTTTATTGTAGCAAGACTTTGCCAAGAATATGATCTTCTTAAATATACATGCAATTAAGGGTTATGAAACCCAAGTGTTTGCCAACAATTAGCAGTCTATATGTATAGATCAACGAAGAAATTAGCAAAAGGTCTTGTACATATGGCAAAAATTATGCAGCGGAAAATTTTGCACTATCCATAAATTGCAAATCATATTGGAGCACCAATGCTCGTAATGGCATCCAATGCAAAGGAAGAAAGCAACCATAATGTGAATCAAAAGGTTACCATAACTAGGCTCTGATACCATTTATAAGCCTAAACTTTTATTTGGCGGATCTTGGCAACACTAAGATTCAACAAATATGTGATTACTTTGTAATCTTATATATACTAACCTTGCTCCATATTGATACTCGACATAATATCTTTCTTCCTTTCTCTACCTCTAGCTTTAATTGTTCTTGTGATGGATCAAGGAACATAATAATTGTGTGTTCCGTGCCTCCGCACTTTCATGGGACGACTACTATCGCCATACGCAGAGTGTGTCTCCGCATGCAGCATCAGCCTTTATATAGGTCTAGGAGAGACGCCAGTATGGCGGTATCGCTGAACGCGTCTCTTGAAACAGTCGCTAATTACTGCATGCTGCCGGAAACGTCGGACGCGACTTCGGCCGAAACGACGGGGCATCTCAGCGGAAGGGTCGCGTCTCGCTGTTGAGCCTTAGGCTAATTACCGCACGTTGCCGTATGCGACAGACGCGACGATTGACCAAGCGATGCGTCCCTGCGTCGCTCGTACGCATGCATGCATGTGGCTTCCGATCGATCAAAGGCCACATGCACTCAGCTGATCTGTTCAGCAATTAGCTAGCTCTATTACACATACAACTATTTTTTTTAATAATTTTTAGAGGGAGAAAAGTGGGAATTAAAACCCAGATTTTAATCTGTTATTTCTATCAACCATCGTACTAGAACTTTTAATTAAAATCAAGCTATAATTTACATTGGCCATATAAATATTCTTACAAAACTAGGATTAGAGATGCAACAAGTTTAGATGGCTTGCCTTGGTTGGCTTGTCCCTGGTTCTCTTCCTCCTGGTACTCGAACACTTCACCCTCTTCCGTGCACTCGACGTCGTTCGATTCTAACGCCGATAAGAAATAGCACACAATAAGCAAACAAGCATACACAAGGCACAAGCATTACCACACTTCACAACACACAATCAGAGAGTATCAGAAGCAAACAAGTTTACTCACTAAACATTTTAAGGTGTTTATACACCAATAACTATTTCTAGAAATAAAGCAAGGATTTACCTATTAACTAAATCCTAATTAAGCTCTAAATAACAAGTAGGCAATTCTATTAGATCAAAGCATGCTACCAGCATAACAATCAGTAAGGTATCATTTTTATGAATCCAACAAAAGTGGATTCGCCCAAAAATAAGTTGTGGTTATTTTTCTACAAATTTCCTAGTGTAAAGAATGGCTGTTTAAGAAAATAAAATCTCAGAAAATATCAATTTATCAGAAAAAATTCCAAACAGGGAATATGAAAGATAGACAAGTACATGACCACTGAAAATTGGAATCCACTCAATACCTACTTTAAAACTTGAGTTTTAAATTATTTAAGACAGTCTAGAAGCACCCTTATTATTTTTACTGCACACAAACAGTAGAACCAAACGAACTCAAACCAGCGGCATATGAAAGATATTTTGATAAGCTTTCCAGGGAATTTGGATTCATATTTTTTAGGATTTCTGTAACTCGAGATTTGCATTGAAAGGTGGAAACTACACAGTTTTACAAGATTAAATGTAAGTAAATCTATAGAAAGGAATTTGGCCAGATTCCAGTTATAGGTGAGAGATAAATTCATATGAAACCCACAGAAATTTGAATCAGCTCATTTGAATCTACAGAGATTTAATTATGAATTTTAGAAGTTTTCAGATCTAGTGATTTGATTTAGAAGATTTCCAAAAAAAAAGTGCACGGGCTGAAACTAAAAACCGATCTGGGCTTTCCTAGTGGGATGAATTGGCCTGGCTTGGCGCTTTAATATTCGTGCTCCAGGTTTTCACGACCATGGACACGCTCTGGACGAAGGGGAGGTCAGGAGCTCACCGTGGGGCTGGGAAAATGGCGGAGGGGAAGGGAGGTCGGTGCAGCGGCATGCCGACCCTTTCCTTGGTCACCTTGGACCTGCAGGAGAGCTCCCGGTGGACGGCTTAATCGGAGGCGAGCTCTGCGGCCGTACGGGCAGGAGTATGACGACGGCAACCTTCCGGCGAGCTGCAGGGAGAAGGGAAGGGTGGTTAGAGTTTGCAGGCCTCAGAGAAGAAGAAATACACGGAAAGGGAGGGCGGAGAGGGATGGCAGCCTTGGCCACGGAGAGTCGCAGGCTAGACGAGCTCGGGCTCGCGACGCGTGGCCATCCGCGGTGGCGGTCGTTCAAACTCGAGGAAGAAAGGGGACGGGAGCGCTGGGGCTTGGTCTGGTTTGGTTCTGAGAGGGAGGAAGTGTGTGTGGGCATGAGAATAGACTCGGGGGCATGCTCAAGAAGGCAGGGAGGGAGCAGTCGTGCGGGTGCGAGGCAGAAGGCGGTGTCGCTCGATGCTCGTTGGCCAGCGAGGGCGACGCACGGGACAAGAGGTCCACAACAACTAGACGGGTCAGGGCTGCGCCAGCGTGCTCCTAGCAGCGGGGCGGGGTCGATGGCGAAGGGGCAGGGAAAGGCGATGGTCGGTCGGCTCACAGGAAGGACGCCGGCTCCATGCCCACCAGGTGATCGATGGACTTTGCGATGCGGTGGGTGCACAAGGCTAGTATATGATTATGCTGTAGAAGTCCTGGTATGATGCCTTAATCCTCCATATGGTGGCGCGACCTTTGGTACACCCAAAGTTCTGGAATGGATCGGCACTCAAGGAGCATGGTGATCACGTAATGGCGTGCACTGCAGGGATGGCGTGGTGTAAGAGACTACTAGTATTTCTACCTTGATTGAACTAATTCGAGCTACAAGGCATAGATTTCAGAGAAACAGGTGGGGATCTAGGAGGAAGAAGAGGACCAAGCTACACAACACACGCAACCCTCGCCTAGCCAGGCGCCTCGGCCGAAGCCGCCTTTCCGTTCTGATCCAAGCCGATCTGTATTTGACTGTCTCCGTCGTATTTGTAGTGGCTGCTTGTGTCTTCTGGAAGGCCAGGCCCAAGAGTTGCATCACATGGGCCAGTCCAAGTGCGGTGCATAGGGAAGGTCGCTGACAATCCCCCCTCCTTAAATCTCGGCTTGACCCCAAGCCGATGCCACGTAGAACCCCCAGGATCCCATTGCACTTGCTGTCCCTTGTGACTGCAATAGTCGTGGTAGTAGCCATGATGGATATGGACTGGAACACGGTTGAAGTGATGAAGGCAGCGGCCAGCAAGCTCGAGGATGGTCTCATAGCAGTAGTTATTGCCCGCATTGTCAAAATAGCAAGCAGACTGGAGGTAGTAGTCATAGCTGATGTGGACTGGTTCATATGCCACAACACAGAAATGAGGGAGTGTCCCTATGCCTGGATCCCATGACAACTTCCCTAGGCCATGGTTCATACCGCAGGAACCCCAGATGGCAACATAAGCAAGTAAGTGAAATGCACCTGTACTCGCCTTGCTTGATGTGACAGACAGGCAGCCATCCATAGAGAGGAGAGCCTGGAGTGTGTTTACATGAGATATTCGGGCAAACTTGCTGCCACCAAAAGAATGCTGCGAGTTAAGTGACCAAGCAATGTACCATAGAATTTGCAAATCAAAGAGTTGAGAGCCAGAGTATGCTGCCTTTGCAATTTCCCACAACATCAGCTCGTACCCACACTGTATAATATTGATAGTGGGAAGATAGAGAACACGAGCTTCTGACTGATGACTCAACAATACTAGTGCCATTGCAAAATAATTCCAAAGCTGCAAAACTTGTAGTGGGTGACTGAACATACCAGAATTGGATTTGATCGTTGGCACACCGTCAATAGTAGTAGTTACATCCCAGCTGAACAAGAGTGCAAAGTTCAATTTCCAAAGACCACTAGCTGAACAAGAATCCCACCGAATGTGCCATTCAAAGAGTTGTTGGCTAGACCTTTTGCAGCAAGCAGAGCACTCCAGGTCAAGCAACCTGATGTTTTTCCAGTGAAGTAGCTCAAAACTCAGACCCTCCAGCATCTGAAAAGGCTGCTTGGATTTGTCAACAACAGGTTTTGGAGATGATTGAATAGTAGTAGCTTGCTTCTGCCATAAAAGCAGGTCGCACTTGTCAGTAATGTCAGGAGGCTTGGCAGGCAGTAGAGAGTAACAAGGAATTTTGGTTGGCTGCAGGTCCACCATCTCAATGTAGGGAATATATATATGATAGGTGTTGTTCAAGATTAAAACCGAGGTAGCCAAAATATGGAAGGCACCCAAACTTCTAATCACAGCAGCAACGCTTGAGAGCAACTCCCAAGAAGGCCAAGGTTTAAGTTCAACCATTTCCAATAAGTCAAGCAACTTCCCAAACTTAATGCTGGAAAAGAACTCCTGGGGACCAAGACTGTCTCGGATTGCAAACTGAAGCCACAATAATATAGGTACAGCAGAACCACCAATAAAGGCACTAAGATAACAGCAAGACAAACTCCACTGAAAAGTTCTGGGATTGTACATCTTATGCTCAGCATGACAACAATGGAACCAAAACTGCAGTGATACACAACGAATTGTCCAGGGTATTTTCCATTGCACCAATGCACAACGAGAAAAGATTATCTGTCCAGGAGTGTAAAACCAAAATGCTGACTGCAGTTGTGTGTGATGGAACGACCACTGCATCAGATCAAAATAGTGAGGGCTGCCTTGCATAATAAGCTGAGAAATCAAACCCTTGCAAACAGCTACTGGTAGGACCTTCTCACAGGTATAATGTTGCTGCAGAGTATCAATATAACACCAAGTCCACAAGGAATATAGAGCTCGCCATATTAATAACATATCCATCAGCACGTCCACGCCAGGGCTTGAAATGAGCAAATGTGTGTCATAACCAGAAGGAACTGACCACTTGAACACGGTCGGCTGCAGCTGTGCACTGTGTACTCCAGGAGCAAAAACAATTACAGTACGGGTTGCATCCCATTCAATTTCCATGGGAGAACAGTATACGAGCAGCTCGGCAGTCAGTGAACTGAAACAACATCTTATCTCCATTCTGTCCTTGATGCACTCAACTATTTCAAAACGCAAGGGTAATAAAGTTTGCTTCGGCAGGAATGGCTTACTATGATCATCCCACCGGATCTGAATACATGCGCTCCTTGGTGGAGGCCATGGTTGGAGCCTATTTTCAGTATACCTGGCCGTGTCGACGTTGTCCACAAGGAAGGCGGCTGGCAAGGCGCCAGCTCCTGGGGCAAGGACGGAACTAATGGAGCACGCCTCAGAAGCCACCATGTCCATGACAGCACCCGAACGTAGGGCCAAGCAGATGGAAGGCTTCTGGTCGCCACTCTCGAGCAGGACGCCTACAGTTGGGCTCATGAGCGCAGCCGAGATAGTCGCTGGCGCTGTTGGGGTGGACGCTGACGACGCCACTGGGAATGATGGGGTCGATGTCGCGCTCATGTCATCGCCTGGGCATATCATCGAGCAGCTCGTCGGCATCACAGAGGGGGTGTTCTGCACAGGAACTGCGGTCGCGGCCGCTGACTCGAGGATTTCACCGGTGGGGATGGCCCTGCTCGGGGCACGCGAAGACACGGTGGGGGTTGGTGATGCGGAGCCGCCGATGAGGAGGTCGTTGAGACGCCGAGCCTCGGGAGAGGAGTCATCGGTGGTAGCACGCTCGAAGCTGAGGACGAGATTGCTCACAGCGGGTGTCGTTGGGGTGGTTGTGGCCGACCTTGTCGCACAAGAAGCTGATGCCACTGCTGCAGAGCCGCCGACGAGGTGCTTGCAGATGGGTTGGGATTCCAGGGTTAGGTCGTCCTTGGCGATGTTGAGCGGATCAGACGTTGGAGGAGTGGTGGTGGAGACAGGTGAGGCAGAGACCGCGATGGGAGTCGCAGTGGCTGGCTCACCGAAGGCGGTGCCGCTCGGGACGCGCAGGGCCGCAGTCGAGCGCATTGTCGATCGAGCCGCTGCCTCCGCAGCGAGGTAGGATGCGAGCTTGGCCTCGTAGATCTCGTCCGTCTCGGACCTAAGTATGTCGTAGAGGAGCTTCGCCCCTGCTGAGAGTGATTCCATGGCTATCTGGTGGTGGGGAAAAACTGGGAGGAAATTTTTTAGGAATTTTGGGGAGGGATCGACTGGCTCTGATACCAGATGTAAGAGACTACTAGTATTTCTACCTTGATTGAACTAATTCGAGCTACAAGGCATAGATTTCAGAGAAACAGGTGGGGATCTAGGAGGAAGAAGAGGACCAAGCTACACAACACACGCAACCCTCGTCTAGCCAGGCGCCTCGGCCGAAGCCGCCTTTCCGTTCTGATCCAAGCCGATCTGTATTTGACTGTCTCCGTCGTATTTGTAGTGGCTGCTTGTGTCTTCTGGAAGGCCAGGCCCAAGAGTTGCATCACATGGGCCAGTCCAAGTGCGGTGCATAGGGAAGGTCGCTGACACGTGGAGCTGTGATTCGCCTCGGGAGCGTGCGGGATGCAGAGAGAGGTGATAGAGGAGCCTTCTGGCGCGACCACGCGAGCAGGAGTGGTCACGTCCACGCTGACCAACAAATGGCTGCCCACCGGAGGGAGGAGGGTGGCGTTCATGGCCAACCATTGGACGATGATGGCGGTGGAGTGATGTAGTGCGATTACAGGGTACAGGTTATATACTTGGCTAGGGTCTAGGAGTAGAGAAAGAAGAGGTGCATGCCTCTCTATTTGCTTTCGGCCAAGACAAGAAAATGGAGAGGGAGTGGTTAGGGGGTAGGGGTGCAGGGAGGTCAGGGGTGCTGGGTACTCACAGGTTGAGCTAGATATGAGAGAAAGAGGGGGAGATACGGCACACAAGTGCCAATGCATGGCATGGCCGGTCCTCCTATTGAGCCAAACAAAAATGGAAAAGAAGATTGCCCAAAGGGCAATGCATGCGTACATATACAGGGTGCTGGTCACCTCGTTTCAGTTTGGGAAGTTTGAGAGGGATTAGAAATGAATTGAGATTGATAGGATGCAAATGGGTGATTAAAGCAAGTGATGATCACTTTTGAATTAGAGAAAGATTCAAATAATCATAGGTGATGACAAGTGATGATGGACCAGAGAGATGCACTTTGATGTGGTGAATAGGACATTTAGATTAGGATCTTAGTTATTATGGCTCAGATCACCTCATGTGGGCAAGTCCAAAGTTGAGCAAAGTCCAATTCAACTAGCTTTTGAAAATTTTGAGAAAGACCAGATGATCTTTTTATATAAAATACGTCTACTTGCATATCTATGCATAATATATTTTTCTCGAATCGAAAAGATGCAAGAAAAAGTAAGAGATAGCATAGCTTCCCTTCCCATGCATTTTGTATATAAAGAAGAATAAAATAGAGAGAAGTTCTACAGAGTATCATTCTAAAAAAAATAGAAGGGATAGATTATAGGGTCTAGGGTTGTAGGAATAACTAGAGGGAAAGTTCCCTTGGAATAATGAAGAGATCCTATTGGGCTTGGAAATAATCCCCAAGGTCTAACTTGTTCACTAACCTAATAGATCAACTAATTATAATGGACATGTTGGGTTGGGACCATTTTGAGAAGATAAGATATGAATCTTAACTCTGAGGTGATCTTGGCAAGATGATAGAGAAGGGATAGCAATACGGGTGGTGCTCAGAAGCATCCCCATAATTATTTGAGAATTTACTCGAGGGATTAAGGTGAGGTACAGACAAAAAGTTGAATAGATCTGATTGGAAGTTGATCATAGCCAAATGGGGTTTTGTGAAAAAAAAAACACAAATACATTAATAAACCCTAGGTAGTATTCACATGATTTTCAGAGATAAGAATAATACCAAAAATATTCTTCCCATTTCAGCTATTTTTTAAAATAGGAAAAGTAGTTGTAAAAATACCATTAAAAAGAATTTGAAATAAATAAATAAATGAGTGCTCGTATACGAGTGAACCTCATTCATGATTTTTGGAAAAAAAAATCCATGTATTTTGAAAATAAATATTAATTTCATAAGAAATAGAGTTTTTAGAGAGGAAAACTTTAAAATAGGTTTTATTTGAAAGACAGACAAAAATAATTTTTATAGGAATACCCCCACTGGTCATGTTATAATTTGATGGGTTTTAGATAGGTTAGGCCACAGGCCTACCTGCAGATCATAGCTACTAACAAGCACTCAGTTAAAGTCAAACAGAGTCACACAAAGTCAACTCACCACACATAGTCAATCATTTACAACAAGTCTAGCATCACTAGAAACAATGGTTGAACAAGTGATCAATAATGATCATGCCATGGTGAAGTTGAAAGCAGTTTCAAACAAGGGAGTAAAGCTTTTGTAAAATAATTTTGAGAAACTAGTGGAGACATAAATATCTCCTCCATCAAGTTTTCTAAAAGGTGTTTGAAAACCACTTGCCAAAGGTTTATAAAATAGTAGTTTTATAAAATAGTGAGATTCAACACTATGTCCCTGTAGTTTTATAAATACTTAGATTTGGTAAAGATTTTGTTTTAAAAATAGGTATTGGTTCCTGTTTTGGCAAATTAAAATATTTTGAAATAAAGGAGGTGCCAATATACTTTATTTTGAGAAAAAGCTAGTAAACCAAAAGATGGCTTGATCACTAGATCACAAAGATTGAGTTGGTCCACAAAATCATACATCAAACAACACTCTTGAAATCAAGATTTTTACAACAATCCAGGCAAACATACAGGAAACACTATTTTATTTATCTAGTTGCAAAAAGTTTTTGTTGGCCCTCATTTTTGGCCTCACTTAACAGTACTTAATCCGGGTTACAAAAGTTGGGGTGTTACATGTTCCAATGTGTCCACCATACATACCTATTAGCAATTTGCTATTCCAAAGTACATTTGACTTGCTTTTATCTATCCTTCAAATTAAACTCTTTTTGGTGTTATGCAAAAATTGGTTAGTAAAGCTCTCACGAACCTGATGGCACACTTTACTTTTCTCGTTCTTAAAATTTTGACATTGTGGCTCTCTTATGTTAAGTTGTTATGCTTGCAAGTTGTAAGTTGTAAATTAGCCAAACCATGCCGTCATGGGTAAGCTTTCAACATTGCACTTCTTATTTGAGTTGATATCATGATCTTTTGTTTATGGATACTCGCGATGTGAAACAAGTTGGGAATCTTGCGGGATCATGGAGTTCTTATATGTGTTAGAGAAACGCCTGGGCCGCTAATCTAAGCCATGCATAATTCGTGGTGAAAATTTACAGCATGCCCATAGTGGACATTCGATGACGCATCTCAAAATAAAAAGCTCTACCAATGGTAAATAAAAGAGATGTCGAGGTGTTCATTGTCTGTTTGTCTTGTCATTTTGATGTGGGCTTGTTCCATGTCATCGGGCAGGAGGTACCCCATTGGCGGTTCTTGATGATACACATATATTTACAATGACAAGAGCCTGCTTGGGACTCTAAGTCGAGTAGCATGAGGTTTGAGTATCCGTACTTCACAGGACACGAGGTTTTCAACTTATGATTTGTTAAGCATATGCTTCATAATTGTACTCGCATTAACTTTAACCATTCAAGATGCTTATGATGGGGGGCAATGAGAGCTCAAAGCTAGTAAGTACCATAATTTTTGAAGGTTTATAAAACTCGCAATCACTGATTCCCTCTACGAAGGGCCCTTCTTTTACTTTTATGTTGAGTCACCACCTTCTACCTTTATGCACCGTCTAAGAGAGCATAGTTGTCATTCTTAGTATAATGTGCATTGTCCCAAAGTTTTCATTGATTGATTCATGATTTTGGTTTCACTTGTTCTTAAATTATTTGTATCTAGTTGCCCTCTTAAACTTGAAGGTGTCCTATGCATTTATGTTTTGCTATTCCATGAAGGACAAGCTAAAAACTATTTGTTATGTTTTTCCTTATGATTTGAACACACGTTTGACTTTCATTGTTTTATTTTCAAGATCTTTTGTTTGTGTTCTTCTTCACGTTATAACATGGTTGCTAAGTTTCTTCTATCAAGATTATGTCTTTCATGCCCATGTTTTATGTTCTTTTGATCCCAGCACTCAATGCTTACATAGATGATCAAGATTGTGTAGGTGCATGTCACCTCAAAAATTATTCTTTGTTATCACTTACCTACTCGAGGACGAGCAAGAGTTAAGCTTGAGGATGCTTGATACGTCTCAAACGTATCTATAATAATTTTTGATGCTCCATGCTTGTTTTTACACCATTTGCTTAGTATTATGTTACACTTCGTGGCATTTTTATGCATTTTCCGGAACTAAGCTATTAACAAGATGCCACAGTACCAGTTCCCTGTTTTTTGCTGTTTTTATGTTTCAGAAAAGTTACATAGGAAATATTCTCGGAATTGGACGAAACAAAAGCCGAACATCCAGATATTTAACAAAGCTTCCAGAAGACCGAAGAGGAGATGGAGACGATCCAGAGGCTAGCCTCACCACCAGGGGGCGCGGCCCAGGCCCTGGCCGTGCTGCCCTATGGTGAGGGACACCTGGTCCACTTATGACGCTGCCCCTTCGCCTATAAAGACCCTCCCGATGGGAAAAACCTAAACCCCGATCACTTTTCTAGAAACACATCGCGATCCGCCACCGTCGTCAACCCGAGATCGGGAGGGTCTAGAAGCTCTTCCCGGCACCCTGCCGGAGAGGGGAATCGCCACCGGAGGTCTTCTTCATCGCCATGCTTGCCTCCGGCGCGATGAGTGAGTAGTCTACCTTGGACTATGGGTCCATAGCAGTAGCTAGATGGTTGTCTTCTCCACCATGTGCTTCATGTTTAGATCTCGTGAGCTGCCTTACATGATCGAGATCACCGTTATGTAATTCTACATGTTGTGTTTGATGGGATTCGATGAATATTGGTGTTATGATTAAGTTGATGTGCTGAATATTATCTTATGTTATCTCTATGTTGTTTATGATCTTGCATGCTCTCTGTTGTTAGTAGCTATCTTGGCTAAGTAGATACTAGTGACTCCAAGAGGGGGTATTTATGCTCGATAGTTGGGTTCATGCCTCTATTTAATCTGGGGGAGTGACAGAAGCCTCTAAGGTTGTAGATGTGCTATTTCCACATGGGAGAAAACAACATTCTTATGTCCAAGGACATATGCTTTGTTTACATTACACACTTTGCTTAATGCAGTTATCTGTTGTTCGCAACTTAATATTCACGGGGTCCTCAGATGATTCCCCGTGGGTGAATTATTAGTCATAGATGTAGTTGGATGGTGGTCTATGTATTTTTTTGTAATGCCTAGAGTAAATCTCATAGTGATCCTCTTGACATATGCATGTTATTTTTATTCTATCAATTGCCCAACTGTAATTTGTTTACCCAGCATGTTGTTATTTATCTTATGGAGAGACACCACTAGTGAACTGTGGACCCCGGTCCAATTTCCTTTACATTGCTATCACCTGTTTACTTTACTCGCATTGTTTACTTTCTCGCATACTACTATTGCTTTCCACTTGATACGCTCATTCCTTTATTTACAGCAAACTGGTGAGATTGACAACCTCATCGTAAGTTGGGAGCAAAGTTCTTGGTTGTGTTGTGTGCGGGTTCCGCGTTGCTACTAGTTGAAGATGCTCTAACAAGTATCGTTAACGGTGCCCTTGTTGGAGTGTCACTAAGCTAGCAGGCATCACCTTCTGGAGTTTGGTTTTTTCCTACTGGATTGATAAACCTTGGTTTCATAACTGAGGGAAAACTTACTGTTGTGCTCATCACACCTTCTCTTGAGGTTCCCAACTGGTCGGTCATTTACATCATCAACACCACGCCACCAACAAGTTTTCTGGCGCCGTTGCCGGGGAACTGAAGAAGAAGCTCTGACGTCAACTACATTTTCCCACGTCAACTACACGCCAGCAAAACACCAAGCACTATCAAAAATGTCCAAGGTCCCAGAGTACCTATTAATTGCATATAGCGTGTGGTGGTTATCCTTGAAGTAGGGCATCATGACCTGTAATTAAAAATAATTTCTTATTAGTTATAGACAAGCAGAACCTATACTTATAAAATTAGGAGAAACAGTTCATGAAACTGGGATGCAAACATTGCTAAAACAAAAACAGAAACAAAAAAAGTTCACATTAACAGATAATGCAGTTCACAAAAATGATCAGAAAGTATTTGTCCTTCACAACAGGAGTCATTAACAATATTGAAAAAGAGCAAAAAGAACAAATACCAGTTTTGCCTTAAGAATATTTTCATTTCTCCTGACAAAATGAGGGAACTTTTTTGCCGCATTCTTCGCATTAAAAGGTGTCCTTGGCAGAGGATTGCTGTTGTCATCACATTGGGTGAATGGAGACATATCAAGAAGATACTGCATATACTCATACAGAAGAAACCTAAGTTAGTGGGGATTCCAAAGACATACAGAAACATAGAAAAAAGCTGTAAAAAAAGTATTGACAAACAAGGAGCATGTACAGGAATTGTAAATGGTCCAAGCAAAACACGCTCCCCGGAATCGAACATATCTTTCATATGTGGGTCATCCTTCCAATATGATATTAGGTAATCCATTATTTCAGCTTCCATCATTTTGGCACGCCCAAACAACTTGAACATGAAATGTCCATCTATAACAAGAGGGTCATCATTTGGAGATGTGAACATGACAAGTGAATCTCTAGTAAGATTAAAAGGGAAAATATCAGAAATTGCCAAAAAATATAAAAAGGGAGAAAATAAATAACACTAAAAATACACACATATTAGACAAAAAAACTTACTTCCCATGTTGTTCCTGGAACTCTTTGCTAAGGATTAAACTCATTAAATGCTTCGCCTTGGGTAACTGCTTGAAATCATGCATGACAAGCTTCTCAACAGGGTCCCTAAGCTTCTTTGGAACTTTCGTCGGCCTCTTATTTGAAAGGATAGTACCTCCACTAGTAGGTTTCCTAGGTTTCTGAGTTACAAAATCATCACTGCTACCCCTTGAGCAATCTGGGACAATTTTCGAAGAACGGGTCTTCTTCGACTTCTGCGCTACTGGTGACACAAAATCATCATCATCATCATCATCAAGAGAGATAACACTAGGAACTACATCACGTGCCGATGCTGGGATGACCTTGCTGCTTAATTTTTTAACAGACGTAAAAATGTGTGCAACATTCTTCTTGGCCTTGCTAACTTGTTTAGCAAACTGTTCTTCATTAATTATTTGAGCATCAGGTGTGTAAAACTGAGTCTCAAATAAAGCAAAATTATCCTCCTCCAGACCAAGAGGTGGCCCTGTCACATTAGAAATGAAGTTCAATTAGCAAAAAGAACAAGTTCGTATTAAAAGAAAAGGAAGTTAACATATGTAAGAAACGGAAGTTCAGTAATAGAAATGAAAAAGGTTCATTAAAGAAACTCAAAAAAGTATATAAGAAAGTTCACTGAATGAAAAAGTTATACGTTAAAATAAACAAATACTACCTGCTTCAACACCCAGATCTGCTTGTAAATCAATGTTAAAATTCCCAACTGTCAGCCAGCTGTATAGCAACGTCATCCTTATGTTTAGAATGTCTCCTTGCCCAAATGATACCAGGTTGACACCATCAAAAGAATTCAGTATCTAGAACATGAAGAACCCACAGTCGTGTCTGCGAAAACAAAAAATATATATAAATCTAAGGTATACAGGGAAGTTAACACATAGAAAAACAATAAAATAAAAAACATAGCAAAAGATGAAAGTTTAATTCATAAGGAACTAAAAAAAGAAGTTCAGTAAACCGAACTATTAAAGTTCACTTATGACAATGATGCAAACAATATATATATTGTTGCCATAGAGAAATTAGAAGGAACAAATGCAAAGAAACAAACAACAAGAATTATAAAGAATTTCTATGTTAGAAAAACGTACGTAGTTTTTTGCTTAGGCACTCTCACGTAATGCATCTGATAATGGTCAATTGATTTCGGCATAAACGTGTTTCCTTTAGCATCATTAGCTTCTCTCCATAGCTTCTTGATACCATAAGCCATCCCAAAAAAAAAACCTCTGAACATCTGGATCATTTGGGCCACGCATAGAATCCAGGAATTGAAAGCACTCCAACTTCAGATTTAGAGCCACAACACAAAAATGCCCCACATTTCCTAGAACTGGAGGGTCGGGAGGATCAAATGTGGCGAAAAGAATCTGCATAAAAATGCACACAAAGATTAAAAAAGCAAAAAAAAGTTAAACATGAATAAAGAAAAAAGGAAAACAAGAAAATTACAATTTCCTTCTTGTCCAAACGCTCTTCAGCACTAAGGCTGAATAGATCCATAAGCACGTTGCTGCCAAAGTTTCCTTCCCATAAATGTCTCTGACATCATTACAACAAATATTAGAATAGAAAGGAAAAGATTGGAATGAAACAATAAAAGAACAAAAATAATAAGTAAAAAAGACAATATGAACTTACTAAACAAATGTAAGGAACGATCATCTTTTCAGAATTCTTGTACTTCTGCCCCCGTAAATAAGTGCCAACAGATACGAAAATTGAGCAAAGCATGCCATTTGGCCAGAAAGCATTAGCAACCTGCCATATCGTAGCTTCGCAGTGATTATTTATGAAAAGAACTTCACCACTGCAAACATAAGAAATGAAAAAAGAATGAAAAGTTCAGCTGATATCCAGCACTTAAGATGCACATAGACCCAAAAAAATATAAAAAATAATTATAAACACAATCAGAAATTACCTTCTGGGGTGTCTCCTCATCCTGCAAAGTGCGCGATAAACATCCTTAATCCTTTGCATTGCAGGGACAGCAGAAACACGCGGTGTCAAGAATGCTCTAGTCGAATCTGCCAAAAATAAGGGAAAAATAAATGAAACTCAAATAAAAAATCAGTGCAAAAACATAAAATAACTACATACGATAAAAGAAAACAAAGGTAGATAATGCATGTATAGGACTAGTGGGGTCTACTAAAAGATGAAGGAAGTTACAAGTATGTTGGCAATATTTTAAGGGGGAATGCGGATATTTTAATGGGGCATGGGTGGGCAAAAACGAAGTCATCAAAGTTTGTATTTTCATAGATCCTTGCCTATATCAGCTGGAGGAGTGCATAGGTCTTGGAAAGATGATTCTGCAGGCATGCACAAATCTTGATATGACGCAGACCTGTCACCAAGATAACCACCTGAACATACTGTGCCTCGTTCGGTTGACAAACATTCATTCTGCTTCTCTTCCACGTTGGCAGGAACAGAATCAGGAGCAGCCTCTCCAACATTAGGAATTGAATGACTATTTGGCTCCACTTCTTCTGATTTGCTCAAAGATACATTTCTGCCAGCACGATGATCTCCAGGTATACCTGTCTGCATTTCTACTTCTTTGATGATAGGCAGAACTACAGCTCCTTGGGCAACATCTGCTACATGACTTTTAATGGTATTGGAAACACCAATCAAAGCAGGCTCCTTAGCACCACTAACACTTTGAACACGTGATGATAGTACAGCAGCTGTATCAATATCCAACATATCAGCACTTGTTCCTGTGCTGTTTTTGCTTAACAATTCATCACAAAGATCTGCTTGTGCATGCACATCTGTAGGACAACCAGCAACGCTTCTATTGTCAACTTCATCTGCACTAGCACAGCCAACATTTGCAAGAGGTGAACTGGCAAGGTGCAAGCTCGAATCATCATCATCTTCAGTAGCTTTCTGCTCCCCGAACTGCGAGCTAGGTATAATATCATCTTCAAAGCGTCCAGAGTCACCTACGTCAAATTCCAAACAATCAACTCCACCACTGTTGTCCTGTGGTGGAGACACAGATGGGGAAACATGTCTTACATACTCAAAACCATGTGCATTGAAATCATCATCTCCATATTCACAATCATCTTCACCATGATCTTAAGAGGCTTGCTCCTCAGCTTGCCTGGCTTCTTCCTGTTAGAAAAATACAAAAAGAAAGGATATGATCAATTGCAAGTTTACGATAGAATAAAACATAAATAAAGTTCAGTCAATGTCAGAAAGAAGTTCAAATTTGATGATAAAAGTAGTACGCTATTAGATTTAAAAGAAGTTCAGAACAGATATCTCAGTCCAGTATTAGTTTTAATATTCACCTCAGCATCTACAGCTGACTGACCTAGAACTGTATCCTTCTGAATAGGTGATTTGACATAGCCAGATTCATCTTGCTGCGCCATTTGTCCCACAATATTAGCAGCTTGCCTTTCATATTCACCGCATAGAAGATCTTGCTTCCTGCTAATATCAGCAAATCCTTTCTGCACAAAAGATAAAGCATTCCTCAAGTTATCGAACACACTACTCTAAAAATCAGAAGCCTCTTTCATAAGCTCAACACTAGGACCATGGCCCTCGGGGAAAATACCAGCAATCCTGCTTAAACGATCAGCAGTAGATGGTACAGATCATGAAAAACATCAATTTTTTGCAGGCAATGATCAATCTCAGCAAGGTAATAAACATCTGGCACCCCATTTCTTGCTGAGGTCGATGAGGGGACCAATGGAACCTGTGAAACCTGCATTCGTTTAGGAGAACTAACTGGATGCTCACTTATGTCGTCAACTTGCTGGTCAGGATTCAAAGGGCTAGAACGCGGCTCATCTTCTAGCTAACCAAAATGTGCAGGACTAGACCGGGGCAAGAGATTTTCAACAGGCAGTGGGTAAGAGTATACAATGTCATTGTGACCTTTCCACTAAAAAACCAAAAAAAAGAAATTATCAAACATTAAACAAAACAAAATATGACATATTCTAAAAATAATGATTAAACTTAAAGTACAAAGCATAAAGACAGAAAAAGGTTCACTCAGATAGATAGTGTGGTTCACTTACCGGTAACTTCCCGGTCACATATTTTGTAAGATCACTTTTGCCATTCTTGATACGGTCATCGTAGTAGATGGCTCTCAAAGATTTTTCAAGAAGAAAATTAGCCCGTGGATTTCTGCAATCCATGATAGAGTGTTTCCTTGAATTGCATGAGTCAAGATACATATCTACAGGCACAATGCCACATCCTTCAGGGCCGGCCTGTTTGATATTGGGATCCTGATATTTCTCAGCAGCTCTTTTCAACTCATCAACAAGAACGTGGCAAAAATCCATTCTAGACATCTTGTTATAATCCATGTCAACGAGCATAACAGCTTCCCTCCCAATACGAATTGCAGAGCCGGGGCAGATAAGCTTGTTGTAAAGAATAGCAAAGAAAACCTTCACAGCTAAATCAACTTTTGTTTCATCCACAACTAATTCAGCAAGCAAGTTTCAAAGATCTTTCGTCTCAATACTAGCTGTTTTGGCAAAACCTAGTTCTGCCTTGAGCTTTCCAAGTGAATCATCATGGCCAGTATCTGATGGCCTCGGAGCTGTATCACCTCCAGCAGGAAACCCAAAGATGTGGTGCACAACATCTCTTATTACAAGCAGACTCTTGCCAGACCCACAATCTATCTTCATTGTTGTGGTATCAATCTTCTTCAATAGTAAACACATGAGAGGACGGGACACATTACCATCAAGGATCCAGTCAAACACACAACCAAAACCCGCCTCTTTAACTTTTGAACGATGAACTTCCTTGAGCAACTTGACAGCCTCGTTGATTTCACCTAACGAACAACGTACAGTCTGTTGGAACCGATCTGCGGGGCCATCATCTTCATCATCATCAACATTCTTTCCTTTACACTTCTTCTTCTTCTTCTTCTTCTTCTTCTTCTTCTTCTTCTTCTTCTTAATAACATCAACATCTTTCACAGCACCTCTCTTCCTCTTCTTAATTGGAGAACCCTAATTTTATAAAAAATAACGTCAAACAAAAAACACAAAGAATTAAAAACAAACAAAAAGGTTCAATAAGGTGTAAAAATAAAGACATAGCACCTTTCCAGCAGCAGGTACATAAGCTTCTTCAGCAAACACATCATCATCATCATTGTCTGGAACATATGTTTCATCAACAATGTGTCGACGCTTCAGAGATTTACTCCCTAATATGGATGCATGATGATCAGAAAGGTTGCTACGCAAGTTGCTACACTGTCTTGTAGAAACAATACGAGGACTCCGTCTAGGAGACCTCCCAGCAGGAATTTGTTCTGGTGATGCGCGCGAGAAACTAATCTTGGCAACGGCTAACCTAAACTTCTTCTTAGGAGAACCAGGTGTAGAACGTTCTTCTGATGACTTCGCAGGTACATCTAATGGACCACAATCTGCAATCTTCTTTCTAGATGGATACTTGCGGTGATACTTCAACAGTTTCTCATTATGTTCAGCCAACTTAGCAGCTTGTTCTTTATTGTACTTATCTAACTGAGATTGAACATTGTGTTCTTGTGTCACCTCCTCAGTACCATCAACAGATTGAGATGGTGTGTACTGCAATACTGGTGTGCACTCATCATCAGAATTATTAGGAGCATGTGAACTACCACCATCAGGAATCTTCTGCTGAAGAGGCGTGCGATCAAATATAGGACCAGATGATCTATGAACAGACTGAACACAAACACCTCCAACAATAGATGAGGCTCGCAGAGGCGTATTATCAAACACAGGACCTCCCTGAGGTGAATTACAATCAGGAAAATCTGCCTTCAAAGAATCCAATGTGTCATTAATGTACTCATCGGCTACAACAACACAAACAAAAAAGCAAAAATCAGGAAAATTATAAAAGAAAAATAGCAGTTCACATTTATAAATTAAAAAGTTCAAAATACTCATAAGGTGTTGACATATGTTTAAAATAATATATGATAGTTATTAATCCATGAAAATTTAAAAAGTCTATGTATACTATACAAAATAACAGTTCACATGAACATTATAACCAGTTCAGGGGATCAAACAAAAAATGTCCTAACATTACACATATCATATCATATCATATCATATCATATCATAAAAACAATTACCATAATATCAAAAATATTAGCACTTCGCAACGTATAAAAATGAAGATCACTATCAACAGTAATAAGAATTGACATGTAAAAAAAATTAGTTCTTGTATATATTTGAGTTCAGTTCATGAGAACACAAAAAAGTAGTTCAAAAAAACAGGTTAAAATAGTTCAGAAAACAAATGACATAAAAATCAGTAGTTAACATAAATTATGAACAACAGTCCAGAAATCCATTTTGGTAAGATTTCACATACTTAAAGGTAATCATAATGGCATAAAAAATAGTTTAGAATACATTTAACAGGGGTGCACATATACTGAACAAAAAGATAGAAACAAACGGATTAAAGAGATCAAATCAGGAAAATAAATGTACTGGAATGTTCCACATATTGCAAGTTCAGATTCTACAAACAAAAAGTTCAGATCATAACCACCTATTGACAGTTTTTACCAAATTTGGACTACTGAGAGAAACTACACAAAACAACCGAGCACATATGTTTAACATAAAAACAGTTCACATAAGTAATGAACACCAGTTCATAAACTAATAGTTAAGATGACATTACACATACATATGTGTTTAAAAAATTCATAATAAGATGGGTAATGATAGTTCACTCAGTAACAGAGTACCAGTTCAGACTACTGGTATACAATTTTGTTGAGGTGAGAAAATAGTTAAAATCATACATTACAGAACATCACTACCTTGTCGCATAGGAGAAGACGAATGATTCATAGATGAACTACCAAAGCGAATAACTGCACCGAAAAATAGAACAAACAAAAGAAAGTAGAGAAAATCAGTAACGCAAAAGAAGGAGAAAGAAAAAGGCATGCATCCTGCGAAAGAAGAATCCGCACAAAGAATAAAATGTAGTCAGAAAAGAGGAATCGCTTCTTGATCCTCCGCCGCCGACCAACCATGTTCCCTCAACCACAACACGGGTCGCCGACGGCGAGAGCAGCCTCAACAACTTCCCTTAACCCTAACAAAAAATCGGTAGAGAACTAGCACAAATCAGAAGAGATTACCAACACACAGCTACAAAAACAGCGGGAGAAACATTGGAACGGCCGTTCAACCTCTATCCCCCCAGCACCGTGGAGAACAAAGGGAGCACTCGACGCCGGCGGCGGTTTCACCCACGCCGACCTTCGCATGCTTTGGTGGGGGAGAGAGAAAGAGGTAAAGCACAAGAGGACAAGAAAAACCCACGGCTGTGGGAAGGAATGGACACTATACAAAGAGATAGCGGTGTCCACAACACATTAACAACTACCCCACCGGCACTCCATAACAACCGCTGCTAGTTTCGAAAATTGAAAAAATTAACCACTCCATATCATGTTAAAAGTAAAAAAGAAAAAGGTGAATAAATAAAAAAATTAAAAAACTAAAAATGTAATCAAGTTATTAATGACAGTGGGGGGGTCCCCCCAACCCCCCCACCCCCCCTCCACCCACCATACATATGATCTTAGAAAAAGAAAGTTCATACATACTTTTTATGAAGTTCACTCAAACCACGCAAAACAAAATGCATCTGGGTCATCTTCAACCTCAGTCCCCTGGGTCATCTTCAACCTCAGTCCCCTGGGTAGTCTTCAACCTCTGTCCTCTAGGTGGTCTTCAACATCTACATCTGCACCAGAAAAACGCGACCAAAACTACGAAATCAAGTGCCAACAATTACTCTTAGATCCGCCCCCACCCCGTCCTCCCGGCATCGCAAATCTGGACGAAGGTCTAGAGATCTGCCGCAGTAATAGAAATCACCGACCTCAAATCTAACAAAATCATAAGCTCCAATACAACAAATCGAGGTCAAAAAAGTTGGGCGGGTGAATCCGGCGACGTGAAATCCAGAAATCTGCGAAAATGAAGCCCTCGTGTATGAGGGAAGCTTCGCGCATGAATACTACAGGTCATGGAACCACATACGCATGAGTCCTTAGGTGCCTCCGCTCGCACAAAATGATGGTTCATATGCATACAAAAAAGAAGTTCACTCTTCGTGTCCGTGAAAGTTCAGAAAGGTTCCTGAATAGTTATTCAGGAACCGGTTCCTGAATAGCAGAATATATATATATTGGGTGAGACTATTCTATCATTGATGACAGAATAATATTCTGTACATCTATCCCTTATATAGGGCGTGGCGATGCCCGAACCCAAACTACCTTCATCTTCAATCTCCCGCATGCACATTCCCACGATCTCGCATGCCATTTAATTGCTTGAGCGCGCAGCCTCGGTTCCTTGCCGCTGGCGAGGTGTGCCCACGCGCCGCTCTGTTTCCTGGTAGCCGGCAAGCTGCTCCCGCAGGCCTCCTTGGTTCCCTTCCATCAGCGAGATGCTCCTGCTCCCCCTCGGTTCCCTGCCGCTGGCGAGCTGCTCCCGCTCTGCCTCGGTTCCCTGCCATCGATGAGCTGCTCCTGCTCCGCCTGGGTTCCCCGCTGCCGATGGGGTGCTCCCTCACTCCACCTCGAACTCCGCAGCCGGCGAGCTACTCTCGCACCGCCTTGATCTCGCGATGGCTTCCAGGTTCCTACTGGCGCAGTCGCATTGGAACTCCGCTCCTTACCGCAAAGAATGGTCCACGCGTGTAGCTAGCCGTTCATGTGGTATTGCACGCGCTCCTCTGTTCCCTGTCTGCGTCGATTGCATCCATTCTTGTGTGCTGGGTGCGGTCTGAATTCTTTTCTTTTGGTGAATGGTATGCTTCTAGTATGTTGTTTGACTGCCGATAGTGTCTAAACTGCTTCCGATACATTACTGAACTGAGCTACAGCTTTCTCTAGTCGAGATAAATGAAGAGAATGAATCACGACATCCTGTCCTAATTTCATGTTCTATTTGTGCTTCCACTGTCGGCCTACACTGGAATTCCTTCACGACTCAGCTGATGTGTTCTAGCCAAATTACTCGCACGATGAGTACTAACAGCGTATGTTGGATATGAATTATGAATACTTACTAGCAAAGCTAGCTAGTTTCTACCTGGATAGAACCACATACTCCGTACAAGCTAATCGGTCAGCTGAAAAAACAACTTGCGGAACACGATTTGATTTTTCTCTTCCAGTGAGCTTCTTTGGTTCTTTTTTGATTATTTCCACCCATTTGCTACTTGTCTACCGATGGAGTATTGAGGACCTTTATGTTGATTGTTTGCATAAATTGGTCTACACACAACATGCTTGTTCTTATGTTTTTTTTCTTCGAAATGGAGCATCCCTAGCCTCTGCATCAATCGATGCATACGGCGCTTTATTAAACTTATTAAAGGTTCAGCATTATTACAATTCAAGGGTCAGAAAGAGTGGATACATGAATCAGCCATCTAAAAATACATCGTGACAACTCTAGGCGAAATCTCAACATGTCAATCTTCTGTCAGCCCGCCACCCGAATCGGCTGTATATATCCTGAGCAACCGTTGCCAAACGGTTGCACCCAATATCCATGTCCCGGCGCTGCTCCGCCGCTTGGAGAAAAGACCACATATGGATCCAGTGGGTAGCCAAAGGAATAACCTGCAAAAATGATGGAAATTTTGTTTTGTTAAAGATAAAGTCGTTTCGAACATGCCATATGGTCCATAAGATTGCACAGACTCCCACTCTTATGTTAATTTTCTCTATCTTGATAATACCATTAAGCCAATTACCAAAAAGGTGTGAAATGCTTGTTGGAGGAGTAATATTAAAAGCCATATGCACAATTGTCCAAATAATCTTAGCAAAAGGGCACTCAATGAACAGATGTTGTACGTTTTCCTCTTGATCACAGAAACAATAAGTTTTACTCCCTTGCCAATTCCTTGTTCTTATGTAAAGCTTCGTTGTCTTGCTTTTTACATCTGATATAGATGCACTAGTGTGTCATCGCCTTGGTGTAATTTTCATTTCCAAGATATACCTATCATTTTTTTCATGGAAATCATACGATGATATTACACCTTTTATTCGATGATTTGCATTGTTCATCTAAGGAACAGAAAAATTGATCACTAAAATTAAAAATGAGTTAAATGGTTGAAGTTAAAAGTAAGTCGTGCAATTTGTAGCATCTAAGCAGTATATTAAAAAATAAATATCATGAAGGGAAGTACAACATTGTAGTTGTATCATCGCGAAGTATAAAGACTTAATCCGAGAAGTACACACTTCATTTCTAGAAATACAAAGACTCGCCGAACTGTAAAAAAATTATTAATGCCAGGATGTACACATGGTGATAATGGAAAGTACATACGACAACGATGGAAGTACAAAGGTTCATCTTTGGGAAGTACATAGTTCTCTGCAAAGTATTGTAAAATAATAAAATCATCCACAAAATGTAGGAAGTACATGTACAAAATATATGTCATGACGGTAAGTTTAACATTGTGATGGAGGGAAGTACACACCATTAAGAACAAGAAGTAAAGATATTCGGTTTAGGGAAATACGCGATCCCTCTTAATTTTGAATTAAAAAAATAACTACCATGATTAGAAGTACAACATTGTGAGGCAGGGAAGTACAGGCTAGTAAAATAAATAAGTATAGATATCTAGTTGAGGGAAGTACACACAGTTTCTCATAATTTTGCATGTAAAATAACGGGAAGGGAAGTACACACCAGTACGAACGAGAATTATAGATATCTAGTATAGGGAGTATGGACGGTCCCTCGTAAATATATGCAAAAAATAACTTTCATAACAGGAAGTACAACAATGTGATGACCAAAAGTACACAACAGTAAGAACAAGAAGTATGTATACTTAGTTTAGGGAAGTATACGGTCCCTCGTAATTTTGTAATGAGTCATGATGGAAAATAAAATATGATAATAGAGGGAAGTACAATATTATGATGGAGAGAAGTACAACATAATAACGGAGGGAAGTACAACATGACTAGGGAGGGAAGTACAATATTATGACGATGGAACCGAAAGAACACGGTAAAATAAACTTACCATTGTTTTAGTGAAAAGTTCTTGAAACACCGTTGGGAAGTACAAACACGTATAACAAAGAAGTACGAGATATGCATCCTAGGAAGTACGAAAACTCTGTTTTCTCGGGACGGACATATAACATGCAAATCATATCGTTTTAACCTCCGATCGCCTCTATAGTACGTACAAATGATTTGCATGGTAGAACAAAACTTTAATTTTATTACTTTTTGCTTTCCATGATGAATCAAATAGTAAAATTTCTCAATTTCAAATTGTTTACTTGCGAACAACACAAATCATACGAAGTTAAAACTATATAAATTAATCTTTAACTATAAAGAATTTGTGAAAATATTATGAACAAAAAAGTTGCGCATTTTCCATAGCTTTCCAATGGTATATCATTTGCATCATTCCGGCAAGCGGTTAAAAAACTATAGTCAAATTAAGCTACATCTTTTTGGGATATCTCTGAATTCATTATTTTAAAAATTATTAAAAAACTATGCAGAATTTCAAAAAACTTAAAATACGAAAAAGTTGCACCTGCTCCATATCTATCCAACGCCATATTATTTGCCTCATTTAGACAAATTGTTGAGAAAATCTTCTCAAATTACAGTCCGCCCATTTTTGAGTAGATCTGAATTCTAGTATTTTCAAAATTGTTCAAAAATCTTGACGAATTTGAAAAAACTTGCAGAAATAACAAAGTTGCGAAATTTCAGTAGGTTTCCAACGGCGTATCATATGCATTATTCAGATTTGTGGTTTGGAAAATAAGTTGAAAATACGTTCCAGACGTGTTTTTGAATGCTTCCGATTTTCAAAATTAAACTTAAATCATTGAAAATTTGAAAAAAGTTTCAACATGAAAAAGTTGCGGGTTTTCTGTAGCTTTTCCAACAGTATATCATTTGCATAATTCTAAGAAACAGTTTAAAAGTTCAAATAAATAGTTACGTAGATACAAACAAGCAGTTCAAAATTTGCAAATAAGCAGTACAATTCTGTTATACAAAGCAGTACAAACATATATCGTAAGCAGTACAGAATATGTACAGAATATTATTCTATCATCGATGACAGAATAGTCTCCATGTATATATATATATATATATATATATATATATATATATATATATATATTCCTATTATGAAGATCTCCATCATCGTGAAGCATGCAAGCAGCCAAAGATTTGAAGCTGTCAAAAGTTCTTCACATGCATGCAAGAAGAAGGAATTCAAGCCAAAGTGAAGGAGAATTTCCAAGACACCATCATGAAGCATCGCTCTGATACCAACAATACACAACAAAATATACAGTAAAATAAATAAATATGCGGGATAAATATGAACTATGCGTGATAATAAATTCTTTTATATTAACGATTATAAATACGTAAATTTAATATTCAGATTATAATATTATTTTTTGTATATTCTATAGGATCTTTATGGCTGTCGAGGCCAACAATTCGAGCGGGGTGTGCGCAGTGTTGTATTGTCCTACTCGGTACTCACCATATTTTTCACCATATTGCTTCAGGAGTAGCTAAGTTTATTTCCCTAAATTTCTTTAGTCAAATTTATATGGGTTGATTTCTTATCATCTTCCCAGGCAGTTCCACCCAAGGGGAACACTTCTCTACAACTAAGGTTCTCGTTCTGACGCCATACACAAGGCTTAACAGAGAACTACATGCAGAGGTTTCTCCTATAGGATCCCTAGCATAAGAACCCATCCCATATAAACATGCTAAAAAGATTAAGGGAAACACAAAACTACTTCATTTCCACAATATAGCTTACATATGGTTGTCCCTTTCGGGAAGCCCCGAAGGGTTTATACGAGAAGGAGGGATTACCTTAGCTCCTTCAGTACAACACGATTGCCTTCACTATGCAGGCTTATTATTACAAGTGGTGGTGGTGGTACTACTACTACTACTACTACTAAGCAGGGAGTTCTCGCAGGAGCTCGCTGCTGGCTGGTGTTTCTTCTGGCTACTGGTGTGTGCTTACTCTGTGTGTCCTTCTTCGCTGCGCTCATCCCGTTTTATAGGCACAAGAGAGCAGCATTCCACAGCCTTCTCCCTCCATCATTGCTTCTTCTTTCCTCTTGCTCATCATACCCCTATATTGTAGGTCTTTTTAGGCTCTCTAGGCTTCATAGCCTTTGTAGCCCTTCTTTATAGGTTAATGAGAGCATGTTGGAGAGAAATATATGTGCAGCCACCACGTTGCCATGGCTGCCAATGGAGATGACATTATCCTTATCTTCTTGTTGGATATCTTCTTATGCTTCATGATGGTGTCTTGGAAATTCTCCTTCATTTTGGCTTGAATTCCTTCTTCTTCCATGCATGTGAAGAACTTTTGACAGCTTCAAATCTTTGGCTGCTTGCATGCTTGACGATGATGGAGATCTTCATAATAGGAATATTTATTTTTATTTATTCATTAAATATTTCGAAATTATTAATTAATTTTTTTTTTGAATTTTTCAATTGTTCGGGTATAGGTCCTCCACGCCCGAATAATTGATAGTAATATCAATTCAAGTTTATTCTAATATTTGGGTCCTCCGCTCCCGATAAAAAACAAGAATACTCCTCCTCCATCTAATACAGCTCATACAAAGGGAGAATCATCAACGAAGGTAAAAGAAGAAGAAGAGTCCATGCAGACTCTAACAAATAAGGCGTGCCTTTTAAAAGGCGTGGATCCTCTGGATTCAGAGCACATACACTTGAAGGTAAATGAAAAATTTGAATAAATTGCAAAAACATGGAAAGAAGAATTAAAAGCAGAAATTTTAAAAGAATTACAAGCTGAATTTAATGAAAAATTTGAAGCATTAAAAAGAGAATATGATTCTAAATATGATCTGAATTTTTCAGACGATGACCACATGGACATCGCTGGACATGGTCAGCTCCCAGAATAAATATAGAAGCATGCAAATATTGTTGAATATAAATTGATATTGCTATCAATTTATCGGGCGCGGAGGACCCAAATATTAGAATAAACTTGAATTGATATTACTATCAATTATTCGGGCTCGGAGGACCTATACCCGAACAATTGAAAAATTCAAAAAAAAAATTAATTAATAATTTCGAAATATTTAATGAATAAAGAAAAATAAATATTCCTATTATGAAGATCTCCATCATCGTCAAGCATGCAAGCAGCCAAAGATTTGAAGCTGTCAAAAGTTCTTCACATGCATGCAAGAAGAAGGAATTCAAGCCAAAGTGAAGGAGAATTTCCAAGACACCATCCTGAAGCATAAGAAGATATCCAACAAGAAGATGAGGATAATGTCATCTCCATTGGCAGCCATGGCAACGTGGTGGCTGCACATATATTTCTCTCCAACATGCTCTCATTAACCTATAAAGAAGGGCTACAAAGGCTATGACGCCTAGAGAGCCTAAAAAGACCTACAATATAGGGGTATGATGAGCAAGAGGAAAGAAGAAGCAATAATGGAGGGAGAAGGCTGTGGAATGCTGCTCTCTTGTGCCTATAAAACGGGATGAGCGCAGCAAAGAAGGACACATAGAGTAAGCACACACCAGCAGCCAGCAGCGAGCTCCCGCGAGAACTCCCTGCTTAGTAGTAGTAGTAGTAGTACCACCACCACCACTTGTAATAATAAGCCTGCATAGTGATGGCAATCGTGTTGTACCGAAGGAGCTAAGGTAATCCCTCCTTCTCGTGTAAACCCTTCGGGGCTTCCCGAAAGCGAAAACCATATGTAAGCTATATTGTGGAAATGAAGTAGTTTCGTGTTTCCCTTAATCTTTTTAGCATGTTTATATGGGATGGGTTCTTATGCTAGGGATCCTATAGGAGAAACCTCTGCATGTAGTTCTCTGTTAAGCCTTGTGTATGGCGTCAGAACGAGAATCTTAGTTGTAGAGAAGTGTTCCCCTTGGGTGGAACTGCCTGGGAAGACGATAAGAAATCAACCCATATAAATTTGACTAAAGAAATTTAGGGAAATAAACTTAGCTACTCCTAAAGCAATATGGTGAAAAATATGGTGAGTACCGAGTAGGACAATACAACACTGCGCACACCCCGCTCGAATTGTTGGCCTCGACCGCCATAAAGATCCTGTAGAATATACAAAAAATAATATTATAATCTGAATATTAAATTTACATATTTATAATCGTTAATATAAAAGAATTTATTATCACGCATAGTTCATATTTATCCCGCATATTTATTTATTTTACTGTATATTTTGTTGTGTATTGTTGGTCGCGGAGGACCCAAATATTAGAATAAACTTGAATTGATATTACTATCAATTATTCGGGCGCGGAGGACCTATACCCGATCAATTGAAAAATTCAAAAAAAAATATTAATTAATAATTTCGAAATATTTAATGAATAAATAAAAATAAATATTCCTATTATGAAGATCTCCATCATCGTCAAGCATGCAAGCAGCCAAAGATTTGAAGCTGTCAAAAGTTCTTGACATGCATGCAAGAAGAAGGAATTCAAGCCAAAGTGAAGGAGAATTTCCAAGACACCATCATGAAGCATAAGAAGATATCCAACAAGAAGATAAGGATAATGTCATCTCCATTGGCAGCCATGGCAATGTGGTGGCTGCACATATATTTCTCTCCAACATGCTCTCATTAACCTATAAAGAAGGGCTACAAAGGCTATGAAGCCTAGAGAGCCTAAAAAGACCTACAATATAGGGGTATGATGAGCAAGAGGAAAGAAGAAGCAATAATGGAGGGAGAAGGCTGTGGAATGCTGCTCTCTCGTGCCTATAAAACGGGATGAGCGCAGCGAAGAAGGAGACACAGAGTAAGCACACACCAGCAGCCAGCAGCGAGGTCCTGTGAGAACTCCCTGCTTAGTAGTAGTAGTAGTAGTAGTAGTACCACCACCACCACTTGTAATAATAAGCCTGCATAGTGAAGGCAATCGTGTTGTACCAAAGGAGCTAAGGTAATCCCTCCTTCTCTTGTAAACCCTTCAGGGCTTCCCGAAAGGGAAAACCATATATAAGCTATATTGTGGAAATGAAGAAGTTTCTTGTTTCCCTTAATCTTTTTAGCATGTTTATATGGGATGGGTTCTTATGCTAGGAATCCTATAGGAGAAACCTCTGCATGTAGTTCTCTGTTAAGCCTTGTGTATGGCGTCAGAACGAGAACCTTAGTTGTAGAGAAGTGTTCCCCTTGGGTGGAACTGCCTGGGAAGACGATAAGAAATCAACCCATATAAATTTGACTAAAGAAATTTAGGGAAATAAACTTAGCTACTCCTGAAGCAATATGGTGAAAAATATGGTGAGTATCGAGTAGGACAATACAACACTGCGCACACCCCGCTCGAATTGTTGGTCTCGACAGCCATAAAGATCCTGTAGAATATACAAAAAATAATATTATAATCTGAATATTAAATTTACGTATTTATAATCGTTAATGTAAAAGAATTTATTATCACGCATAGTTCATATTTATCCCGCATATTTATTTATTTTACTGTATATTTTGTTGTGTATTGTTGGTATCAGAGCCAGTGTTTAATCATTGAAAGGTTAAAGTATCTGAATTTAGAAGTTAGCGCAGGTAGAATAATAAAAACTAAGGAAAATATTGATATAAGGTGTAGAATAAATCCATCTGAAGAGCATACTTGGCATATGATCACTCTAAGATTTACACATATATCTGAACCTTGCAACCATAAAACTTGTCTGTTTTACCTCATTTCTACCAGTGTTGCACCAACATTTTACATCATTTGATCCTTTGTCACAGATCAGTGCGCCAAGGCACTTAATTCTACAAGTCAGAGCAATTCAAACATCAGCTCAAGCCACCAGGAAAGGAAGAGTACATCTTGAGGAGCAAGAAAGAAGCCAACGGCAGGAGCAGGCTGCCACGGCACAAAGGGACAAGAAAAACGGAAAAGCAAGCTAGCAGCTGCCGCCACCTTTTTCCCTCTACCCCTCTACGCTGCAGCATACACTCTATCCATCTCTCACCCCATCCATCCATCTCGCCTCACAACCAATCCATCCACCACTCCACCAAAATCTTCCTCCTCCATAGTCCAACACACCGAAAACCTTCACTTTTTCCACCCACTTTTCCCTCTTCTCCTCTTCTGCAACAAGATCAGATCAACGGCGCAAGCAAGAACACCATGAACACCACCAAGAACACCTCCAAGAACGTCAAGATGGACAAGGCTCGAAGGAGCTGAAGGCCAAGCTCTTCCTCATCCCTCTTCATCCTCTGCCACGACAGCAACATCTCTGCCTTCTTCTACTTTCTCTGCCATGGCAAGCCTTCGGTGACCAACAACAACCTCTCTTTTCTCCCCCATGCTCTGTGATCTGATTTGTGTTGATCTTGCACTGTAAAACAGTTTGAACCTTGTCCTGGATCTTTGCTATGGTTTGAGTGACACACTCCATTGTAAACTCCAAGATTACTGTGATTTCTGTGTTGCATCTGCTTGATCTGTTAGGTGCAAGACTAGCCTCTGCATCTAGTCCCAAAAATGCATCCCTGCCTCACTTGCTCGTTTGTCCTTTGTTTCCTTGCCTGACAAACAAGAAACATTGGATTTGTTATGTTAAAACTTCCCTGCCTCACTTGCTCGTTTGTCCTTTGTTTCCTTGCCTGACAAACAAGAAACATTGGATTTGTTATGTTAAAACTTCCCTGCCTCACTTGCTCGTTTGTCCTTTGTTTCCTTGCCTGACAAACAAGAAACATTGGATTTGTTATGTTAAAAACTTCCAACCTAAAACCTCCTTTTATTTTCCTGTTTACAACACCAAAAACCCCACTTTTCTGCTTAGCTTCTGGAAATTAGGAAATAGTCTCATTTGTGTTGATCCCTGTGGAGACGACTAGAAAAACCCCCCTATAATCTCAGCTAGATCAAAATTGGCGCCGTTGCCGGGGATCAACTTTTGATTGTTTCCTTAGATTACAGTAGACTAAGCTGTGTAAATACTTGTTCCAATTTGCAATCTTTGATTGTCTGTTTTAATGACTTGTCTGTGATCAAGCTTAGAACTTTTATTAGGGGATTTAGTTCACTAACCCTTGATCAAGTTCTTGTCTGTGATTGTGTGTAGAACAATGATTTCATCTAATCTCCGTGGGAATTCAGTTGATGCAGTCCTCTGAAGATTCTCCACTAGCCCCATTTGATCCTGAGCCAGAGAGGACTTTGTTTGCAAGAAAGAGAGCAGCTTCTGAAGTCTCTGCTGAAGATTTGGAAACCTCTGCCTCAGATTTGGAATCGTCATCCTCAGATTTCAGCATGGGTGATAAGAAGTTGAGAGATTTGTGGATTCCCAAGGACCAGATCAGCAATGCAGATGTGATTATGCCTGCAATACAAGCAAACAACTGGGAAATCAAGCCAGCTCTGATCAATATGGTGCAACATAATCCCTTCAAAGGTTCTGCTTTGGAGAGCCCCCATGAGCATATCAGAAATTTTCTGGAGTACTGCAACACTTTGAAGCACAATGGTGTTCCTCCTGAAGCCATCAGGATGCAATTGTTTCCCTTCTCACTGTCTGGACTTGCAAAAGTTTGGTTCCACTCTCTTCCTATTCACTGCAGAGACACATGGGAACATGTTCTTCAAGCCTTCTTTGAGAGATATTTCCCTCCAACCAAAGCAGCTGAGTGCAGAGACAAGATAACAAGATTTGTGCAATATGAAGGAGAAAGCCTGTATGATACTTGGCAGAGATACCAAGGTCTCATCAGGATGTGTCCCAACCATGGCCAGGAGCAATGGCTCATCTTGCAAACCTTCTACAAGGGTTTGACAGAGCAAACCAGATCATTTGTTGACTCAGCTGCTGGAGGTGGAATCATGAACAAGACCCTTGATGAAGCTACTGAGTTGATTGAGAGCATGGCATCACACAACTTCTCCTGGACAAATGAAAGAGCTGTCCACCCCAACAATCAGCTGCAGATTCAGTCAAGTGGCCAGAATGCTTTGGAAGCCAAGTTGGAGAGTTTAACAACTCAGCTTGCCCAGCTCATGACAGAAAGAAACAGCCAAGCTTTGGTTCCTGTCAACCAAGTTACTTCTGCCTGTGCAATTTGTGGAAAAGAAGGCCATTCTCTCATGGAATGTACCTTGTCTGCACTTCCTGAAGCCATGATATCAGAGGTGAACTATGCCCAGAATCAAGGGCCATATTCCCAAAGTTACAACCCTTCTTGGAGAAACCACCCCAACCTTTCTTACAAGAGCAATAATCAGCAAAGTTACCCAGCACCAGGGCAGCAGCACTATGCCCAAGCATCCCAGCAGAGTTACCATCAGCCTGGACAACAAAATTTCAGACCCCAAGGTCAAGTGCAACACCCACAACAACAACACCACCCAGTACATCAGCAAACTACTTCATCCAGCAGTAGCAGCCAATCTGAGCTTGGAGAAATGATGAAGCTACAGAAGGAAATGTTCAGTGGAATGCAAGAAACTATGAAAATGCAATCTGAACTTTTCTACAAGACTATGCAGCAACTCACTGCTGGAATCCAGACCAACAACATTGGAAAACAAGCTGAAGGAAAACTGCCAGCCCAAACAGAGAAAAACCCAAAACAGTGTGGTGCCCTTTCCACTACTGAAGTTATTGATGCAGTCACCACTAGGAGTGGGGTGAACACTGAACCCTTACTCAAAACCCCACCAAATGTCACTTATGTTGCTCCACAGAGAAGACCCACCGTGCAGCAACAATCACCTCCAGAAATTGTTCTGCCAAGGCAGGAAAAATCTACAGGACAGCCTGCCCAGACAGAAAACCCTGCCAAGGCACAGATCTCTGCCACAGAACCAACAGAGAAGCCTTTGTTGATGAAAGTGCCATTTCCAGAGAGATTGGACAAGACCAAGGAAGAGAAGCAATACTCTAAATTCCTTGAGACCATGAAGGAAGTGCAAATCACCATCCCCATCTTGGATGCAGTGTTGCACATTCCCCTATATGCAAAGTTTTTCAAAGATCTGATCATAAGGAAGAGGACTTTGGACAGCCCTGAGTTAGTAGCCTTGACAGAAGATTGCAGTGCTGTGATCTTGAACCACATGCCCAAGAAGCTACAAGACCCTGGAAGTTTCAGCATTCCCTATGTAGTGGGAAGAAAAACCTTCACAGCCCTTTGTGACTTAGGTTCCTCTGTGAGTGTGTTACCCTCTGCTGCAAGCCAGATTCAGCAGCTGGGAACGTTGAAGCCTACCCCAATGACACTTCAACTTGCTGATAGAACCCTGAGAAAACCAATAGGAGTCCTTGAAGATGTGCCAGTCCAAGTTGGCAACTTTGCATATCCTGTGGACTTTGTTGTGCTAGAGATGGAAGACAATGCTGAATCAATGATTCTAGGCAGGCCATTCTTGGCAACTGCTGGTGCCATCATTGATGTCAAAGGTGGAACCCTCAAATTACAATTTGGATCAGAGCAAGCTGAATTCAGCATGAAACATGCCACTCATTTACCCAATGTTCCTGAACATTGCCATTCCATTGATATTGTTGAAAGAAATGTGCTAGAAACTTTGCCAGAACCTGAGCAAGAAGAGCCTGAAGCTCAAGTCTTTGTTACTGCTGAAACCACCAACGTACAGCAGCTCTGTGAAGTGAAAATTTGTGAAATTGTACCTGTGTCAAGTGCAAGACAACCAGCTCATCCAGCTCACCATTCTGTTGTGGAGCTCAAAGAATTGCCTTCCCATCTGAAATACTCATTCTTGGAGAAGGAAAAGTTACACCCTGTGATTATTAGTTCTGCCCTTTCAAGTGAGCAAGAAGAAAGTCTTCTGTCTATTCTGAAGCTGTACAAGAATGTCATTGGATATTCCATTGATGACATCATTGGCATTAGTGAGAAAGTGTGTTCTCACAGGATCCACTTAGAAGAAGGCAGCAAGCCAACAAGAGAAGGACAGAGGAGACTAAACCCTGCTATGCAAGATGTAGTAAAGAAGGAAGTTCTGAAATTGTTAAAGGCTGGAATGATATACCCCATCTCTGACAGTGAGTGGGTGAGTCCTATCCACATTGTGCCCAAGAAAGGTGGCTACACTGTTGTTGAAAATGAAGAAGGAAGGCTCATGACCACAAGACCTGTTACAGGATGGAGGATGGTGAATGACTTCAGAAAATTGAACAAAGCTACAAGAAAAGATCACTTCCCTCTGCCATTCATGGACCAGATGCTAGAGAGACTTGCTGGCCAGAGGTACTACTGCTACCTTGATGGTTACTCTGGATTTCTGCAGATTCCAATCCACCCTTCTGACCAAGACAAGACCACATTCACCTGCCCTTATGGAACCTTTGCTTACAAAAGGCTACCATTTGGCCTTTGCAACGCTCCAGGCACCTTTCAGAGATGCATGATGTCCATATTTTCTGATTACATTGAGAAGATTATGGAAGTCTTCATGGATGATTTCACTGTGTATGGAAAAGACTTCGAAGCCTGCTTGAAGAACCTCACCTTAGTCCTTCACAGATGCTCTGAGCAAAATTTGATCCTGAACTGGGAAAAATGTCACTTCCTTGTCACTGAAGGCATTGTGTTGGGCCACCTTGTGTCTGCTAGAGGAATTGAGGTGGACAAGGCAAAGGTAGATGTGATTGCCAAGCTACCCCCTCCTGAAAATGTGAAGGGAATTCAAAGCTTCCTGGGCCATGCTGGCTTTTACAGGAGGTTTATCAAGAACTTCTCCTATCTTGCCAAACCACTCACCAATCTCCTGAATCATGAAGTGAAGTTTGTGTTTGATGACACTTGTTTGCAAGCATTCAACCAATTGAAAGATGCTCTCATCACAGCCCCTGTTGTTCAACCTCCTGACTGGACACTGCCATTTGAACTTATGTGTGATGCAAGTGACTTTGCTGTTGGAGCAGTCCTTGGCCAGAGGAAAGACAAAGCTGTACATGTTATACATTATGCAAGCAAGACTTTGGATGATGCTCAGATCAATTACACCACCACAGAGAAGGAGCTGCTTGCTGTTGTGTTCTCATTTGATAAGTTTAGACCATACCTGGTTGGACACAAGTGCATTGTCTACACAGACCATGCAACAATCAGATATTTAGTGAGCAAAAAGGATGCTAAACCAAGGCTCATCAGATGGATCCTTCTGCTCCAAGAATTTGACATAGAAATTAGAGACAAGAAAGGGTCAGAGAACTCAGTTGCTGATCACTTGTCCAGAATCAACATTGATGAAAACAGAGAGATTCAAGACTTGATGCCAGGAGAACAGCTCATGGCAGTCAGTGCCACTTCACCTTGGTATGCTGACTTTGTGAACTTCCTAGCTTGTGATATTGTGCCAGCAGATCTCTCCTACCAGCAAAAGAAAAAATTCCTCCATGATGTCAAGAGTTACTATTGGGATGAACCTTTTCTGTACAAACATTGTGCTGATGGCATTGTGAGAAGGTGTGTTCCCTCTGATGAAAAAAGTGATGTGATGTTCCAATGCCATTCAGGATTGTATGGAGGACATGCTGGAGTGTTCAAGACTCAAGCCAAGATTTTGCAAGCTGGTTTCTTTTGGCCAAGTATGTTCAGAGATGTTCATGAGTACATAATGAAGTGTGATCCTTGTCAAAGAGCAGGAAAGATGTCAAAGAGAAATGAAATGCCCCAAACAGGAATCTTGGAAGTGGAATTGTTTGATGTTTGGGGAGTTGATTTTGTTGGACCCTTGCCATCTTCTCAAGGTTACAAGCATATTTTAGTTGCTGTCGACTATGTGTCAAAATGGGTTGAAGCCATTCCCACTGTTAATGCTGACGCCAAGGCAGTTTGTAGAATGTTCAAGACTGTCATTTTCCCAAGATTTGGAGTGCCAAGAGTTGTAATCAGTGATGGTGGTGCTCACTTCAATAATGACCAGTTTGAGAAGCTTCTGACCAAGTATGGAGTGAAGAATCACAGAGTGACAACTCCTTATCATCCGCAGGCCAATGGCCAAGTGGAGTTGTCAAACAGGGAAATCAAGCAAATTTTGGAGAAAGTTGTGTCCAAGACCAGAGGAGATTGGTCAATGAAATTGCCCGACACTTTGTGGGCTTACAGGACAGCATACAAGACACCCATTGGCATGTCACCTTTCAGAATTGTCTATGGCAAGGCTTGCCATCTGCCAGTCGAATTGGAGCACAGAGCGCATTGGGCAATCAGGAAGCTGAACTTGGACATTAGCAAAGCAGGAAACATGAGGAAACTGCAGTTGTGTGAGCTTGAAGAGCTCAGGAATGATTCCTATGAAAGTGCAAAGATTTACAAGGAGAAGACCAAGAAATGGCATGACTCCCACATTCTGAGAAGGGAATTCAAGGAAGGGCAGTCAGTGCTGGTGTATGATTCCAAGTTACACTTATTCTCTGGAAAGTTCAAGTCCAGATGGTTTGGCCCTTGTGTTATCAAGAAAGATCTAGGCCATGGTGCCTTTGAGGTTTATAGCTCAGCTGAGGGAACATTCAAAGTAAATGGCCAGAGGTTGAAGCACTACAGGATTGGAGATTTGATTGAAAACCAAGTTGAAGAAGATGATGAACCAGAGGATGGCTCCAATGCATCCTCTACTCATGCAAACCAGTGATGATGAAGCTATAGTCAAGCTAGTGACTGTAAACAAGCTCTCTTCCAGGAGGAAACCTGGTATCCCTTGTATCATATATTTCCCTTTCACCTTTTTATGTTTTTGCCTTGTGTGTTTGTTTCTTTTTGTTGTTTCAGTGAGAACTTGGATATGGAGAAAGATTGCTGTTGATTGTCAAGGCAGAGAAGCAGGAAAACCACCAGGTGAACACTTTCCATTTCCACACATTTGTTAAAATCTGAATCAGAATATACTATACTGTTGGTTGATCTTGTGTGAAAGTACTTTGTTAAGGAATGAATCAATTTCGCTTGCTTGGACCTGAAAATATCACTTTGCATGCTATGAAGAACTTTGCTTTGAATCTGCTTATAACTCTTGCAAATGCTTTGTTCAGAGCCTAGTTCCACTTTAGAACTTTTGTATGGCTTTACTCAAAGAACCTGTGAAACATCAGTATATTTGTTAATTGCCCTAAGAATGAAGTTCATGATCCATTTTTTAGCCCCTAACCAATTGCATCTGTTGCATTTTTTGCATTAGCAAACATGATCTCTGGATTGTGATTTGTGAAGCACTAACATACTAACATACTAACATATTAACAGAAAGGAAAAAGTTTAGCATTAGCAACCATGATCTCTGGATTGTGGTGTGTGAAGCACTAACCTGAAAATGCTAAGTAAAACTTGTTGTAAATACCCAAAGCACTAGCACCTATGATCCTGGGATTGTAGTGTGTGAAGCACTAACTAAGTTGACCCATCAAGCTAAGTTACTAACTGACTAACTTGTCTATGCATTAGCCTATTATGTTCCTGGGAACTGTAATAGGTGAAGCACTAATTTTGCATTACATATTGGGCTATGTACTGGATCTTGAGTTTTCAATTTCAGAGTTAATTACTTTATACTCATGTGTCCATGTTGTTTGATCTAGACATACCCAAATTCTCTTGTGAAACTTGTTTTTGAATCGGCAATTGCAAGATTTATCTGCATTGAGTCAGTAATGTCCCTCATCATGCTCTGTTACATTTTGTTTGGTACAATGCACCATTCTTTACTTGAGGACAAGCAAAGGTTTTGGTCTGGGGGTTTTGATCACTCTAAGATTTACACATATATCTGAACCTTGCAACCATAAAACTTGTCTGTTTTACCTCATTTCTACCAGTGTTGCACCAACATTTTACATCATTTGATCCTTTGTCACAGATCAGTGCGCCAAGGCACTTAATTCTACAAGTCAGAGCAATTCAAACATCAGCTCAAGCCACCAGGAAAGGAAGAGTACATCTTGAGGAGCAAGAAAGAAGCCAATGGCAGGAGCAGGCTGCCACGGCACAAAGGGACAAGAAAAACGGAAAAGCAAGCTAGCAGCTGCCGCCACCTTTTTCCCTCTACCCCTCTACGCTGCAGCATACACTCCATCCATCTCTCACCCCATCCATCCATCTCGCCTCACAACCAATCCATCCACCACTCCACCAAAATCTTCCTCCTCCATAGTCCAACACACCGAAAACCTTCACTTTTTCCACCCACTTTTCCCTCTTCTCCTCTTCTGCAACAAGATCAGATCAACGGCGCAAGCAAGAACACCATGAACACCACCAAGAACACCTCCAAGAACGTCAAGATGGACAAGGCTCGAAGGAGCTGAAGGCCAAGCTCTTCCTCATCCCTCTTCATCCTCTGCCACGACAGCAACATCTCTGCCTTCTTCTACTTTCTCTGCCACGGCAAGCCTTCGGTGACCAACAACAACCTCTCTTTTCTCCCCCATGCTCTGTGATCTGATTTGTGTTGATCTTGCACTGTAAAACAGTTTGAACCTTGTCCTGGATCTTTGCTATGGTTTGAGTGACACACTCCATTGTAAACTCCAAGATTACTGTGATTTCTGTGTTGCATCTGCTTGATCTGTTAGGTGCAAGACTAGCCTCTGCATCTAGTCCCAAAAATGCATCCCTGCCTCACTTGCTCGTTTGTCCTTTGTTTCCTTGCCTGACAAACAAGAAACATTGGATTTGTTATGTTAAAACTTCCCTGCCTCACTTGCTCGTTTGTCCTTTGTTTCCTTGCCTGACAAACAAGAAACATTGGATTTGTTATGTTAAAACTTCCCTGCCTCACTTGCTCGTTTGTCCTTTGTTTCCTTGCCTGACAAACAAGAAACATTGGATTTGTTATGTTAAAAACTTCCAACCTAAAACCTCCTTTTATTTTCCTGTTTACAACACCAAAAACCCCACTTTTCTGCTTAGCTTCTGGAAATTAGGAAATAGTCTCATTTGTGTTGATCCCTGTGGAGACGACTAGAAAAACCCCCCTATAATCTCAGCTAGATCAGCATACTACACATAGCCAGCTAAATATAATTGTTGATCTCATATATAACTTTTTCATATCTTGGGGAAAAAGATAAGATATATTAGATCAGAAGTTTGAAAGTTTATTGAAAGAACACAATAAGCTTGCAGAAAAATATTCAGGTTTGAATAATAAAATTGATATAGCCTTGCATAAGCTAGAAGAAGCAAAGGCAAGACAGAATACAGTTTGCAGAAATAACGATTACATTAAAGAAGAAGTACAATCCATTGGAAAAAATATAGAGCATAGTTTAAATAAGAAGAAAGACTTGTTGTCAGGGTCCACAACAAGGCAAGATCATATTCTAGAAATTAAAGAATTGGTGCAAGAGGTAAAAACTCTGATCCTCTCATAATTTGCATGTCCAAATATAACAAAGCATTAAGCGAAGTAGCCAAATATTTAACACCTCCTATTGGTTTCTCCAATTACGACTCACCAAAAGAAGACTCTAAAATTTTAATAAAGCAAAATAATACAATCATCCAGTTATTAATCCAAGTCTTAGAGAAATTAAATAGAGAACAAGGTAACAAAGAAATTGTGTTAGCATCATCTGGTGTCGTAATATCATCGAAGAATATCAACTCAGAAAAATGGACATATCTAAAAGCCTCAATAGAAGAGACAAAGGTCTCCAAGTAGTAAGGCAAGATTCGAGACCCCTAACAATGATGAATAGAATTTCATGCAGCAGAAATGATGACATTGATAATTTAGAAGAAGTTATAGACCTAGATAGAGATCTAGAAAGATATCAAAAAGATACATTAAGGAAAATAAGACCACAACAAGTTTATCATATGGGCATATTTGAAAGTAGAAGCAGTCTATATAGAATTTCTAGAGAAATTGAGTTAAGTGTGTTAACTCATCCTGTAGACCTAAGAATTGTGAGTAAGAATATTGAAAATGAACTTAAATATAGTGGTTATAAATACATTCATCAAGGTATGTATATCATAGGAGTTAAAGGCATGACAAGAAAGAAATTAGGAGCGAAGGTTCTAATAACATTACTAGATAAAAGATGGGGATCAGTAGATAAAGCTTCATTAGGCTTTATGGAAGGTGATATGATTGAAAATAGGCTAATAACCTACATAGCCCCAGATTTAATGATGCCCGTAAAAGAATTTATAGATAAAATGAGTTTTGGATTCCGGACTAAAGGATATGAAGATTTTAGAGGAACAAACTTGTTAGTAAGCATAGAATTTATAGGAAGGCTCACTAACAAAAGCAGCTCTAGATACAGAGTAAATGTAAATGACGTAATTGAAAGCATGCAGTCAAAAGGTATAAAGTTTATGAGTCCTCTTAAAATTAGTTCTGAAGAAAGAGTAGGAGAAGAGTGGAATATTGGAGAATTAATAGAAAAGAAAGAACTAAAACTACCTGAAACCTACATTAGCTATCAAAATTGTGAAGGAAGTAATAGCATTAGGTTCACAAATTATAAAGCCGCATCCTTAGATGACACATAATTTCTAATGTCAGAATCTGAATTTAGTGATAATAGGTGCAAAGGTGCGACAGAATGCATGGAAAGGGCAAATCTAGACAATGAAATAACTCACTGGGAAGGAAAATTAAAACATATAGAATGGGAATATAATAATTCTATGATAAAAGATTGGCCTAAGATCCGAGAAAAAGAATTATTTTTCATTAGAGAAATTTCAAGACTTAAAAAATTAAGAAGTGACAAAAATAATACTGCTAGCAGTTCAGTTATGATAAAAAATATGGTTGAGCCCAAAGACAAAGGTAAAAATGTTAATATCAACCAAAGTCATAAGGATAGAGTTATAGATGAAGATGAGCAATGGGACATAAACAATAAATTGCTATTAGAAAGTTATGAAGAAGAAGAAAAAATAGTAAACGAAATACTAGAAGAAGATATAGACTACGATGAGTCTGAAGCATATGATGATTTTATAAACTCCCGAGATGAGGTAGGGTTACATAATTTAGAAAATGCAATGGAAGCCATGGAAGTTGAAAATAGTAAGAGAAAAAGAACTGCATATTGTGATAGTTCAGTAAAACAAGAAGGAGAAAGAGAGAGAGCAACCAGACCAGCTGGAAGATGGCCTCCAGAAAAAGAAGACTTTCAACCAACCTACATTCCAGGACAATACAAGCATATGGGTTCTAAAAGAAGAGATTTTGAAAGGCCAGTGCAATTTCAAAATTATAGGAATGATGGTGCAATATTAAACTTAGCAGCTCATGATCCTGCAGATTGGCCAAATATAATTAGCATATGGAAAAGCCTAATAGTTCAAAAATATATACAAAACCAACATAATATAGGAAATAAGGTAGAAGACATGCTAACATATCTTGAAACATTTTTAGGAGAATCCGTAAAAGTTTTATGGGAACAATGGGTAGAGACATATCCAAATAATTACGAAGAATTAAAAAGGGCTGGAAGTAACCCAAATAATTTTGCTAACATTATATCAAATATGATCACAGCAGAAGACCCAGAATTAGGAAATACAGCATTACAAAACAAAAGATTGAGAGAAATAGAAAAATTAACTTTAACTAGTTGGAAAGGGATAAAAGAATTCTCTCAACGTTATTTATATAATGCTACCACTGCTAAACAAGGTTACAATAAAGGTGTCGTCGAAAGATATTTTAACAAATTACCTGAGCCTTTAGGATCAACAATATTTGAAGAATATAAGAAAGAAACAGAAGGTTTCATCATGAATATATCCCAAGCCATAACCTTTGTATTTAAACATTTAAGAAAAGTTTGCACAAGTATACAAGCACAACGATCTATGAAGAGATCAGATTACAATTTCTGCAATAATATTGTCCAAATTCCATTAACATATGGAGAAGATAGGCATAGGAATAAAAAATATTATAAACCTCAAAGGAGAGATAATAGAAATTTTAGGACAAAAAGAAGATATTTCTTAAGAAGGTCAGATAATAGAGCCCCTTTCTTACATAAGAGAAATGTAAGAAGATATAATCCCAGAAAAACATATGATAGTACATGCAGGTGTTTTATATGTAACTCACCTGATCATCTAAGCAAAACTTGTCCCAATAAAGATCAGAAAAGATATTCTAGTAAATTAGAAGCGCAAGAAAGAGTACTAATCATAGATAGTGTCAATGAAAACATATTAGTATGTGATGATGAAATAAAAGATGATGAGTCAATATATTCAATCATAGAAACAGATGAAGTAGAAAATGAGACAAGAGAAGAAGAATCAAGTGAAGATGAGATAGACTTAATAGAAGAACTAGCAGGATTAAAAATTGAAATGATGAATCAAGTAGATTGTGAGCATGATTGGATTAGAGGTAAAGGAGACTATTATATAAAATGTGCCTTTTGCATATACTACCCAAGCCAAGAAAATAGGTCAACTTGTAGTATATGTTTAAGACAAGCATGTTCTTCTTGTTTGAAAGCTAAAAATCAAAGTTGGAGACTAGAAATAGAATATGAACCAGAAGATCGAGTACTATCAAGTAGAGTTAGAAATCTAGAAAATAGGATAAATAAACTAGAAGCAGAATTAGAAGAAATAAATTATAAGTTACAAAATAATAATAATGGTGTTATATGTCAAGAAGATAATACAGCCAAAAATACTGAATTAAAAGATCAAATGGTAATTGTAAGAGAAAGTAAAGGAGATAGGCATATACAATTAAAAGATGCTATAACAAGCTTTGGGAATAAATATATAGTACGCCTACCATTTAAGGAAGTACTAGGAATACGGATTCCAGTTAAAATAATTTTAAAGCCAAACATTTCTTACAAAATATTAGCATTATTAGATACAGGTTGCACTAAGAACATAATTTATGACAAGTATTTTGCAAGATGCCCTGAAATAGTTAAAACAATAGATGATAATAAAGCCGAAGTATCCACAGACATGTCAGGAATAAAGAAAATACATAATCAACTAGCATATAACATCGAATCATACATAAATGGAACCAAATACATAATAGATGAAATTACAATCAGAGATTTATCTGTAATAAGTGATGATATGATATTAGGATTAAGGTTTTTACAACAATCCCTGCAAACCACTATTATACATGAAGAAGGAGTTACATTCATCCCACACCAAGATAATGTTCCATACATATCTGAGGTACGAAAACAAAGAAAATCCTTGCAAAATGTAGAAATATCTAAGCTGGAAGATGAGGGTAGCACTAGTATAGACCCTCTTGAAATCTGCAATGAAGAAGATCTTAGTGATAGTATAGAAGAATATCATATAGAAAATACATGCATCAAGTGCATAGGGTTACAATCTTTCTCACCCAATTGTTATAGAGATATAAAATCAAAAAATGATATAGACAAGATTGTGCGAAGGCTAGAAGATATACAAATCATTGGAGAAATACCAATGAAACATTGGGATAAGAATGCTATAGTATGCAGAATAAATATTATAAACCCTGATTACATAATTAAGTCAGGACCTATAGAAGCTACTCCCAAAGATATAGAAGAATTCAAAATGCATATTGAAGAATTACTGAAATTAAGGGCAATAAGAGAAAGTAGAAGCCCTCATAGATCCGCAGCCTTTATAGTTAGAAATTGAAGGGTTTCGCAGCATAGTAAATCAAAAAATTTCCTATGGAGCGAACAAGAAAGCCAAGATCTAATCTAGGAGATGTAATCAACGAGAGAGGTAGATGAGATCTTCATACCCTTGAAGATATCGCACAGCGGAAACGTTCAACAGAACGTGGTTGACGTAGTCGTACTCGTCGTCTCCTCCTCGCGATCCGATCCGATTCTACGCCGCAAGTGGCGGCGCCTCCGAGAGTTGCACACGTGCGGTGCAGCGACGTCTCCTCCTTCCTTGGTCCAGCAAGTATGGTAGAGAGATAGATTGGATCAGCAGCACGACGGCGTGGTGCTTATGGTGGAGAGTTTCTGCGGCAGGGCTTCGCCTACGCACAGTCGCGAGAGAGAGAGGTGGAGGGGCAGCAATTGGCCGGAGGCTAGGGTTGGAGTCAGAGGGGGCTGCGCCCTGCCCCCCCTTATAAGGGGGGCAGGCCGGCTGCCTTGGCCCCTCCTCCAAGCCTAGGGCGCCGGCCAGGGGGGGAAGAGTAGGGGGCAAGTCTTCGCCCCCCTTCTGGAAGGTTCCCCTAGGGTTTCCCCTAGGGCTGGCCGGCTGGGCCTTTAGGTCCTTGTGTGCCTGGCCCAAAGTGGCCAGGGCACTTCCCCTTAGGCCCACGCAGGCCTCCGACAAGTGGGCCCACGTTGGTCCCACTCCGGAACCTTCTAGAACCTTCCGGTACAATACCGATAAACTCCGAAACGATTCCGGAATCCAAAAACTGCTTTCCTTTATATGAATCTTATTCTCCGGACCATTCCGGAACCTCTCGTGATGTCCTGGATCTCATCCGAGACTCCGAACTAAAACTCATAAACCAATTATCCATTCTATCCTAGCGTCGATGCACGTTAAGTGTGTGACCCTACGGGTTCGAGAATATGCAGACATGATCTTCTATCAATAATCAACAGCGGGATCTGGAAACCCATATTGACTCCCACATATTCATCGATGATCATATCAGATGAACCACGATGTCAGGATTCAATTAATCCCGTATATGTATTCCCTTCGTCTCACGATATTTTACTCGCCCGAGATTTGATCGTCGGTATCATCATACCTAGTTCAATCTCGTTCACAGCAAGTACTTTACTCATTCCGTAATCCGATATCACTTCATGATTAACTCCTTAACCATATGCTTGCAAGCGGTGTTGATATCGATTACCGAGTGGGCCCGAAGTATATCTCTCCGACTTGGGAGGGACAAATTCCATCTCGATACATACAACCCAACAAGTACTTTCCGATCACCTGAGAGACACCTTTATTATCACCCTCACATAGGATGATGTTTGATGACTTCAAAGCTTTCTTCCGATACTAGGGAGTTGTATTATCTCATGGTCTAAGGAATACAATACTTGACATAAGAAAAAGCTTCGCAAAGATGAACACGATGACACGATCTAATTGCTCTGCTTTATTTGGGTCTGTCCATCACACCATTCTCCTAATGATATGATCTCATTATTAATTGACAACTCATGTCTATGGTTAGGAAACCTTAACCATCATTAATCAATGAGCTAGTCCATAGAGGCGTACTAGGGACACGGTGTTGTTCATAAACCACACAAGTATTAAAGTTTCCGCTTAATACAATTCTAGCATGGAATATAAACATTATCATGAACAAGAATTATAATAATAACATCTTTATTATTGCCTCTAGGGCATAATTCCAACAGTCTCCCACTTGCACTAGAGTTAATAATCTAGTTTACATCTGGCAACAATCTAACACCCATGGCATTAAGGTGCTGATCATGTTTTGCTCGTGGAAGAGGTTTAGTCAACGGATCTGCGACATTCAGATCCATATGTACTTTGCTAATCTTCAGATCTCCATCTGATATATAATCTCGAATTATATGGAAACGGCGGTTGATGTGCTTGGTTTTTGGATGATATCTTGGTTCCTTAGCCAGTGCTATGGCGCCAGTGTTGTCGCACAATATCTCCAGTGGGTCCAAGGCATTTGGAACCACACCAAGCTCAGTGATGATGTTTCTGATCCAAACTCCTTCGCATGATGCTTCCGAAGCAGCCATGTATTCCGCTTCTGTTGTAGATCCCGCAATCACGCTTTGCTTGCAGCTTCTCCAGCTCACAGCTCCACCATTCAAAATATAAACGTATCCTGTCTGAGATTTAGAATCATCCGGGTCGGTGTCGAAGCTAGCGTCGACGTAACCTTTTACGACGAGCTCCTCGTCACCTCCATAGACCAAGAACATTTCTTTAGTCCTATTTAAATACTTTAGGATGTTCTTTACGGCTGTCCAGTGTTCCACTCCTGGATCACTTTGGTATCTGCTCGTCAAACTAAGAGCATTGGACACATCCGGTCTAGTACATAGCATGGCATACATGATAGAACCTATGGCCGAGGCATATGGCACTTTGCTCATAGTTTCTCTATCTTTTACCGTAGCTGGACACTGAGCCTTGCTCAATATCTTACCTGACAACATGGGCAATGAACCTTTCTTTGCTTTATCCATTCTGAACCTCTTCAGAACTTTGTCCAGGTATGTACTTTGGCTTAAAGCTATTAGGCGTCTTTCTCTATCTCTATAGATTTTGATGCCTAATATATAAGCAGCTTCCCCTAGGTCTTTCATTGAAAAACATTTATTCAAATAACTCTTCACATCGTTAAGCATATCGATGTCATTTCCAATAATCAATATGTCATCCACATATAGTACTAAAAATGTCACCGAGCTCCCACTCACTTTCTTGTAGATACAAGCTTCGTAGCAATTTGGAACAAATCCAAAACTCTTGATCACTTGATCAAAACGAAGGTTCCAACTCCGAGATGCTTGCTTCAGTCCATAAATGGAACGCTGAAGTTTGCACACCTTATTAGCATCCTTAGGATCGACAAAACCTTCGGGCTGCATCATATACAACTCTTCATCAATGTTGCCATTGAGGAACGCAGTCTTGACATCCATCTGCCATATTTCATAATCATGAAATGCAGCAATTGCTAATAAAATCCGAATGGACTTAAACATCGCTACGGGAGAGAAAGTCTCATCGTAGTCAACACCTTGAACTTGCCGAAAACCTTTTGCGACAAGCCGAGCTTTATAGACAGTAACATTACCATCCGCGTCCGTTTTCTTCTTGAAAATCCATTTGCACTCAACGGCCTTACGGTCGCTCGGAGGGTCCACCAAAGTCCACACTTGGTTTTCGCTCATGGATCCCAATTCGGATTTCATGGCCTCTAGCCATTTCTCAGAGTCTGGGCTCATCATCGCTTCCTCATAGTTCGCAGGTTCACTGTTGTCTAACAACAAGACGGTTAAGACAGGGTTGCCGTACCATTCAGGAGTGGCACGTGACCTTGTCGACCTGTGAAGTTTAGTAGTAGCATCGTTCGAAGTTTCATGATCTTTATCATTAGCTTCCTCTCTTGTTGGTGCAGGCGGCGCCGGAACAATTTCGGGTGCTGCGCTACTCTCCAACTCGAGAGAAGGTTCAATAACCTCGTCTAGCTCTACCTTCCTCCCACTCACTTCTTTCGAGAGAAACTCCTTCTCAAGAAAGGATCCGTTCTTTGCAACAAACACTTTGCCTTCGGATCTGTGGTAGAAGGTATACCCAATTGTTTCCTTAGGGTATCCTATGAAGATGCATTTTTCCGCTTTGGGTTCGAGCTTGTCCGGCATCAACTTCTTGACGTAAGCTTCGCATCCCCAAACTTTAAGAAACGACAGCTTAGGTTTAGCACCAAACCATAGTTCATACGGTGTCGTCTCAACGGATTTAGATGGTGCCCTATTTAAAGTGAATGCAGCGGTTTCTAATGCATAACCCCAAAATGATAACGGCAAATCTGTAAGAGACATCATCGATCGCACCATATCTAATAGAGTTCGATTCCGGCGTTCAGACACACCATTGCGCTGTGGTGTTCCGGGTGGCGTGAGTTGCGAAACGATTCCGCTTGCTTTAAGATGCGTGAGAAAATCATAACTCAAATACTCACCTCCACGATCGGATCGCAGAAATTTAATTTTCCTGTTACGATGGTTTTCCACTTCGTTCTGAAATTCTTTGAACTTTTCAAATGTTTCAGATTTATGTTTCATTAAATAGATATACCCATATCTACTTAAATCATCAGTAAAAGTGAGAAAATAGCGATATCCACCGCGCGTCGAAACACTCATTGGTCCGCACACATCGGTATGTATGATTTCCAATAAGTCCGTTGCTCGCTCCATTATACCGGAGAACGGGGTTTTGATCATCTTGCCCATGAGGCACGGTTCGCACGTGTCAAATGATTCAAAATCAAGAGACTCCAAAAGTCCATCAGAATGGAGTTTCTTCATGCGTTTTACACCAATATGACCTAGACGGCAGTGCCACAAATAAGTTGGATTATCACTATCTACTTTGCATCTTTTAGCCTCAATGTTATGGATGTGTGTTTCATTGCTTTCGAGATTCAGAAGAAATAAACCATTCACAACAGGTGCATGACCATAAAAGATGTTATTCATATAAATAGAACAACCATTATTCTCAGATTTAAATGAATAACCGTCTTGCAATAAACACGATCCAGATATAATGTTCATGCTCAACGCAGGCACATAATAACACTTATTAAGGTTTAAAACTAATCCCGAAGGTAAAACTAAGGAGAGCGTGCCGACGGCCATCACATCAACTTTTGATCCATTGCCAACGCGCATCGTCACCTCATCCCTTGCTAGCCACCGTCTATTCCGTAGCTCCTGTTTCGAGTTACAAATATTAGCAACTGAACCAGTATCATATACCCAGGCACTACAACGAGCGCTAGTAAGGTAGACATCAATAACATGTATATCAAATATACCTTTGATGGTGCCAGCCTTCTTGTCCGCTAAGTACTTCGGACAGTTGCGCTTCCAGTGACCCTTGACCTTGCAATAGAAGCACTCAGTGTCCGGCTTAGGTCCAGACTTGAGCTTCTTCTCAACAGGGGCAACGCGTTTGCCGCTACCTTTCTTGAAGGATCCCTTTGCACCCTTAGCTTTCTTAAAGCTAGTGGTCTTGTTGACCATCAACACATGATTGTCTTTCTTGATATCCACCTCCGCAGCTTTCAGCTTAGCGAAGAGCTCAGTGATCGTATCAGTGGAACCAATTTGATTGTGAGTAACTACAAAGCCTTTGTAGCTAGGAGGGAGTGATTGCAGAACTCTGTCAATCTTGAGCTCCTCTGGAATCTTGCAGTCCAGTTGCTCAAGGCGTTGAGTGTAGCCCGACATCTTAATGGCGTGCTCACTAACGGAACTCCCTTCCTCCATCTTGCAGTTAAAGAACTTCTCAGAGATCTCATATCTCTCAGAACGGGCTTGAGTCTGAAACATGGTTTTCAGTTCCTCAAGTATCTCATAAGGCCCGCGGTACTTCTCAAAACGATTTTGAAGTTCCGGTTCCATAGAAAACAACATGGTACTCATAATCGCATCGCAATCATCTCTGCGAGCATTGAAGTCAGCAAGTTCTTCAGTTTTCGCAGTTGCAGCAGGGGTGTCACCTAGCACTTTGTCAAGTACATAGGCTTTTTGTCCGCCAGCGAGAATGATTCTCAGATTGCGGAACCAGTTGGTGAAGTTAGACCCATTGTTCTTAAGCTTTTCTTTCTCAGCAAAAACGTTGAAGTTGAAGTTGGACTTAGCCATTTGATCTACAACATTGCAAGTACAATTTAGACTATGTTCATGATAACTAGTTCAACTTAATCAAATTACTAGATGAACTCCCACTAAATTCAACATCCCTCAAGTTGTTTAGTGAACACGATCCAAATTCACCACACCTAATCCGATCTTCACGAGAAGAGATGTGGTTTCAATGGTGGACAACTAAGTGTCGATCATATCATTCATATGACTCATGTTTAACCTTTCGGTTCGTGTGTTCGGAGGCCATGTCTGTACATGCTAGGCTCGTCAAGTCAAACCCAAGTATTTCCGCGTGTGCAAAACTGGCTTGCACCCGTTGTATGTGAACGTAGAGTTTATAGCACCCGATCATCACGAGGTGCTTGAAAACGACGAACTTTCGCAACGGTGCATACGAGGGGAGAACACAATTTTATCTTGATCTTTAAGTGAGGAATCAACTTATAATGCTACCGTCGCGATCTAAGCATAATAAGATACATAAAAAGATAAACATCACATGCATATAATTTTATGTGACATGGTATAGCCAATCTCGCGCCATGATCTCCATCTTGTGCGCGCCGGCATGATCTCCATCACTCCACCATGATTGCCTCCACCACGAATAGCAACTACAACTATTGCTAACTACTTAGCGATAAAGTAAAGCTATTACATGGCGTATAAGAAGTTGACACGCAGGTCATACACAATTATAAAGACAACCATATGGCTCCTGCCGGTTGTGAACTCATCGACATGCAAGTCGTGAAAGATTACAAAACATGATCATGGCATACATCTCAATTCATACACATCATGTCTTGGGCCATACCATATCACAAAACACTCCCTGCAAAAACAAGTTAGACACCTCTACTTTGTTGTTGCATGTTTTACGTGGCTTATGGGAGTAGCAAGTTAAGAACGATTCTTACCTACGGAAAGCCACAACGGTGATATTATGGTTGCTAACATCCGATGTAAGTCCCATGACTACTATAGTGAGAGAAACTGGCATCCACCAGCCGCATGTGTGGAACAAGCCACACGTCAAGTGCGGAGCCAGTCTCGCGAACGCGGTCGCGTAAAGTTGGCCTGGACCGCTTCGATCTCACTATACCGCGCCATAAGAAATACATAACAAGAGGTTTGCAACAGAAAACATCAACGCCCGCAACAAGCATGTTGCGTTCTACTCGTGAAACACATCTACTCATAGATCTAGCTCTGATACCACTGAAGGGTTTCGCAGCATAGTAAATCAAAAATTTTCCTACAGAGCGAACAAGAAAGCCAAGATCTAATCTAGGAGATGTAATCAACGAGAGAGGTAGATGTGATCTTCATACCCTTGAAGATATCGCACAGCGGAAACGTTCAACAGAACGTGGTTGACGTAGTCGTACTCGCCGTCTCCTCCTCGCGATCCGATCCGATTCTACGCCGCAAGTGGCGGCGCCTCCGAGAGTTGCACACGTGCGGTGCAGCGACGTCTCCTCCTTCCTTGGTCCAGCAAGTATGGTGGAGAGATAGATTGGATCAGCAGCACGCCGGCGTGGTGCTTATGGTGGAGAGTTTCTGCGGCAGGGCTTCGCCTACGCACAGTCGCGAGAGAGAGAGAGGTGGAGGGGCAGCAATTGGCCGGAGGCTAGGGTTGGAGTCAGAGGGGGCTGCGCCCTGCCCCCCCTTATATGGGGGGCAGGCCGGCTGCCTTGGCCCCTCCTCCAAGCCTAGGGCGGCGGCCAGGGGGGGAAGAGTAGGGGGCAAGTCTTCCCCCCCCCTTCTGGAAGGTTCCCCTAGGGTTTCCCCTAGGGCTGGCCGGCTGGGCCTTTGGGGCCTTGTGCGCCTGGCCCAAAGTGGCCAGGGCACTTCCCCTTAGGCCCACGCAGGCCTCCGACAAGTGGGCCCACATTGGTCCCACTTCGGAACCTTCTAGAACCTTCCGGTACAATACCGATAAACTCCGAAATGATTCCGGAATCCAAAAACTGCTTTCCTTTATATGAATCTTATTCTCCGGACCATTCCGGAACCTCTCGTGATGTCCTGGATCTCATCCGAGACTCCGAACTAAAACTCATAAACCAATTATCCATTCTATCCTAGCGTCGATGCACGTTAAGTGTGTGACCCTACGGGTTCGAGAATATGCAGACATGATCTTCTATCAATAATCAACAGCGGGATCTGGAAACCCATATTGACTCCCACATATTCATCGATGATCATATCAGATGAACCACGATGTCAGGATTCAATTAATCCCGTATATGTATTCCCTTCATCTCACGATATTTTACTCGCCCGAGATTTGATCGTCGGTATCATCATACCTAGTTCAATCTCGTTCACAGCAAGTACTTTACTCGTTCCGTAATCCGATATCACTTCATGATTAACTCCTTAACCATATGCTTGCAAGCGGTGTTGATATCGATTACCGAGTGGGCCCGAAGTATATCTCTCCGACTTGGGAGGGACAAATTCCATCTCGATACATACAACCCAACAAGTACTTTCCGATCACCTGAGAGACACCTTTATTATCACCCTCACATAGGATGATGTTTGATGACTTCAAAGCTTTCTTCCGATACTAGGGAGTTGTATTATCTCATGGTCTAAGGAATACAATACTTGACATAAGAAAAAGCTTCGCAAAGATGAACACGATGACACGATCTAATTGCTCTGCTTTATTTGGGTCTGTCCATCACACCATTCTCCTAATGATATGATCTCATTATTAATTGACAACTCATGTCTATGGTTAGGAAACCTTAACCATCATTAATCAATGAGCTAGTCCATAGAGGCGTACTAGGGACACGGTGTTGTTCATAAACCACACAAGTATTAAAGTTTCCGCTTAATACAATTCTAGCATGGAATATAAACATTATCATGAACAAGAATTATAATAATAACATCTTTATTATTGCCTCTAGGGCATAATTCCAACAGAAATCATGCTGAAGAAGTTAGAGGCAAGTCTAGAATGGTTATTAATTACAAAAGACTTAATGATAATACCATAGATGATGCATATATTATACCAAATAAGCAAGAATGGATTAACAGAATACAAGGAAGCAAATATTTCTCAAAGTTTGATTTAAAGGCCGGTTTTTGGCAAGTAAAAATGGCCGAAGAATCTATTCCATGGACAGCATTTACATGTCCTCAAGGTCATTATGAATGGCTAGTTATGCCTTTAGGGTTAAAAAATGCGCCTACATTATTTCAAAGAAAAATGCAAAATATATTCAATGAGAATCAAGCATTCATATTAGTCTATGTAGATGACTTGTTAGTCTTCTCAAAGACTTATAAAGAGCATATTGCACACCTTGAAGTTTTTTTTAGAAAGGTAGAACAAAATGGGTTAATATTATCTAAAAAGAAAATGGAAATTTGCAAAGAGAAAATTAATTTCCTTGGCCATGAAATAGGAGAAGGAAAAATATATTTGCAAGAGCATATAGCTAAGAAAATATTACAATTTCCTGATGCCATGAATGATAAAAAGGTTTTACAACAATTTTTAGGAATTGTAAACTACGCAAGAAACTATATAGATAACTTAGCAAAGATTGCTGGACCATTATATGCTAAATTAAGAAAGAATGGTCAGAAATATTTTAATTCTGAAGACATAAAATTAGTTCAGGCTATTAAAGAAAAGGTTAAAAACTTGAAACCCTTAGAATTACCATTAGAAGAAAATTATTTCATAATTGAAACAGATGCATCTAAGGTAGGATGGGGTGCTATATTAAAGCAAAAGCCTAATAAATATTCTCCAAAGGCAGAAGAAAAAACATGTAGATATGCCTCAGGGAGTTATAAGTTAAAAACTGTGAATAATATTGATAGACAAATTCTTGCAGTAGTCCATGCCATAAACACATTTAGATTATATTTAGGGTTTAAGGAATTTACAGTACGAACAGATTGTGAAGCAATATGTAGATATTACAATCAAATCAATAGTAAGAAAAGTTCTACTAGAAGATGGGTTTTATTTGAAGATATCATAACTGGGAATGGTTATAAAGTAGTTTTTGAGCATATTAAAGGAAAGGACAATTGCTTACCTGATATATTCTCTCGTGCATCAATTTTGCAGAAATGAAGAGAGGAATACTCCCTAACGGGACATAAGTATTTACATTTGGAATCGATAATACATTGAGAATATTCCCTCCAAATACATTCAAATTCAAGGCAAAGGGACATATCATCCTAGATGAAATTCAAGAATGTATATTGGACAATTTTTGGTTCCAATACAACAATAAAAGAGAAGAGAAGGGATATTTGTTATCCATTCTGAATAGCCTTGCAGAATATTTTAACATTATGAATAAAAATTTACCGAAGTCAGCAAGAATTCAAACGCATGAAATAATATCAGTATATGTCTTATTTGATGGAAGTAAACCAGGCATATATACAGAATTTGAAAAAATAGCAAACCAAAAAGTTCAAGCAAGAAAGAAGGGAGAAGATTTAACAAGGAAAAAATATATAGATATCAATGAAGCTTTAAAATATGCAAAAGATATCACTGGAGAAGACTTCTACATAGACCCTAAAGCAAAGGAATATATTGAGAAAGTTAAAGGAAAAAACAAGAATACTCCTCCTCCACCTAATACAACTCATACAAAGGGAGAATCATCAATGAAGGTAAAAGAAGAAGAAGAGTCCCTGCAGACTCTAACATATAAGGCATGCCTTTTAAAAGGCGTGGATCCTCTAGATTCAGAGCACATAGACTTGAAGGTAAATGAAAAATTTGCACAAATTGCAAAAACATGGAAAGAAGAATTAAAAGCAGATATTTTAAAAGAATTACAAGCTAAATTTAATGAAAAATTTGAAGCATTAAACAGAGAATATGATTCTAAATATGATCTGAATTTTTCAAACGATGACCACATGGACATCGCTGGACATGGTCAGCTCCCAGAATAAATATAGAAGCATGCAAATATTGTTGAATATGAATTGATATTGCTATCAATTTATCGGGCGCGGAGGACCCAAATATTAAATAAACTTGAATTGATATTACTATCAATTATTCGGGCGCGGAGGACCTATACCCGAACAATTGAAAAATTCAAAATAAAAATTAATTAATAATTTCAAAATATTTAATGAATAAATAAAAATAAATATTCCTATTATGAAGATCTCCATCATCGTCAAGCATGCAAGCAGCCAAAGATTTGAAGCTGTCAAAAGTTCTTCACATGCATGCAAGAAGAAGGAATTCAAGCCAAAGTGAAGGAGAATTTCCAAGACACCATCATGAAGCATAAGAAGATATCCAACAAGAAGATAAGGATAGTGTCATCTCCATTGGCAGCCATGGCAACGTGGTGGCTGCACATATATTTCTCTCCAACATGCTCTCATTAACCTATAAAGAAGGGCTACAAAGGCTATGAAGCCTAGAGAGCCTAAAAAGACCTACAATATAGGGGTATGATGAGCAAGAGGAAAGAAGAAGCAATAATGGAGGGAGAAGGCTGTGGAATGCTGCTCTCTCGTGCCTATAAAATGGGATGAGCGCAGCGAAGAAGGACACACAGAGTAAGCACACACCAGCAGCCAGAAGAAACACCAACCAGCAGCGAGCTCCTGCGAGAGCTCCCTGCTTAGTAGTAGTAGTACCACCACCACCACTTGTAATAATAAGCCTGCATAGTGAAGGCAATCGTGTTGTACCGAAGGAGCTAAGGTAATCCCTCCTTCCCGTGTAAACCCTTCGGGGCTTCCCGAAAGGGAAAACCATATGTAAGCTATATTGTGGAAATGAAGTAGTTTCATGTTTCCCTTAATCTTTTTAGCATGTTTATATGGGATGGGTTCTTATGCTAGGGATCCTATAGGAGAAACCTCTGCATGTAGTTCTCTGTTAAGCCTTGTGTATGGCATCAGAACGAGAACCTTAGTTGTAGAGAAGTGTTCCCCTTGGGTGGAGCTGCCTGGGAAGACGATAAGAAATCAACCCATATAAATTTGATTAAAGAAATTTAGGGAAATAAACTTAGCTACTCCTAAAGCAATATGGTGAAAAATATGGTGAGTATCGAGTAGGACAATACAACACTGCGCACACCCCGCTCGAATTGTTGGCCTCGACAGCCATAAAGATCCTGTAGAATATACAAAAAATAATATTATAATCTGAATATTAAATTTACGTATTTATAATCGTTAATATAAAAGAATTTATTATCACGCATAGTTCATATTTATCCCGCATATTTATTTATTTTACTGTATATTTTGTTGTGTATTTATATAGCCCAGCTATTCTACAACCGGTTGTAGATTAAAGATCTACAACTGATTCTGAACTTTCTTGTACATGTGCTTAAACTTCTCGCTATAGTAGCTTGAACTTCTCGCTATTGTACATGCAATTTACATGTTTTGATTATAATTTTTGAACCGTTTATCGGATTTACACAAATGATATATCGTTGGAAAGCTTATCAAATTCCGAAACTTTTATGTTTTGGAAGTTTTCTGAAATTCTATATATTTTTAAAGTTATTAAAAAAACTATTAATCAGATTTTCGCGACCATTTGTATTTTCGGAGATTATTTTTATCGCGGTTTTCATACCGTTCATCGGAATGATGCTTATGATATACCGTTGGATTCGTAAGGAAATTGCGAAACTTATTCATTTTAAGTATTTTTCGAAATTCTGGATGATTTAAAAGTAATTTTAAATATGGTAAAAAACTATTTCACAGATTTTCTATTTTCGGACACTATTTTGACTGGCATTTTCAAACCGTTTATCCGATTGATGCAAATGATATGGCATTAGAAAGCTATAGATTAGGCGCAACTTTTTCATATTGATCATTTTTGCAGATTTTTTACCATTTAAGAGCAGTTTTGAATATAGTTGATTCGGATTTCCATATTTCTCGATTTTGCATGAACTGTTTTTGCAATTACTTCTAAATGACTAATCGGAATGAAGTAAATGATATACCGTTCGAAAGATATTAAAATTGCGCAACTTTTTTGTCAAGGTGATGTTTCCAAATTTTGCAAGGTTTAGGAATCATTTTAAAAAATAGTAAATAATAGAAATGACGCCCATATGCGAGCGATTTGAATTTGGTATGGCTATGGTGGTTGAGTGGGGGCATGACGCCCTGTACAAGTGAAAGTAGACTCATATCATTGTATATGAAGTATTTATATGGTTTACTTGTGCAACGGGAACATATAGAAACGATTTTAATGGGTAGGATTTCCGCTTGGAAAAAAACAGAGTACTTGAACTGCTTCTCACATGCGGTTGAACTGCTCTGGATGTGTAACTGAACTTATTTTGTGATTAAATTGAATGTTGACAAAATTTAACTTTTTAATTTCTTGCAATCGAACTTTCCTCTTGTTCAAAGTAAACTTATGCTTAGAATAAACATAAATTTCCATAGTGGTAAAAAAGAAATCTGACAAAAGTGAAAATTCTAGCGTGTTTAAGGTGAATTGATGCATTTAGTGCATCCGTTGCATTCCTGAACTGTCTCGTCAGTGCGCCTGAACTGCCCTGAGTCATACCTATAGGTCACTTTCTCTGAACTGCCGCGTTAGTGCACCTGAACTGCCGAGTCAAGTTGCTGAACTGCATCGTTGGTGCGGCTGAACTTCTTGAAGTTTCGCTAGCCTGTACTTCCCTCGTTTGTACGCCTGAACTTCCTGGAGTTGCGGTCCTGAACTTTTTGAGCTAGTGCAACTGAACTTCTTGGAGACGCGTACCGCGGTCGAGTTTTCTAAACTGTCTTGTTAGTGCACTTGAACTTCCCGAAGTTCGCCCACCTGTACTTTCCTCGTTAGTGCGCCTGAACTTCCCATAGTAGCGTTCCTGAACTTCCGCGCTAGTACAGCTGAACTGCTTTGAGTCGCGTATCACGGTTGAGTTTTCTAAAATGCCTTGTTAGTACACCTGAACTACCTCTAGCCACCACCTGCACTTCCCTCATAAGGCCACCTGAACTGTCTTGAGTAGCGCACTTGAACTTCTTTGGTTAGCGCTCTTGAACTGCCCGTGGTGGTAAAAAATAATTTCGATTTAAATAGAAAATTTAGCATATTTAAGCTGAACTGCCGTGTTTGGTGCGCCTGAACTTATATCACTCGCGCTCTTGAACTGCCCGTAGTGGTAAAAATTAAATATGATTTAAATAAAAATTCTTGCATATTCAAGGTAAACTGTCGCGTTTGGTGCGCCTGAACTTCGCCCACTCACGCTTCTGAACTATCCATGGTAGTAAAAATTAAATCCAATTTTAGATAAAATTTGTAACATGTTTAAGGTGAACTGCCATGTTTGGTGCGCCTAAACTTCCCCCTTTCGCGCTCCTGAATTGCTTGTAGTGCTAAAAATTAAATATTTTTTCTCTATAATTATCACACAAACATATTTTAATTGTTAAAATGCTTCCCAAAATTTTGTCACCAGTTTTTAATTTGCAACCGAAAATTTTAAGGTAGCTCTCATAGGCATTACAACACGCATCTCGCAGTTACTGAAAAGAGGAAATGGCACACAGGGCCTCGATCAGTGGTGTGGCTTGAACTGCGGTCGTCGACTAGGCGGAAGGCCAGTGGAGGGCCGGTGGTCTGCATCCACGCAGGTGAGAAAGGAAACGAAAACGGCGACTGCCGCTAGCAGGGCCGGGGCGGCGCACGGATAAGGCGGACGGGGCGGCGCGGGGGGCGGGGACACGGCTGCCGGGGCGGCGCCGGGACCAGGCTGCTGCGGCAGCGCGGGGTCACGGAATTCGGGGAGGCGCGGGGACGCGGCCGCCGGGGCGGTGTGGGGACGCGGCGTCCGGGGAGGCGCGCGGACACGGCGGCCGGGGATAGGCGCTCGGACGAAGCCTCCCGGCGGCAGTGCGGTAGCAGATGAGAGCGGCCTCCTGTCGGCGGCTAGGGGAGCAGGAGGGCGGCGGCCTCCCGGTGGAGGTGCAGCGAGCAGAGGGGCGTGGCCTCCCCGGCTTCCCGCACTGGTGCAGGCAGCAGGAGTAGCGCGGCCTCCCGTCGCCGTCGCGGGAAGAAGGTGGGGTGGGATCGCTAGAGGTCGGGGTAGGGTTCGGTTAGGAAGAGATAAGGCCGGTTCGGCTTTTTTCCAGTGGAATCACCTCTATATAGGGACAATCGGTTGTAGATTCTTAGTCTACAACCGGTTTTATAATAGATCTACCCTATATATATATAGGTAAAATAACCAGGGCACCAAGGTTCTTGGGCACCATGCTCAATACGTACAAAATACGTGATGTTTTGTACATACCCTGAGGTATCTATGATTTTTACATATCTAGTAGACATGAATGGGGTATGTATACCCTAGGTATGGTGTTTTTTTGGCATATATACCTTGGGTATATAAAAAATATGTATATATACGTAATCTGGGTAAATATATATTGGGTATGTATATCCTTGGTATACGTATCTTGGGTATGCATATCTTGGATATGTATGAGTTGGGTATATGTATCTTGGGTATGTATATCCTTGGGTATGCATAATTATAAGCAAAACGTATGTATTTGAGGCATGTATATCTAAGATACGTATACCCAACTCATACATACCCAAGATATGCATACCCAAGATACATATACCCGGGATACACATACCCAATATATACATACCCAGATTACGTATATATATGTATTTTTTACATACTCAAGGTATACATGCCAAAAAAACACCATACCTAGGGTATACATACCCCATTTATGTCTACTAGATATGTATAAATTATACATACCTCGGGGTATATACAAAACATCACGTATTTTGTACGTATTGAGCATGGTGCCCAGGCACCTTGGTGCCCTGGTTATTTTACCTATAGATATAGATATAAAGTTGATGGGATTTAGAGCTCCACCAGCCCTGCCATGTCAGCGTACACTGTTCATGTGAACGGTACAATCCTACAATTTAGTTAACATTACGGACGCTGACAGCTCAAACAGCTTACGTTAATTTTTACCAATAATTTTTCTGTAATTAATTTTTGGCTGAAGGATTTAGAGCTCTCACAAAGCTCCACGTTCACGTTCATTGTTTACGTGAACAGTACCAGTGGATGAAAAGTAATTTCTGTGATTTGGACCCTTAGATCTTCATCTGACTGCTCAAACAGCTTACGTTAATTTTTACCAATAATTTTTTTGTAATTAATTTTCGGTACAATCATCGGCGCTTCAATAATGTCGCGGGCAACGAAAACAACCCATTGTGGAAATTTTCTTGCAGTACATTTTTCCATAGTAGTTTTCTAATAAATACATGATAAAATTATTCTTTATTTGTCCTATCTATATTACCAATAATTTCTTGACAATATTTTTTCGATGGTGCACTTTCGGTAATTTTCCGATGGTAACTTCTTTATACAAACCTTAGTGCCGACAACAATTTACCAACGGTAATTATCCAACACTAATCCTTCGGTGGCGCGAATTTATTGATGCTAATTTCCTAGAAGAGTTCATTCAATAGTGTAAATTACCTAATTCTACAATAGCTTTGGGATCATCAGTGATTCTTTAATGATATCATGTATAGCCAAAACTGCCCACTAAATTAATTTTTGACGTAAATTTTTCCGCAGTGGTTTCTAAATATAGTATGAACAGTGCTTAAGATTTCCTAGCTGTGATTTTTTGATACAAACCAGATCATGTAGTAAGTTCACAATGGTATACTCATCAATGGTTCTTTAATGATGATGCACAATTTTCCGCTGATAATTTTTTGACATCATTTTTGATGTTTCACCCACGGTAATTCTTCAATAGTAACTTTCAACACAAACATTCAGTACCGACAATAATTTATCAATGATAATTACCCAGTGCTAATCTTTGAGCGGTGCATAATTCATTGATGGTTATTTCCTAGCAGAGTTCGTTCAGTGGTGCAAATTGTCTTCTTTTACACAAGCTTTGGGGTTCTCCTACGGATAAGTTCGATAACCAAAATACTCCACCACTACATAATGCCACTATCTTCTTCTACGGATCGGCTAAAGTTTTTCTAAAAATAATTTCTTGCCATTCATTCCTCGGCAGTTATTTAATGGGAATAATTCACTATCCATGGCCTCATTTTAAGTGGGGAATATTTCTATAGTATCTTCAGAAAAATATACGCACTCAATCGTTTCGTTTTCTTCTTCTGCAGTACATTAGTCTACTTTTACCAGTGGAAATACTACTATTTACTTTAAAAATGTGTTGCACCGTTCAACGTCTATTTTATTCAAAAAATAACAATGCATATTTCAAAAAATACTTGATTTTCATCATCTCTTTTATTCGGCAAACATACAACTGCAGTCTTCTAAAATGATTTCTGAAAATACTTTGATATTCATCTCAGCATTTACTGTAAAAATATATTAGCTCTTCAAACTCAGAGCGGTGAAGGAAAAGTAATTAAAACTACCTTTGAAGAAACCGGCTCTGCCTGTCATCTATTGCCTCTTAAGCCATGCTCACTCCGGGCACTACAACAGCCCCACTTCGAACACTGCACCTGCATTGTAGTACTACTTCCATACAGCCGTCTCTTTTCCATGATCACTCAGTGATTTTTGTTCATACTACCCTTCTTTTTCATCGCTTCACGACCATTTACACGGGCACGATAAAATATTTCCAAACCACAAGGGGATCACAGACACTTCCAGCATTCCTATCTATACATATATAAAAGACAACCAAAAAACAAACTCTAACCACTAACTACTTCTACTATAAGATTGGCATGACGGGCACAAAATTTTCATTTGGGCTTCACCAGTTTAAAAGGTAGATATGAAATTGGTCAAAATACGCACTCAAAAGAATATCGAGATTCTCCTACGGTAACTTTGAGAAGATTTTTGTTTTAAGCTTCAATTTTTAAAATATAGGTACGCAGAGGCTAAAAAAAGAACACTCCAAATAAGTAAATACTTCAACCCGTGTAATTCACTCCACCGGTAATTTTGGCTATAATTATCTGATAGTATTTTCCAACGGGGCATCAACAAAAACACTCTAAATGAATAATAAACTACTACAAATAACACCACGGGCGCGGCATGCCGCCGCGGCAAATTTCCTAGTATATATATATATATATATATATATAGAAACGCTATTCAGCACCCAGGACACAGAATAGTTATTATGCACCCAACGTAATTTTACGTTGTTATAACTAATAATTTTATATTTGTATACTAATAATTACATTTGTATTGACTCATAACAAAAAAAATTGATATAAAAAACATAGTGTATGAGTCATTACAGTGTAAAATAACACAAAAATACATATTTTACGTCATATTTTTTTTACAACATGTAAATAATTTTTTACGTTATTTTTATTTTTTTCTTATGTTCTACTCGAGTTTCGAAGTAAGTCAAAATACGTATTTTACCTCCGCTATTCTGCAACCGGTTGCAGAATCGCTATTCTGCAACCCCCCCTCTCAGCCACCCTGAAATAAATCCGACTGATTGAACTTCATTTTTTGCTAAATGTGAACTTCATTCGTAAACTTCAAGCAACCCCCAACGTGAAATTTTTAAGCGGACCGGGGGGGTTGGGGGGGGGGACCCCCCCATATTTGTTCAGACATTTTGTTATGTGGGTCATTAACTGGCGCATTAACTGGCGCAGGAGTTCTGTCTGAGCCAACCCCCTCTTTCCCAAAACCGTCCTCCCTCCCGCGCCGTCGATGGAACCACCGATCCTGCGCGTCATCTCCATCCCCTTATCCTCCCCATCCGCGTGCTCTTCCCCCCACATTCAGCGGTTGTGTGCCCTGGCGCAACTTTTTTGCAGTTGGGTTCTGCTCGGAGGGTGCGTATCCGCGGGGTTTCTCCGCTGCCATTTTCGTTCTCGTCGTCGGCGGGCGATTTATTTAGGTTTTTATCTTCTTCCTCGCGGCTACATCTTCCTATCCCGCTTTAATCTCTGCTCTGAATCCGGTATATCGCCCTTGCTGTGTCTGTAACTCCATGCGCCCTTACTTTCTTCAGGTTTAGGTTTTCCCTTCCAGATCTGTTCTTCGAGGTTATCTCTACAATCCGATGGACCCCCACCTGACGGCAGGTGATATGTCCTTCCTCCTATCTACCTTTTCTTACAATTTTTACTAGTGAAATGTAATTTCTCTTTTCTGTATCTAGGGTTTGTTTCTTTTTTTGCTTATGTGTTGTTGTGCCTGCAAACTGATTGTTTTGTTTGTTCAATTACCCCCGAGAACACAATGTGTGTTGTTGTTCGATATATGCAATTTGTTCTCTATGTTTTTCATTTTTAAACTAGATGTGAACTGCAGTTACTAGTTTTGTGAACTGCAATTACTTTTTTTGATACTATGGTTTTTATGTGTTTTTGTGTGCTTGCATGCTGGTAGTTAATATGTTCAATTACCCCCTTTAAACACCATGTGTGTAGTTGTTTCAATATGCAATGTTATTTGTTGTGTGATTCATATATACTATTTGTGAACTGCAGATGTGATTTATGTTCTTCATATCTTTTCCATGAGATCCTGGTGTTGGTGTGTTATTGTTTTCTTTTGTACTATGTGTTCTTTTTTGTGTGTATCTGAACTTTAAATTATGTATATTATGAACTTCATTCTTCTTTTATTTTTGTTACATACATTTTTGGGTGCTTTTTCTGTGTTGATCCCATGTTATCTTTTCATATAATGTGTTTTTTTGCTGACTGTGAACTTGAAATCTTTTATATAGTGAACTTCAGTTTTACTGTTCGATCTGTTCATTATATAATTTGTGTTAACTATTCCTTTTTTCTGGCAGTTTTTATGTTTTCTTTTTTAATGTGTTTTTGTGTGCCTGCATGCTGGTATTTAGTATGTTTCAATTACCCCCTTGAACACTATGTGTGTAGTTGTTTTCAATATGCACTGTTTTCTGTGTGTTTTCATATATTTTACTAGTTGCGGACCGTGGTTTTGTTTTCATATATACTAGTTGCTGTATGTGTTGTTTTGTGCCTGCAAACTTATTGTTTTGTTTTATTCAATTACCCTGTGAAAACACAATTTTTTTCATTTTTAAACTATATATGAACTGCAGTTACTTGTTTTGTGAACTTCAGTTACTAGTTTTTTGAACTGCATTTTCTCCTTTTCTGTTTATATGGTTTATATGTGTTTTTTTGTGTGCCTACATGATGGTAGTTAGTATGTTCAATTACCCCCTTTTTTAAACACTATGTGTGTATTTGTTTTCAATATGCAATGTTATTGTTGTGTGTTTCATATATACTAGTTGTGAACTGCGGGTGTGATTTTTGTTCTTCATATCTTTTCCATGAGATCCTGGTGTTGGTGTGTTTTATTTTTTATGTTTGTACTATGATTTTCTTTTTGTGTGTATCTGAACTTTGAATTCTGTATATTATGAACTTCATTCTTCTTATATTTGTTACATACATTTTTTTGGGTGCTTTTTTCTATGTTGATCCCATGTTAACCTTTCTTATAATGTTTTTTTGCTAAATGTGAAATTGAAATCTTTATATAGTGAACTTCAACTCTAACCATTTTTTAATGTTTTTGTAGGTGAAGCTGATGAGACCATTCGAAATACGCTGGATATGCTAAATGTGGAGTACCCCATGGGGGATCTTGATTCAGTCAATGCAGCACCACATTCTACTGATGCGCAATCTGGACCCCCAGTTTACGATGAAACTCCTATGGCTGAGCGACCGCATGTCACTATTCCTGTTTCTGAATCTGTCAAATGGCCAGCTTGTCCTATTTTTGACTCCACACCCGTGCGTCAGGACATTCGGAAAGCAGACAATGCAGTGTGTTCTCCTGTTTTTGATTCCACTCTAGTTTGGCAAGACACACAGTCGCAATCTATTGATGGAACTGAAGAGGTTACTCAGGAGCACATGGTCGCAGAGCAGATTGCCAATTACAATGCACAGCATGCATCCAGGGTTTCAAAGTTTAAGGAAAACTTGTTTACTTATTACAGAAAAAAGGCTTCCAAATCGAAGAAAGCGGATGGTAGTTCTGCATGTGATACTCCCAAGTTGGATGCTGTTGTCGATAATGCTGAATCACCTTGCGTTCAGCCTAGTTCAAATGATCCGTTGGAGGCTCCATGTCCCAAGAGGAAGAGGATTGGGGTTATTATGAGGAAGGCAGCACCTGGTGAGCCTCTTCTCCATCCCCATCTCGTCGTAGTCCTCGATTTGTTGCAAATGAGACTGCTGTTGGATCTTCTTCCAAAGTTTCAACCCCTGGCAAGTCAAATCTTGGCAAACGCAGACGTGTTAGTGATGAAACTTATGTCCCTGACGCTGCCAATGTTGCTACTGTCGATGACGAAGACGATGACGAAGATGATGACTTTGAACCCCCTGCAGTCGAGGTGCGTGTTTTCCCTTTTTTTACTGAATGTTTTCCATTGTGACCTTCGAAACCGATACCTTCTGAACTTCTCACTTTTATCGTTTGTTTTTTGTTTTGTTTTCTTGCCCTTTTTAAGGTTAAAAGGAAGCTTGCCCAGAAATCTCCTGTAAAGAATAAAAAGCCCGGAGTCGTTAAGAAACCGGTAGGGTGTAAGAAGAAGACTAACATAGATGGAGAGGCTGAAAAGAAGCGTTTTCAGCAGACTGTTCGGTGTTCTATTGGTGAAGTGATCATAGCTGCAAAGATGTTAAAGCAACCTCACAGGGACAAGGTTTCAGAGGCTGGTTTTGGTTGTGTTTTCCAGTGGGTTCTGCAGGGTAATATTGCACGTGTCCTGATGTGCCACCTGATGATGATCATTGACCCTTCTACCATGAAGTTACAGTGTGGTCCTGGTAAAGTCCTTGATGTAAATAGAGATGCTGTTCATCAGGTATTTGGGTTTCCAATGGGAGGCATCACTGCTCCAAGGCCTACAGATTCCGGGCACGATGAATCTCTGGCTGTCCTCAGGGAGGAGCTTGGCTTTGAAAAAAAGGCTAGCATCGATACAAAGGACCTGCGGAAGCTATTAGAGAAACTAGTTGCAGACGACACCAAGGTTGACTTAGCAGTAAAGGTTTTCTTTGCCATTCTTTACAATAAGTTAATGTGCCCTGGCTCGGCAGTACGCATTGGTAGGGAAGCTGCCATGCTGTTAGAAATGGATTACAAAAAGATGGCGCAGATGGACTTCTGCCAGTTAGTTGTTGATGAGTTAAAGCGGGCTGCTATCAAGTACCAAGATAGATCAATCCTTCAGGCAGGTCTAGAAGGTTGCTGTTTGCTCCCCACAGTCATGTATCTTGATAGTTGCTACTCGCGCAAATATTCTGTGATGCACATACAGACACCTCGTGCAAACTACTTGTATGAAAAACCTATGAGGGATGTTTTTCTACTTGACATGGTGAAGCACGGTGGATACGAGTTGTCAGATTACAGGTTTGGGAAACTGGGGGTAAGTTTTCTATACATTAAGTAGTGAACAACATGACACATTCATGTGGCTTGCATTCCATTTACATAGTGAACTTCAATTTTTATGGCATCTTTTTTATGGAACTTCATTTTTTATATGAGTAAACAATTGATAGAATAACTATTTTTGTTAGTATATTTGATTTTGAACTTCATGTTTTTGATGTGTGATGCACTGCATTGTTAGCAATTTTTAGCACTTTGTTCACTTTCATTGTTACTGTTTTGAACTTCAACTTCCAATGTCATTTATATCCTGGGTTTTTTTGGGAACTTGACATTGTTGAAGTAGTTAACTTCAGATATATGTGTATTTGAACTTCATCATTTTTTCATAATAGTTTAGCTTTTTTGTTGTTTTCGTGCACTTCATACCATTATATTTTTTCTAACTTTTGTTGTTAACTGTTAGTTGACTTCAAAAATATATATCTCTTTCTTGTTTTTGGGGAGTAGCACACGTGATTTAAATGAGCTTTTTTAAATGCCTGCGAACCTCACAATTGTATATAGTGAACTTCATACCGAATTAATTGTGAACTTCAGTTTGTTTTGTTATTCTTTTTATCATGCTAATTTTTTTTATAAATGTGATGGTTAACTAAATGTTTCATTTATAATATGGTTTTTTTTGTGAACTTGACATTGTTAACTGTTAGTTGACTTCAAAAAATATATATCTCTTTCTTGTTTTTGGGCAGTAGCACATGTGATTTAAATGAGCTTTTATAAATGCCTGCGAACCTCACAATTGTATATAGTGAACTTCATACAGAATTAATTGTGAACTTCAGTTTGTTTTGTTATTCTTTTTATCATGCTAATTTTTTTATAGGTTTATTTGATACGAGTTATTGTTTTCTCATTATTCAGCTCGTTTGCTTTTGTTTTTTCAGTGGAAAGGCCGTAATGATATTGTTTATTCATACCGTATTGCTGCTGAGGAACTTTTGATGGATCGCAGCAAAAAAAGCCCTACTCGGTCGTCTCGGCTCAACAAAAATGCTGTGCCCATTGATGCTCCGAATGAAATGCTAAACCTTACTCAAGCAGTAGCTGTTAATCTGGCACCAAAGTTTCAGCCGGCTGCTAGTTCTGGAGGCTCCAAAGATGTTCCTGCAATCGAAGAGCTCTCATGTTTACTACAAAAAGCAGAAGCTCTTAGTCGGAAAATCCCAACAACATCTGAACGCTTGAGCTGTGTTCTTAGTATTTTTCCTCCTGGCCATGGTCCAAGTGCCGAAGCCGTGAATGATCTGTCAAAACACGACAATATCATTCTTGATAATCTGAGGACTGCTTTAGCCTGTACGCGAGCTGGCTTCATGGAATTCGGCGTGAAGCAGGATTCTGTTTGCAGGGAGTATGAAAGGGAAGCTCATAGTATAGAAGAGCAGATAAGGGAGCATGAGTTTCCTGTTGGTGATGTTGGTGTTAACATTGGGTCAAGCAGCATCAGATGCCAATGTACATGTTTTTTCTGCATGCATATATATTTGTTTTTTGTTTTTTTTGTCTGATTCTGATGATAACTTCTATACATGTTTGCAGGAAGAGGCCAGAGTAGCTGAGGAAACAGCTTCACAGGACTCTGACGAAGACATTGACGAGGCAAATGAGTTCATTGTTAAGCCACGTGCGCCAGTTCCTGAATCTCCGCCGATCGATGATAGTAAAGATTCAGGGGGCAAAGCTGGCGATGAGTTTGTTGGAAATGAAGAAATTTTACATGAAGAGTGTCTGGTGGAGCAGAAACAAAATGATGATGTCGATGCCATATTGAGTGTGCCCGGCAACACCCTGTCTGAAGATGCGTATGGTGAAGCAGGTACTGATAAGCTTGGAAACGTTCATTTTGGCGGGTCATCATCAGGAGGTGATTGCGACGGTGGAAATGCTGACATTCTTCAGAAAGAAGTCTCTCCTATTCAGCGCAAGCCTAGCTCAACTGGTGAAGACGATTTGCCGTTTGATCAAGCACATGGTGGTTCATCTCCTGCAGATACTTGCAATGATCTGCAAGATGATTCACTACCATGTTCTGCTACTATTTCCACTAATCCTGTCATGTTGGGGCTTACTGCAAATTTGGATCATTGTGATGAATGTGCTGGCAGGGAAGATGGCAGCATCATCATTTCCTCGGGAGACATTGAAGACGTCAATATCTCTGCAACTCCAGTAGACACGCAGGATTCGCAGGGAAACCCCACTAAAAGCCTATGCAAGGACATGTGAACTTGAAGTTTCTGCCCCTCTATCTGGGTCATTTCTGTCCATATGCATATTGTTCTTACCTACCTTTTTTAACGTTCGGGATGTGCGTCGGGGGGCGGGGGTGGAACTCAATCTATGTAATATATAATGTGTACTGAATCCTTTTGTGTTTTAATAATATGTGTGTGTGTGGGGGGGGGGGGGGTGTTGTGGACTGCATTACCTACCTCATGTGGGTTTCTTTTTATTTGTTTTTTTGCAAAGTGAACTTCAGTTTTTTGTCAACACTAGTACTGATGTGAACTTCTTTTCTTCTTGTGTTCTTTCCTTTTCTTTTTTATATAGTGTCAAGTGATTTTTCAACTCCTCCTCTATCTGAGCAACCGATGATGCTGAAAATCAAAGATGTGTACAACCAAGTTATTAGATTAAGACTGGATCCTACCAAAAGGGATGTGGAGCTCTTCAGGAATGATTATTGTGGATGCACAATTGGTCATGTTGGTGAAGCTTTCAAACCCACTGGATACTTGTGCTCGTTCACTGCTACGGTGGGAACATACATGCTTGGACAAAAGTATAAGAATTCTGACAAGTTTGTGGTGCCATCCTCTGCCTGTGTAAGTGTTTCTTTTTTATGTGATGGCTACTGTTTTATTTTTATCACATTTTTATTAGTGAACTGCATTTATTTGATGTTGAGAACTTCAATTACTTCAGGTGTTTAACTTCATATCTGTCTGTTACCTTTTTCACAATAGTGTTCAATTTTCGAAGGAAATTTGCTTGCCCGTTCTGTTAGGCGCATATTCAGTGTTGATGCTGAAGAAAGAATTGATAAGAAATCTCTGGTAAGTTTCTTTTTTTAATGTTTGTTGTTAACTTTTTCTTGTTTTTTGTTGTCTGATTCTGATATTTTTTTTGCTCAATTTTAGATTCTATTCGCTACGTTCGATCCACCTGATCCTTCCTTCATCAACACTGCGGTGACAAATGTACCCGGGCAAGAGGGTCTTACATACAATGGCTAAAAATATAAAGAAGGAGTGTTTTGAGCTGTTGGACTCCTTACGTGATGATAATGATCCCGATGGCAAGAGGGTCTTACATACAATGGCTAAAAATATAAAGAAGTTGTGGAAACAATCTGTTAATTCTAAAGGCAAAACATTGCATCCTAAATCAATTGATCACTTCAAGTACCATTATGTTAGAATACCACGTCAGGGATCAGCGTAAGTATCACCCCATGCGTACGTGGTTGTCATCGGGTAACCTTTTTTTTGGCTATTTTAGCTTATCCACCATCCTTTTTTTATTTGTTTGTATGCAGAAATGATTGTGGATTTTTCATGCTTCAAATCCTTCAATCTTATGATGGGAATAGCTTGGTCGATTTTGACCAAAGAGACATTATCAACATAAGGATGACTCTGCTTTACAGCTGGCTAACTGCAGGTGGTTTCGACATTGACATGAAAGCTGTGCTCGGTGTAGACCCAGGTATGAAGTTTCTGTGTTTTGTGTTTTGTGTTTGTGTGAACTTCAAACTGTTTTTTATCTTTAACTGTCTGATGTAACCAAAACTGTTATCTGTTATGTGAACTTCAAATGCCTTTTTTTCTTCTGAAATTCAGCTGCGTTATGTTATGCAGGACCACGTCTTGATATAGAGGAGGACAACTTCTCTCTCTTTGAGACTCAGGTTTTTACACCATTTGTCTGAGTTATCTCAGAAAATGAATTTGTGAACCTCAAGAGCAAAGTGAAGAAAGTCCTAGACCAGCTGAATCCTCCTGCCAAGAAACGAAACACCAAGAAGGCATCTTCAGATGGTGATAAGGGAAAGGCAAATATTGTCGATCTCGATGATGACAATGATGATTTTGTTACTCAGCTTGCTCGAAAGCTCACTGGTAAACACTCTTCAAAGGCTGAGAAGATTCCATCGCCCAGCAGCAGCGATGACTTTGTAACACCGGCGGCTAGAGCCCCTGAAGCCAGCCCTCAAACAGGTCTTGTTGTTTCCAATAAGAGGCCATCAAAAGTTGCAGTGAAGTTAAGGCGTGACATTCCAACCTTCATTCCTTATACCTTTCCACATATTAGCAAGGCCAAGCAAATGATGGAGTTAATCTTAGGGAAGGATTTCATTAAGGAGCATGGGAAGTAAGTCTTTAGTTTTTTCATGTTTTTTCCTGTGTCTAGGTTTCTTGTCTTACTTTCTTTTTTATTTTTATTTTGTGTGCTTGTGCCTTTTATTTGTTTTATGTGCTTGAAATTCATATATCGTCAAAATGAACTTCAGAACATTTAGTCTATGAACTTCAGAACTTTTACACTGTGAACTTCAGTATGTTAATTTTCCTTTCTGTCGTTTTGATCCTCTGTCTGTAATGTAAGCCATTATTAGCTGTTTTCATAAGTGGACTACACATGTCCTTCTAGTGAACTTCAGTTATCATTCTTCTTATACATATCTAGTATCAGTCTTTTTAGCTTTCTTTTTCTGCTTTTTTTTTGTTTTGTTCCTATATGCACTCACATGTTTTATTTTTTACTACCATTGCAGGATCCCGCTTGCCCAGTTTGCGAATCCTTTCGATGACCCTGTGGTCATTGATGGTGAATACATGTACAGAGTTTTTGGATGTTGTGAAATGATTGAATCGGATATCATGGACTATATAATATCTTACTGGAAAGATGATCCTAATATGAAGTACATGTTTGAAGGCGACCGTGTCTTTCTTGGGCCCTTCACGATTCCTGTATTGTTTTTACCTTATACTTTTTATACTTTTCGCGCAATATCATTTTCTTCATGTCATTGAAAATAAGAACTTTTTTGTGTGTTTTGTTACCTGTGCAGTTCCTTCTTGAAGTTGAACCCTATGTTCCAAAGGACAGTAAGGGCAATCTCCTCGAGAGGCAAACCTTTGATCCAAAAAAAGCTGCGAAAGTGTTTAGACATTATGTTAGGGAAACAGAAAACCTACTGACAGCAAATCTGGTAATTTGCTTATTTTTTCTCTGCTGAATCTCATATAGTATCTCATGTGAACATCATATCGCTTTTTTTGCTAACTTCGATTTGTTGTTTCTTTTTTATTTTTTCTTTTCTTTTTAGCTGTAGTAGTCTCACTGAACTTCATTATTACTATTTGCCCAGAAGTACAAGGCCTTGGTTACAGAGCTCTAACTGGCCGGAGGTAGAAGAACCAACTTAGCCTAGCTAGAAGCCCAGAGATGAAGATCAGATCCCTTCTAAGGGGCGGCCTCCCCTCCTTTTATAGCGCCGAGGTTCTCCTTCCCCTTATCATCTTGGGGAAGGGGTTGCCACAAACGGCCAAGGAGAGGGAACAGCTGTTGTGTTCGGTTTTCGGTGGACGTAGTCTTCATAGAGTAGTGGCGCCGGTCCACAGGAGTGGGTGGAGGAGGCTGATGTCCTCCTCTGGCGCCCTGCACTGTCCACCCTAATTTTAGGGGGGGCGGTCAACAACCACTGTGCAGCTTTATGCAGGCACGGCAGAAGCTGGTCTCCCCCCGGTCGAGGTAGCATGGACGGTACGCTATCTTCCGTCCTTATCTTCTTGCTCAGCACGGAAACATACCGAGCTAATGTGGATGTGGTCTATCCCCTCACGAGGAATAGCTCGCGAGGAGGTCTTCTAGTCCTTGGCAGTTTTAGTCGTCATTCTCCTCATGAGGTACCTCCTCATGAGGGTCTTCTCCATTGGGCTCCGGTCGTCGGTTTACCCCTGGGCCGAAGTTGGGCCATTGAAGGGGCCCAGGAGCAGGTGGACCGGGATACCGCAGTATCCAGAACACTGACAACACGGATCTCATCGACCTCGAGCTTCTTCTTGCGCAAGGGCTATCGCTGGATATGTCTGTAGGCAGGGGCTAGGATAGCCGTCGACCCTTTGAGACATTCCTGGCAAAGTCGTTCGGCTTCAGCGCAAAGGGGAATGACTCGGCTGGCCAGCTTCAGAAGGTATGGGCGAACGCCGGCTCGAGGGACTAGGAGTGGATGTTTCGTCTCATGCCGGCTCGGGCGAGGCCGGAGCCGGCGTGCTTCTACCTCAAGAACCTTTGCGAGAACCCTGCTGCGACTGGGGTGAACCTCCAGACCACTAACCTTAGTCATTTCACTCACAAATGCCTCTGCAGACTTTGATTTCGAGCCTCTTTTGCTAGTCATGATGCAGCACCAACTGATCGGACAGCCGGCGAAGGATTGGAGCCGACCCATTTTTAGGGTCCAATTCCCTTTACCCCTAGCCCCCTAGTTTTGGGGCAGCTGGAATGACAGCTGGCTTAAAACTGACTTGTTCGCGAATGGTGCCTACGTTGTGCGAGACAGCTCTGGCTTCGAACCCCTTCGACGTGGCTACCCAGCCTAAGCGCTGAAAGTTTTGATCGTCGACTACTGGCTGGCCTGCCCTAGCCCGGTTCCCTCAACCTTTTCCTTAATCTCCCCACCCTTCACCCCTTCTACCCCCAACCGGTAGCCTGGTGCCGGTTGGTCTCCCTTGGGCCGGCAGCCGAATACCGGCCTAGGGTGGGAGCATGCCGCGGGGTGAGAAGTAGTACTTCAGTTTGTTGGGCACCCGGCTTGAGCTAGCTGGCGCGTAATCAACAATCATTACCCTCGGTGCCTAGTTGAGTAATTCGTTTATCGTTTACAATTTTTCCCTGCGGTTTTCCTGCGCATGCGGCCTACCTGCTCCCTTCCAACCGGCTACGTGGAGCCGGGGGACGGAGGTTGGGCTCGAGACCTTTTCCATACGTGGTACTCATCCGGCTGACAGGGCTTCGATCGTTTTAGGGCAGCCGGCTGTAGCTTGATGCCTGGAGCTGACGGCCGGTCAACTGAATAATGCAGGAAGCAAAAATACACGAAGTGTTTTTCTCGGAGCCAGCTGTAACTAGCCGTTCCGTCATCCTTTATTCATTGATAAGTTTTCGGGGTACAAGCTTTTGCCTTAACAGAAGAAAAGTCTTAGGAGACTGACATTCCAGGGACGCTCTATCTCCTTGTCAGAGTTGTCTGCCTTGTTATTTCTGGGCTCTTGCGCATCGATGAGGTAGTATGCCCCATTTACTAGCACCGGGATAACAATGAATGGTCCCTCCCAAGGAGAGGACAGCTTGTGCATGCATTTTGGACCAGCCGGCGTACGAGATCTCCTTCACGGTAAGCGAGAGGACGGATCGTCCGGCTGTGGTATCATCGCAGCTGATGCTGGTAGAGCACTGATCTGGCCAAGGCCTGCTCCCGTGCCTCCTCGAGGAGGTCCATGCCATCTTCATGAGCTTCTTTCGCTTGCTTCTCCGTGTACTAGACCACTCTAGGCGCATCGAATTCGATGTCGGTGGGCAGCACAGCCTCTACTCTGTAGACTAGGAAGAAAGGAGTGAAGCCGACAGAGTGGTTTGGAGTGGTGCGCAGGCTCCAGAGCACTGAGGGTAGATCCTCGACCCAGCAGCCAGCTGAGCACTCAGGAGGCTCAACCAGTCTTGGCTTGATGCCGGCTAGGATAAGACCATTTGCCTTCTCCACTTGCCCATTGGACTGAGGATGTGCCACTGATGCCAGGTCCAGCCGGATGCCCTTCTGGCCATAGTACTCTGTTGTCGTGGGAATTTAGAGACAGTAGCCATGGGAAGGCTTATCGGAGGGGCTCGACGATGGTGACGATGGGTCCAGCTCGGGATCGTGCCAACAGAGACACCTCGGTTTACCCAGGTTCAGGGCCCTCCCGGTTGGAGGTAAACCCCTACTTCCTGCCTGCTTCGTATTGATTGGATCGTATCGATTACAATGCTCCTCGAGCTGTTCGGCTAGATGAAGGAAGAAGAAGATCGGCCCCCCACCATGCTAAGGGTCCAGGCCCCCTTATATATATGGGGGCCTGGTTACAGGTTTTGGTAGCAATTCGGCCGGCTGCCGGCTCCTCGGCGGCGGCGCTCCAGGCGTGATCCTCTGGCCCTGCTCTGACAAAGGCACTTTATAAAGTGCCTTTCCCCTCGGCCGGCATCTGGAGGGCATATCCCTTCTCTTTTGCCTCGGATCCCATCGTGGGGAAGGGTCTTCGATCTCTCATTGGCTGAGGCCAGTCGTGGCGGGCGTCATCCCGTCCTTGGCCTCTGTCGCTCCTGTCGGGGCCATCCTACTTTCGGCCAGATGACCGTTGGGAAGCTTTGTCTTCATCGCCCGGCTCCGTTCTTCCGTGGCAGAGTCGCCAGCCGGCCGCTGGCGCAGCCGGCCCTTCGGGCAGAGCCGGTCTTCTCGTGTTGAGGCCGTGGGGGCTCCTGGGACGCCGGCCGGCATACTGCCCGGCCCGTGGTGCGCCCCCTAAGTCATCCCCACGACACTAGCCCTCGAAACTGGCGAAGTCTCATGGGCTAGCATGGGGCTTCGGTAGGTTCCTCTTCTCGCCGAAGTCTTCCTCGTCCTCGTCGAAGTCCCAGGATTCTAGTCCGGCTTGGTCGCTCTAATCATCGAGGCTGGGTCTTGCGGAGTTCTCCCGGCCGTCTCGAGACGAGCCGGTTCCAAGATGCGGCCCGGCTGGCGACCGTGAGCCGGTGAGCCGCGAGCCGGCGCGCTGCCTCCTGGGAAATTGCGCCGCTTCGAGTCTTGTTCCCATGCGGCGGCCGGCGCAGCATGCCAGTGGCCAGTCTTGTCACTTTGACTTTGGAATCACCACCGCCATAACTTCCCGAGTCATCATGCGAGGTGGGCTGGCATACGTCAACGACGTGTCCCATCAACTCCTCCCACGATCCGCTGCGGCAACCACCGCGGTGGCACACGATGCGGAAGTTAGTTACCGAAACGTCGGGGGTTACCCCTTCGCCGTTCCTCTTTAAATACCGAGCATGCTCACTGCCCGGGGCATCCCCCACTTCTCCTCTAAGCTTGAGCCTTCCCTTTTTGAGCCCAGCCTGACCATGTCGTCCCCTAGCGGTTCCGCTTCCAGCGGCGACAAGGTCCCGGAGGGGAACAAGGAGGAGGTTAAGGTGCCGGAGACGGCGCCTTCCACATCCCGAAGACGCGGTCGCCCGAAAGGGAGCCGCAACAAGAGCACCTTGGAGGCCCTCGTGGCGAAGGCCGTCGCCGCTGCCTCCGCCTCCGTCATGCCCCAAGCGACCAGAGCTCCCCGCGACGCAGGCGTCCCAGAGAAACGGGGGCCCGGCCATCCGAAGGGGAGCGGGAAGAAGGCTGCCTCCACGGCGGCTGCGGCTCCTTCGTTGTCTCGCCGTCGCGGGCGACCGCCGGGCAGCAAGAACAAGAAAACTCCTGCTGTCTTCAAGGTCGCCGCTACTCCCGCGGGATCCCGCGCGGCAACCCCTTCTCTGCTGGGCCCGTCGCGGCCCTGGTTGGAGAAACCGGCGCTCCAGCCGCCGGCCTATATCTCAGCGCAGGGATGGTCCACCTGCATCATTCCTGTGCTTGCCGATGCCCGGGATCATCTCCGCCTCCCGACCCAGTTCACAAGCTCGATGGAGGACCAGGAGATGGCTTACGCCAAGCTGCGGGAATGCAGTGGCGGCCAGCCCACGTACCACGTCGAGGTCTACTACGACGGCCAGGGGGTGTGCTACTTTCGCGACGGGTGGTCGAAGTCCTTCATCGACTACGGCGTGCACGAGGGTTGGTTCATCCTTCTCACCCGCCAAGATGAGAAGGATGACTTCACCATCTGCCTCTTCGACGGCACCCTCTCCGCCCGTGCCTTCGCCGCCCAGCCGTGAAGGGTAAGCCTCGTCGACTTTCGACGCGGACTTCTCTGGGGCAAAGTCCATGCGGCGCTCGCGCCGGGCCGAGGAAGGCGAGCATCCCGGGCTGGGAGTGTTTGGCGCTCTTAGGGAAGCGACTTGGGAAGCTTTTGTAATCCTCAAACTTTCGCTTAATGAAAACTTGTCTTCCCTTGTTTGCTGTGTGAATGTCTTTCTTCGCCTTGTGTTCTTGCCATCGCGCAAATGCCTTCTGTTTGGCACCGTTGTGATGCGAATCCGTAGATAGGGACTATGACAATCGCCGTCCTGCGCAGACGCCTCGGGCGAGATCTTCCGGCCTTAGCGCGAAAGGAGCGGTGCTTCTGCTGGCCGGCTCCAGGAAGGGCGGACTAGTTCCGGCTCCAGCGCGGACGGAATAGTGTTCCTGCTGGCCGGCTCCGGGAAGGACGGACTAGCTCCGTCTCTAGCGCGGATAGAACGGAGGCTGAGTCTTGTACCAGCTTGGGCGAGGGTCAGAGCCGGCATGTTTCCTTCCCTGGGCCTTCGCACGTTCCTTGCTGTAGTTGGAGTAGATTTCCCGGTTTCCGGCTCTAGCCATTGCTTTGCGCGTGTTAGGTTTCGATTTTGTTGCTCGTCAGCTGACCGCGTCGCAGCGCCAACTGATTGGACAGCCGGCGAGGTATTGGAGCCGGTCCGCTTCTGAGGACCGATTCCCTTTCCCCCTAGCCCCCGAGTTTTGGGGTAGCTGGATTGGCAGCTAGCTCGAAACTAACTTTTTCGCGAACGACGCCAACGCCAAGCGAGGCAGCTCTAGCTTCGAACCTCTTGGGCGTGGCTTCTCAGCCCAAACGTCGAGAGTCTGTGACTATCAACCATTCGCTGGCTTTGCCTTTGTCCGGTTCCCTCAACTTTTTCCTTAATCTTCCCACCCTTCGGCCCTTCTACCCCCAACCGGAAGCCTGGTGCCGGTTGGTCTCCCTTGGGCCGGCAGCCGAATGCCGGCCTAGGGTGGGAGCGTGCCGCGGAGTGAGAAGTAGTACTTCGGTCTATCGGGCCCCCGACTCGTGCTAGCCAACGCTTAGTTAATAGGCACTGCCCTTAACGCCTGGTTGAGCGATTTTTCTATTGTTTGCGGTTCTGCTCTGTGGCTTTCCTCCGTATGTGGCCTGCCGGCTCCTATCCGTCCGGCTGCGCGGAGCCGAAAGGCGTAGACTGGGCTCGAGACCTTCTTCATACGTAGTACTCATCCGGCTGGCGAGAGATCGATTTTTTTCAGGGCTGCCGGCTGTGGCTCGGTGCCTGGAGCCGGCTGCCGGTCAAGTGAATAACGCAGGAAGCAAAACATACGCGAAGTGTTTTCCTCAGAGCCGGTCATAACTGGCCGCTCCGTTTTCCTTTATTCATTGACATGTTTTTCGGAGTACAAGTTTTTGCCTTAGCAGAAGAAAGGTCTTAGGAGACTGACATTCCAGGGACGCTCGGTCTCCTTGTCAGAGTTATCTGCCTTGTTCTTCCTGGGATATTGTGCATCGATGAGGTAATATGCCCCATTGCCTAGCACCCGGCTGACAATGAACGGTCCCTCCTAGGGAGGAGACAGCTTGTGCATGCCCTTGGTGCTTTGGACCAGCCGGAGTACGAGATCTCCTTTGTGAAACGCGAGCGGGCGAATCTTCCGGCTGTGGTATCATCGCAGCTGCTGCTGGTAGAGCGCTGATCTGGCCAGAGCCTGCTCTCGTGCCTCCTTGAGGAGGTCGACGCCATCTTCGCGAGCTTCTTTTGCTTGCTTCTCCGTGTACTGGACAATTCTGGGCGCGTCGAACTCGATGTCCGTGGGTAACACCGCCTCTGCTCCATAGACTAGGAAGAAAGGTGTGAAGCCGACAGAGCGATTTGGAGTGGTGCGCAGGCTCCAGAGCACTGAGGGTAGCTCCTCAACCCAACAGCCGGCTGAGCGTTCGAGAGGCTCGACCAGTCTTGGTTTGATGCCAGCCAGGATCAGCCCATTCGCCTTCTCCACTTGCCCATTTGTCTGAGGGTGCGCCACTGACGCTAAGTCCAGCCGGATGCCCTTTTTTGCCACAGTAATCAGCAAAAACTCCCTTCGCAAAGTTTGTCCCGTTGTCGGTGATGATGCTGTGGGGAACTCCATATCTTGTGATGATCTCGTTGAAGAACTTGATTGTGGACGAGCCGTCGAGTTTTTTGATTGGCTTGGCTTCGATGCACTTGGTGAACTTGTCCACGGCAACCAGCAGGTGCGTCAAGCCCCCGGGTGCAGTTTTGAATGGCCCTACCATGTCCAGGCCCCAGACAGCGAACGGCCAGGTGAGCGGGATGGTCTTGAGGGCTGCCGCTGGAGTGTTCCTGTGCTTGGAGAAGCGTTGGTAGCCGTTGCACTGCTTCACCAGCTGCTCTGCATTCTGCTTGGCCGTTGGCCAGTAGAAGCCATGGTGGAAGGCTTTAGCCACCAAGGCTCTGGAAGATGTGTGATGCCCGCACTCCCCTTGGTGTATCTCTCTTAGCAGCTCTATCCCTTCTTCCGGCTCGATGCACTTCTGGAAGATGCCTGACACGCTGTGCTTGTATAGCTCGCTGTTGATGATGGTGTACGCCCCAGTTCGACGTTGAATTTGCCTAGCTTCCGCTTCGTCTTGCGGCAAGTCCCCAGTGATGAGGTAGTTGGAGAATAGCTCCGCCCAGGAAGGTATCTCCCGTATGTGGAAGACACTGGCAACCAGAGGAGCAGCAGCCCCCGGGTCCGTCGTTGTGCCGGCTTCATCTGATTGTCCGGCTGGGGGAGCGGGCGTGGAGCCGGCAGTCCCCTTGTCCTTCGTCAAGCCGGCCGCGCTGGGTTGGCCAGCTGCCTCCTTCAGCCCCGAGACGGCAGCCCCCGGGTCCGGTGGCGGTACCTGAGCCGGGGCTGGGTCTCCAGGCACGTAGATGGATATGGACTCCGGCGAAGGTTTGATATACGGCTTGTGGATGATCTCTAGGGACACCTCGGCTGGGATATCCTGCTTGGTGGAGCCGATCTTGGACAGCCGGTCTGCTTCCTCGTTGTTTGCTCTCGGGACATGGTGGAACTCGCAGCCCTCGAAGAATCCGCTGAGCTGCTGCACGTAGAAGCGATAGGAGGCCATGTTGGCGTCCTTGGCATCCCAGTCCCCTGAGACCTGGTGCGTCACTAGGTCGGAGTCTCCGAAACAGAGGATCCTCCTGATGCCGATCTGCTTGGCCATCTTAAGCCTATGTACCAGGGCTTCGTACTCAGCGACGTTGTTCGACGCACGGAAGTGCATCTGCAGCACGTACTGCAGCCTGTCTCCCTTGGGAGAGGTGAGAACGACGCCGGCTCCCAAGCCCCCGAGCAGCTTGGAGCCATCGAAGTGCATGCGCCAGTGGGTGGAGTCCGGAGCCGGCGGCAGGTACTGGTGCTCTCCCCAGTCAGCGAAGAAATCCGCTATGACCTGCGATTTGATCGTCGTCCTGGGCTTGTACTGAATGGTATGAGCCGCAAGCTCGATCGCCCATTTGGCCACTCTTCCCGATGCGTCCTTGCACCCGATGATCTCCGAGAGCAGAGTGGTGCTTACCACCGTGATTGGGTGCTCCTCGAAGTAGTGCTTCAGCTTCTTGGTCGCCATGTACACGCCGTACGCGACCTTCTGGTAGTGCGGGTAGTTCTGCTTGGAGAGAGTGAGCACCTCACTCAAGTAGTACACCGGGCGCTGAACCGGCAGCTCTTTGCCTTCCACGGTGCGCTCCACCACGATCACCACGCTGATGACGCGCGGGGTTGCTGCGATGTAGAGCAGCATTGGCTCTCGCGGAGCCGGCGCTGCCAAGATTGGCGCGGTAGACAAGGCTCGCTTGAGGTCATTGAAGGCGTCGTCAGCGGGCTGGGACCAAACGAAGTGGTCCGTCTTTTTCATCAGCTGGTACAGCGGCATGGCCTTCTCCCCAAGCCGGCTGACGAACCGGCTAAGCGAGGCCAGGCAACAAGTGAACTTCTGCACATCTCTGAGCTGGGTGGGCTTCTCTAGGGCCTCGATGGCTTTTATCTTTGAGGGGTTAGCCTCAATCCCTCGCTGGGAAACGATATAACCTAGGAGCTGTCCAGCTGGCACACCGAAGGTGCACTTCTTAGGATTGAGCTTCATGCGATAGCGCCGCAGGTTGGTGAAGGTCTCCTTGAGGTCGTTCAGGAGCGTGCCGCTATGCTTAGTCTTCACCACATCGTCGTCGACATTGGCGTGCACATTCCTCCCAATCCGCTCCTACAGGCATCGCTGCATGGTTCGCTGGTAGGTGGCTTCAGCGTTCTTCAGGCCGAACGTCATGGTAACGTAGCAGTAGGCTCTATATGGGGTGATGAAGGAGGTCTTGATCTGGTCCGGCTGGAAGAGCGGGATCTGGTGGTAGCCTGAATAGGCGTCCAGGAAAGACAATAGGTCACAGCCGGCTGTGGAGTCGATCACCTGGTCAATTCGTGGCAGCGCGAAAGGATCCTTGGGGCAAGCCTTGTTGAGGCTGGTGTAGTCAATACACATTCGCCAAGTGTTATTCTTCTTCAGAACCAAGACTGGGTTCGCGAGCCAGTCAGGGTAAAACACCTCCATGATAAAGCCGGCTGCAAGGAGCCGGGCAATCTCCTCGCCAATAGCTTTCCTCTTTTCTTCTGCAAACCGCCGCAGCGGCTGCTTGACCGGCTTGGCGTCCGGCCGGACGTTAAGTGCGTGCTCAGCCAGCTCCCTCGGCACACCAGGCATGTCCTTTGGAGACCATGCAAAGATGTCCCGATTCTCACGGAGGAAGCTGGTGAGCTCGCTTTCCTATTTGGCAGACAAGCCGGTGCCGATGATGACGTACTTGGAGGGGTCGCTCTCGTCCAGCAGGATCTTCTTGGTGTCGTTGGCTGGCTTGAATTGCTCCACAGGCGACTGGCAAACCGGTACGTCTTGCTGGGTCAGCTCCACGTGATGTAGAAGCTGCCTCTTCTCCTCGGCAATGACCAGCGCCTCTGCCAGCTGCGAGCTCTCCTTTGCGCAGGCCAGGGACTTCTGGAAGTTTCCCGAGACTGTGATCACTCCTCTGGGCCCTGGGAGCTTCATCTTTAGATAGGCGCAGTGCGGGACCGCCATGAACTTGGCCAGGGCCGGATGGCCTAGCAGCGTGTGGTAGGGACTGCTGATGTCCACCACCTCGAACCAGATGGGCTCGCGGCGGCTATTATCCTTCTTTCCGAAGAGAACCTCCAGCTGCACCTTGCCCAAAGGGGTGCAAGAATGCCCAGGCACGATGCCATGGAAGGTGAGCCAGCTAGGTTTCAGCTGAGCAAGCGGGATGCCCAACTTCTCCAGAGAGCTTCGGTAAAGAAGGTTGATACTACTACCACCATCGATGAGCACGCGGGAGAAACGGCATATGTGCGTATCAGAACACACGATAGGATCCACGACTAGAGCATACTCTCCTGGGCTGGGCATCAACCTCGGGTGGTCTTCGCGCCCCCAGGTAACGGCCGCCTCGGACCAGTGCATGAACTGGGGTTCTGCAGGCATCACAGCGTTCACCTCTGCCTCATGCCAAAGGTCGTTCCTTTTGTCCTTGCCGGGGGTAGTGAAGATGTGATACTGCTCCACATCCATCGGGAAGTCATCATCTTGATCCGGCTCGCCTCCAGCCGGGTCGCGCTGTTGGTTCTCCTGACCTTCAGCCAGTTGCGCTTGCGACGTACCAGGGATCTGCCGAGCGCGCTGCTCTAGCTCTCTCATGAAATGACACTGACGCGTGGAGTGGGTCGCTTCCCTGCCCGGGGAGGTGTGGAATTTACACGGCTGATCGAGCGCAGCATCGAGGGTGTACTTGCCCTCTTTGCGCCCATGACCGCTGCCTGCAGCCCCCGGGCCTCCTTGGTCAGAAGCCGCTCACTTTGAGCTAGCAGATCCTCTGGGGAGCGTCTTGGTGTGGTCAAGCCACAAGTGGATGTGCAGCGCCGATGGGCAAGCCTGGGACTCCGACCCCGGCGCTGACTCCTCGATCGAACGTGGCCTATTTGCTCCGCCGCCCTGCTGGATGCGGCGACCTTGAGCGTTGCCGCTCAGAGCACGGCCGCCCTGTCCACGCCCTCCGTGGCCTCGGCTCGCCGATGCCGACCGCTGGACCTGGCCGGGGATGACGGTGGCGAAGTTGTGGCGCAGGTCACGGACGAGCTCGGTCGGTGCATCTCCATGCACGTCGTAGAACTCGCTGAGCGTGGTGCTCGCGCGGCGCCGGTTGGCCTCGTCCTCAGTCACCTTGCCGAGGAGGACGAGGTGCGTCCGCTCCAGGGCCTCGGTGACCCGGGCGGGCTCAATGACGCGGCCGAGGGGAGCGCGCAGGTCCACCACGGAGACGTCCGGGGCGTCCTGCTCTGGGAGTGGAGCATCTTGCTCCAGTGGAGGAAGGCGTTCGGGCGACGAGCGCTCGGGGCGCGGTAAGTCGCCGCCCTCGTCTTCTCCCAGGGCCATTACCTCGACCATGGTGCCAAGATTGCTGCTTTCACCGCAGCTTGAGCCTCCGTCACAGAGGGAGCCGAAGACGTCGGTGACCTCCTCCGGGAAGGGCTTGGCGATGTAGAAGCGATGGCTGCCAACATTGAGGAAGGAGCCGCGGTTGCCGAAGCCGTTCTTGAAGTGGGCCAAGTTGTCGTCGACGCAGTCGAAGGTGCCGAACCTCCAGACGAGGCCGGAGGCGACCTTTTCGCCGGAGGGTCCCGGCCAGAATTTGACTCCGCTCGCCACCGCGCTTTGCCCCACGGTGGGCGCCAACTATCGTGGGAATTTAGAGACAGTAGCCATGGGAAGGCTTATCGGAGGGGCTCGACGATGGTGACGATGGGTCCGGCTCGGGATCGTGCCAACAGAGACACCTCGGTTTACCCAGGTTCAGGGCCCTCCCGGTTGGAGGTAAACCCCTACTTCCTGCCTGCTTCGTATTGATTGGATCGTATCGATTACAATGCTCCTCGAGCTGTTCGGCTAGAGGAGGAAGAAGAAGATCGGCCCCCCACACCATGCTAAGGGTCCAGGCCCCCTTATATAGACGGGGGCCTGGTTACACGTTTTGGTAGCGATTCGGCCGGCTGCCGGCTCCTCGGCGGCGGCGCTCCTGGCGTGATCCTCTGGCCCTGCTCTGACAAAGGCACTTTATAAAGTGCCTTTCCCCTCGGCCGGCATCTGGAGGGCATATCCCTTCTCTTTTGCCTCGGATCCCATCGTGGGGAAGGGTCTTTGATCTCTCATTGGCTGAGGCCAGTCGTGGCGGGCGTCATCCCGTCCTTGGCCTCTGTCGCTCCTGTCGGGGCCGTCCTACTTTTGGCCAGACGACCGTTGGGAAGCTTTGTCTTCATCGCCCGGCTCCGTTCTTCCGTGGCAGAGTCGCCAGCCGGCCGCTGGCGCAGCTGACCCTTCGGGCAGAGCCGGTCTTCTCGTGTTGAGGCCGTGGGGCTCCTGGGATGCCGGCCGACATACTGCCCGGCCCGTGGTGCGCCCCCTAAGTCATCCCCACGACATCTGTGAAAACTCCCTTGGCAAATTTTGTCCCGTTGTCAGTGATGATGTTGTGCGGGACTCCGTATCTTGTAATGATCTCGTTGAAGAACTTGATGGTGGATGAGCCGTCGAGTTTTTTGATTGGCATGGCCTCGATCCATTTGGTGAACTTGTCCACTACCACCAGTAGATGGGTCAAGCCCCCGGGCGCTGTTTCGAACGGTCCCACCATGTCAAGGCCCCAGACAGCGAATGGACAGGTGAGCGGGATGGTCTTGAGGGCCGCCGCTGGAGTGTTCTGGTGCTTGGAGAAGCGCTGGCAGCCATTGCAATGCTTCACCAACTGATCTGCATCTCGTAGGGCCATCGGCCAGTAGAAGCTGTGGCATAAAGCTTTGGCCACCAAGGCTCTGGAAGACACATGGTGTCCGCATTACCCTTGATGTATCTCTTTCAGCAGCTCTAGTCCCTCTTTTGGCTCGATACACTTTTGGAAGATCCCTGACACATTGCGCTTGTACAGCTCGCTGTTGATGATGGTGTATGCCTGCACACGGCGCTGTAGTCGCCTGGCTTCTGCTTCATCTTTCGGCAAGTCCCCAGTAATGAGGTAGCTGGAGCATGGCTCTGCCCAGGATGGTATCTCTCGGATGTGGAAGACGTTGGCGACCAGGGGATCAGCAGCCCCTGGGTCTATCGATGTGTCGGCTTCATCTGACTGGCCGGCTGTAGAGGCTGGCATGGAGATGGGAGCCTCTGATTCCTTTGTCGAGCCGGCTGCACTAGGCTAGCCGGCTGTTTCCCTCAACTCCGAGGTGGCAGCCCCCAAGTCCGGCAATGGCATATGAGCCAGAGCAGGGTCTTCCGGCACGAAGATGGAGCCGGATTCCTGCAATGGCTTGATAGATGGCTTGCGGATTACCTCCAGTGACACCCCAGCCGGAATATCCTGCTTGGTGGAGCCGATCTTGGACAGCCGATCCGCCTCGTCCTTGTTTGCTCTGGGGACGTGATGGAACTCACAGCCCTCAAAAACTCCACAGAGCTGCTGTACGTAGAAGCGGTAGGAGGCCATGTTGGCGTCCTTCGCGTCCCATTCCCTCGATACCTGGTGCACCACCAGGTTGGAGTCTCCGAAGTAGAGGATCCTCCGAATGCCAATCTCCTTGGCCAGCTTGAGCCCATGCACCAGGGCCTCGTATTCGGCGACGTTGTTCGACGCACGGAAGTGGATCTACAGCATGTACTGCAGCTTGTCCCCCTTGGGAGAGGTGAAGATGACGCCGGCTCCCAAGCCTCCGAGCATCTTGGAGCCATCGAAGTTCATGCGCCAGTACGTGGAGTCTGGAGCCGGCGGAAGGTATTGGTTTTCTCCCCAGTCAGCAAAGAAATTTGCTATAATCTGAGTACAAGCCGTAGTGCGGGTAGTTTTGCTTGGAGAGAGTGAGCACTTCACTTAGGTAGTACACCGGGCGCTGGACCGGTAGCTCCTTGCCTTCTTCGGTGTGCTCCACCACGATCACAATGCTGACGACTCGCGGAGTGGCTGCGATGTAGAGCAACATTGGTTCTCGCGGAGCTGGTGCCACCAAGATTGGCGCAGTGGACAAAGCTCGCTTGAGGTCGTTGAAGGCCTCATCAGCGCGCTGGGACCAAACGAAATGGTCTGTCTTCTTCATCAGCTGATACACCGGCATGGCTTTCTCTCCAAGTCGGCTGACAAATCAACTGAGCGAGGCCAACTAGCCGGCAAACTTCTGCACGTCTCTGAGCTCGGTGGGTGGCTCTAGGGCCTCGATGGATTTTATCTTCGAGGGGTTAGCCTCGATCCCTCGCTGGGAAACGATATAACCTAGGAGTTGTCCAGCCGGCACGCCGAAGGTGCACTTCTCAGGATTGAGCTTCATGCGATAGCATGTTGGTGAAGGTCTCCTTGAGGTCATCGAGGAGTGTGCCGCTCTGCTTGGTCTTCACCACCACATCATCCATGTAAGCATGCATGTTTCGCCCAATCTGCTCTTGCAGACATCGCTGCATGGTTTGCTGGTAAGACGCTCTAGCATTCTTCAAGCCAAAAGACATGGTGACGTAGCAGTAGGCTCCATATGTGGTGATGAAGGACGTCTTGATCTGATCCGGCTGGTAGAGCGGGATCTGGTGATAGCTCGAGTATGCATCCAGGAAGGATAGCAGGTCGCAGCCGGCTGTAGAGTCGATCACCTAGTCGATGCGCGGTAGCGTGAAGGGATCTTTGGGGCAAGCCTTGTTGAGGCTGGTGTAGTCAATACACATGCACCAAGTATTGTTCTTCTTCAGGACCAAGACTGGATTTGCCAACCAGTCAGGGTAAAATACTTCCATGATGAAGTCGGTGATACGTCCATTTTGCATCACTATTTTGTATCATAATTTACTGTTATTCATTGATATATTTCATATTTAGAGATGATACTTATGTTGTTTCCTCTATTTTTACATGTTTAATGATCATTGGAGGATTTGCTGCCAGACTTAGGATTCTTCTAGAAAAAGGACCGTCAAGACACCATGTTTCAGAAGATCAGGAAATTCCAGAAAAATACCAGAAAATTATATTTCGCCAGAAGACTGAAAAAGCCAGAAGGAGGGAACAAGAGGAGCAGCAGGGTGGGCTCACCCACAGGGGGCGCAGGCCCACCCCTGGCCGCGCCGTCCTATGGTGAGGCCACCCGGGCCCACTACTGCCATCGCCCCTTTGCGTATATCATCGTCCCCAAAAACCTAAGTTAGGGGGGCATCAGAGATAGACTCTGCCGCCTCTGCGGGGTGGAAAACACCAGAGAGAGAAAAGCTCTCCGGCAGGCAGGAATCTGCCAGGGAAATTCCTTCCCGAAGAGGGGAGATCGTCGCCATCGTCATCGCCATCGCACCTGTTGATGGATTTCGTGTCGCAAGAACACGGGGTACCACGCGACGGACCCAAAGATTCGAATGCAGGGGGCTGAACGTGGGAGATCTTGGATCACGACGAAACACGGTGACGGAAGCCTCGAGTCGTCGAACGCACAACGCACTGCAGAGAGAGACGCCGAGCTTTACCCAGGTTCAGGGCCCTCGTGGTGAGGTAAAACCCCTACTTCCTGCCTTCTTGTATTATGACGCGATACCTCGCGAGGAGTACAAGGTCTTGGTTACAGAGCTCTAACTGGCCAGAGGTAGAAGAACCAACTTAGCCTAGCTAGGAGCCCCAAGATGAAGATCCGATCCCCTCTAAGGGGTGGCCTCCCGTCTTTTTATAGCGCCCAGGTCCTTCTTCCCCTTATCATCTTGGGGAAGGGGTTGCCACACACGGCCAAGGAGGGAGGACAGCTGTAGTCTTGATTCTTCCGTGGACGTAGTCTTCGTAGAATAGTGGCACCGGTCCACAGAAGTGGGTGGAGGAAGCTGACGTCTTCCTCTGGCGCCCTGCACCGTCCACGCTATTTTTAGGGGGGTGGCCAACAACCACTGTGCCGCTTTATGCAGGCATGGCGAAAGTTGGTCTCCTCCCTGTCGGGGGTAGCGTGGGTGGTATGCGGTCTTCTGCCCTTATCTTCTTGCTCAGCACGGAAACGTGTCGAGCTGACGTGGACGTGGTCCCTCCCCTCACAAGAAACAGCTCATGAGGAGGCCTTCTGGTCCTTGGTAGTTTTAGCCGTCGTTCTCCTCATGAGGCGCCTCCTCATGAGGGTGTTCTCCACTGGCTTCGGTCGTCGCTCCACCCTTGGGCCGAAGCTGGGCCGTTGAAGGAGCCTAGGAGCAGGTGGACCGGGATACCCCGGTATCCAGAACACCGACAGTATCCCCCGGGAGCCAGGCCCACGAACGCGCCCTCTTGAGGGAGCGAAGGGCCAGGGCCCCCCAGAAGCTGTTGGGCCCTCCAACGGCACACGTCAACGTGCGGTCAGAGGACCATGTGAAGAGGCAAAGGCTGCAGACACGTGGCGCGACCACAGCTGGTGAGACGAAACGGCGGGCGTCACAGCAGTCCCCGAGGCGTCAAAACGTCATGATGGCGTGTCACTTCGCTGCAGAGCGCTGCGCCAATGCTTCGATTCCCGCGCTGAGATTTGACGCATCGACGCCAGCCGCGCCCCTTAAATATAGCCTTCTCAAGACCTCCGACACCTCACCCTCTTCCTCCAGTGCCACTTCTTCCTCAACGCTCCCCAAGCAAATGGATCCCTCCGCCTCCTCCGCCGCCGCTGGATCGAGCTCGGGGGCGAAGCGCCGCGAGTGCCCCCCCGAGCAGCAGGAACATGGCGAAGATCCCCGCCCGGTGGACGCTCGGCGCCGGAGGCCCCCTGCGCATCGGGGCGCCGAGGTAGGACGAGGCAAATCGTGCCGCCCCGGGGACCTCCAATGCCCTGACCCTTCGGGGTCCAGTGCCTGGAGGCGCTATGAATGCGCCATCGCCGACGGCGGCAGCGCCGGATCCCCGCTCCCCGGGGAGCATTGATCGGGTGCTCCGAGAGGTTGAGGCCACCCTGGGTCCCCTCCCCCCGGCCGTGGATGCCCCGGGGCCGCAGGAGGCGGCCCCGCCGGCGGCCGGAGTGGTCGCGACTCCCCGCCCCCTAGCGACGGAGATGCTGGGACCCATCATCGCCCCGGGGTCCTGCTTCCTGGAGCTCCTCATCGTCGTCAACGCCTGGAGCTTCATCTCCCTCCGGCTGCTCGACGCAGTCCAGAGGGTGATCTACGCCCCCGGTGCTTCCTCCGGAGAGGTCGTGCTGGTGGAGCAGAGCAGGCCAGAGCTCCTCTGGCCTGTGGACATCATCCTCGGAGCGGGCGGCAACACTGTCTTCTCCGGACACTGGAGGGCTTTCACCCTCAGCCACCGCCTCCGCATCGGCGACCACCTCGTCTTGCACTTCAAGCTGGGGACGTTGGAGGCCTCGGTGCGGATCTTCGCCGCCACCGGCGTCCGCCGCACCTACCCCCAGCCCGTGGCGCAGTAAAGGGGCGGCCTTGCCGCGGTAGCCTTCCGGGGAGGGGAGCTAGTCTCCACCCCTCTTTTGCAATGTAGCTTGCGGCGGCGGGGTATGCCCTGCCGTGCCTCCGTTTCCTCCCCCGCTGGGGGTTATCAATGCAATCTTCTTTGCTTTTTCGCTTCTTGTTGTTCACCGTTGTCCTGGTCGTCCGCGCGCTCGAGAGCCCTAGCGAGTTGTTAACGCCGATGGGAGGCCTCCCTACACCTTAGATCTCATGATGGGGTCGGCGCCGACGACGACATTGGACGATTCCTGAGACATGTAGTTGAAGAAAGAGTTGGAAAACAAAAAACCCAAAATCCCCGAAAACAAAAAACAAGTCGATAAAACAAACGAAAAAAGAAGGTGAATAAGATGCCCCTGTGATCGGCACAGGGACCTTCCTCGTCGTGAGGGAGCGCGGCACTATCTATGCCAGCAGCTAAGAGCAAATTGCCATGCGTGGCGATTCACGGGGCCTTCCTCGTTGTTGAAAGAAGCTGGACCCTCACGGACGTGAAAGCGTCGATGCTTAAGAGAGCCCAGAGACCGTCGACACCTCGTTAAGGGTTGCTCACGAGGTGAAGGGCCTGGCGCAGACCTCCAGATCTGCGTCTCCTTTGCAAGATGATCGGAGCGGCCTTGGTCTTTAGTAATCCTGCCGCGTTTGGCCTTCCTCGAGCGAGGGGAATCTTCCTGCGGATGCTAAGTGCATCGACGCGTCTTTGCACCCTCATGAGGGTTGCTCACGAGGCGCTGGTCCTTAGCGGGTGCCTTGGGCACACCTTGGACTTTTTACGAAGATTTCTTATTTTCCGGTGTACTTCGCGAGGAACTAAGCACCATGGGCACTTGGAGGTGATCGATAACGGAGCCGTCGCCCCTGATCAGAGCTCAGTCCCTTCGGGTTTTTAGGGCTTGCTGTTTTCTGGGCGAAGGCCCCCGCATACACACCATGCCTAGCCCTCTTCCGCGTGGAGTACAACAGAAAATAAATGGACTTCATGCCATTTTAATATCATGCCGAAGTAGAGGCACTATATTGTGCTATAACTTAATATAAGTGCTGAAAAGCAGTTTGAGCTGATACAAAGTGCCGTGACAATGGTCTTATCTCCTCGTGAGGAACCTACGGGTAGAACTTTCGCAGATGAGCTATGTTCCACGGGTTCCCCACCAGCACGCCTTCCGCGGTTTCCAGCCGCGCTGAGCCTGGCCTGGCGATGTGCATCACCTTGAAGGGGCCTTCCCACATTGGAGACAGCTTGTGCAGGCCCTCGCGAGAGAGTATCCTCCTCAGCACCAGATCGCTGACCTCCAGAGTCCTTGCCCGAACATGGCGGCTATGGTAGCGGCGTAGTCCTTGCTGGTACCTCGCGGCACGAAGCACTGCTTGGCACCGAGCTTCTTTGAGCTGGAGGAGGCGGTCCTTGATGAGGTCCTCTTGGCAAATCTCGTTGAAGGCAAGCACTCTTGGTGACTTGAACTTGACGTCGGTGGGAAGTACAGCCTCCGCCCCATAGACCAAGAAGAAAGGAGTCTCCCCGGTGGACTTGGCGGTGGTAGTCCGGATGGACCATAGGATGGATTGGAGGTTGTCTAACCATTTTTTGCCGCAGGCTTCGAGCTTGGCGTTGAAGCTTCTTGTCTTGAGTCCCTTGAGGACTTCGGTGTTGGCACGCTCGGCTTGGCCATTGCTCCTGGGATAGGCAACTGAGGCAAAACAGATCTTGATGTCGGCCGATGTGCAGTACTCTCGAAACAGCCCGCTGGTGAACTGTCTGCCGTTGTCGGTGATGATGCGGTTAGGCACACCAAAGCGACAGACCAGCCCACGGATGAACTTGACTACGGACCTGGCCAGAATGGTGCACACTGGCTCCACCTCCACCCACTTGGTAAACTTGTCGATGGCGACGTAGAGGTAGTGGTAGCCCCCTTGCGCTCTAGGGAATGGACCGAGAATGTCCAGCCCCCAAACAACAAAGGGCCAAGTGAGTGGGATGGTTTGCAGTTCCTGCGCCAGCTGATGAATCTGTTTGGCATGGAATTGGCATGCCTCGCACCTCTTGACCATCTCCGCCGCGTCCAAGAGCGCTGAAGGCCAGTAGAAGCTGCTTCGATATGCCTTTGCGGTGAGGGTTGAAGCAGAAGCATGACGCCCACACTCGCCGGCGTGAATGTCCCTGAGAAGCTCTTGACCTTGGTGAGTAGATATGCACTTCAGAGCGACGCCATTTGGGTGACGTCGATACAAGTCACCATCCTTGACGCAGTATCCCGAGGCTTGGTGTACTATCCTTTCGGCCTCCGATTTGTCTTTAGGAAGCCTGCTGCTGACGAGCAATTCCTTGAGCTCGAGGATCCAATCCACTCCCTCCTGCCGTTCCGATGCCAGAAGGACGCGGTCACCCAAAGGAGGCCCGCAGTCCAGAGCCCCCTGCTCCGGTGGCGGTGGTAGGGCAGGTGGAAGGTGTGATCCTGTCGACGATGGAGAAGCAGACGGCTTGAAGAGGCACTCCTCGAAGACGCCGGCAGGTTGTGCCAGGCGATGAGAGGCGCGTTTGGCGATCTCGTCTGCTTCCACATTTTCTCCTCTTGGGATGTGCCTCAGCTCCAAGCCTTGGAAGCGTTTTTCCATCTTTCGATGCTCCTCAAGATAAGCTACCATGTGCTCATCCTTTGGAGTGTAGCTCTTGTTTGAGAAGTTCACAACCAGCTGCGAGTCTCCCTTGACGATGAGGCGCTTGATGCCCAAAGCATTCGCCGCCCTTAGGCCAGCGAGTAGTCCTTCATATTCTGCGATGTTGTTGGAGACCTTGTGCTCTGGTTTAAAGCAGAGCTGGACGGCGGAGAAGAGCTTATCCCCAGAGGGAGAGGTAAGGATGGCACCAGCCCCCGCGCCGGGGAGGTTGAAGGCACCGTCAAAGTGCATGACCCAGAGGCCTGGGGCTTCTTATCCTAGAAGCGTTGACTCCATCTCTGGAGGATCGTCGGTGAATGGATCAGTCCATTCGGTGGTGAATTCAGCCAAAGCTTTGCTCTTGATCACCTTGGTGGTTTCGAAGGAGATCTTGAAGGGCTAAAGCTCCACGGCCCACTCTTCCACCCGCCCGGTGACATTTGGGTTGCGTAGGATGGTCTCCAGGGGACGATCTGTGACCACCTTAATCGGGTGACCCTGGAAGTAGTGACGTAGTTTCCTTGAAGCGATCAGCAGGGTGTAGAGCAGCTTTTGCTGCATGGTGTAGCGTTCCCGCGCGTCGCGTAGCACCGTGCTGACAAAGTACACGGGCTTTTGCACCTTGGCGGTGTCCTCAGGAGTTTTCTCCTCTTGGAGTTCAGGAGCGTCGCTCTGAGAGAGCGGCTCGGTCGGCGAAGTTGCAGCGGGCAGCTCCTCTTGAGGGACAGAAGAAATGGCTGCCTCTACCTCGTGAGGAGCCCCCGGGCAGGGAGGATAAATTCCCTCTTTGGCGATTACCTTGGCGTCCCGCTCAGCGACAAGGACAACGCTTGCAGTTCTCGGGGTTGCTGCGATGTAGAGCAGCAAGGGCTCGTGGAACGTTGGGGCAACCATGATCGGTGAGCTCATGAGATACCTCTTCAGCTCGGCGAAGGCCTTGTCGGCTTCTGGAGTCCACTCAAACTTCCCAGTGCGCTTCATGAGCTTGAAGAAGGGCAAGGCCTTCTCCCCACTCCTTGCGATGAAGCGCCCTAGGGCTGCCATGCATCCCGCGAGCCATTGCATTTCCTTGAGATTGCGCGGAGGACGCATTTCTTCGATGGCCTTGACTTTGTCAGGGTTCGCCTCTATCCCACGATGAGACACGAGGAACCCCAACAACTTTCCCGACGGTACGCCGAAGGTGCACTTGGCGGGGTTGAGCTTGATATTTAACTTTCTCAGGTTGGCGAAGGTTTCCTCCAAATCCTTGATGAAGGTGTGACTCTCGCGAGTCTTGACGACGATGTCGTCGATGTAGGCTTCCGCAATTCTTCCCATCTGAGCCCCCAAGGCCTTATGCATGAGCCTTTGGAAGGTGGCTCCTGCGTTCTTCAGGCCGAAGGGCATGCAGACGTAGCAGTACACACCACAGGTTGCGTAGGAAGGCCATCTTGATCTGATGAAAGCCGGAGAAGGCATCCAAGAAGCAAAGGAGGTCACAGCCGGCGGTGGAGTCGACGATTTGATCTATCCTTGGGAGCGGATAAGGATCCTTAGGATAGGCTTTGTTGAGACTTGTGAAGTCCACGCAGAGGCGCCCAGTACCATTAGCCTTTGGGACAACCACCGGATTGGCAATCCAGGTGAGGTGCGCTACCTCGCATATCAACTTGGCCTTCTTCAGCTTCTCTATCTCTTGGACGATGAAGTCTTGTTTCTCTTGTGCTTGCTTCCTAGTCTTCTGCTTCACGGGGTGTGCCTGAGGGCACATGGCTAAGTGGTGCTCAATCACCTCCCTGGGAACGCCGGGCATATCTGACAGAGTCCAAGCGAACATGTCAGAGTTTGCCCGCAGGAAGGTGACAAGCGCGCTTTCTTGGGAGAAAGCCCTGCCTTGATGGTGACGAAGTTTTCGCAGCCCCCAGCCTGGAGCGGGACCTTCTTTGTAGCAGAGCGCTCTTGGGTGAACTGGGGCCTCCTCCCTAAGGGTACCGCAGCTTCCCCAATGCTCATTTCCAGCATCGGATGGACCAGGTCCTTGCCTAGAGTAGGCGATCCAGAGGCGGCGAACTTCTTCCCTATCGAGCCCGGCAGGAGGGGCTCGAGAGGGGCCTTCTTCGCAGCAGCCCACTCTTGAGACACGAGCTGCTTCTTCCTCGTGAGGTCAACGAAGTGTTCCAGCAAATCTTCATCGGCGGGGAACATGGCGGTGGCCTCACGGTAGACATGCTCCACACATCGGAGAGCGTCCTTTTCGTTGCAGCGCACGGTGATCGTGCCGTTGGCGCCCGGAATCTTGAGGACGTTGAAGCCATGATGCATTGCTGCCATGAACCTTGCTAGGGCTGGATAGCCGAGGATGGCATTATATGGCAGCGCAATGTAGGCGACGTCAAAGTCAAGGCTTTCTATCCTGTAGTTGTCCCGGGTGCCGAAGGTGACGGACAGGCGTACCTGCCCAATTGGCGTTGTAGACCCCTCAGTTACCCCGAAGAATGGTCGGGTTGGCATGAGCCGATGGTACGGCACCTGCATCTTCTCGAAGACCTCGACTGAGATGATGTTGAGGCCCGCCCCTCCGTCGATGAGAGTACGATTGATGGCGATGTTATTGATGGTAGGCGTGCACAAGAGGGGAATTGTGCCCACACCCTTTGTGGAGGTCAAATGATCCTCCTCGTCGAAGCCGATCTTGCTGGTTGACCACTTCATAAATCGGTTGCCGGCGTTGGGCTGTGCTGCTGCGATCTCTCGCAACAGCTGCTTGAAGTGACGATTAGACAAAGGGGCTTGAGCTCCACCCAGGAGGCAAGTGGCAAAGCCTCGCGGCTCTTGATAGCCCCCCTGGTTCTCTTCCCGATGATCATTCGCCGGTGGAGGTAGCGGCAGCGGCTCGAGATCTGCATGAGACAGACCATCGCGGCGGTGACCCTCGTCCCGGTCGTCGTCGCGGCGATCGCCCCGGGATCCACCCTTGCCGTGGCTACGGCTACTCCCACGGCGCTTGGTGACGCCATTTTCTTCATGAAACTTTCGGACAATCCAACAATCATCGGTATTGTGGGTGTCCTTTTTTTGGAGGATGCAGTAGCGGCGATGTCGACCTTTATCGTGCTCGGAGCGGTCCCCGCAGCGCTGCTTATGCTCAGGCTCTGCCGCGAGGATAGCAGCCTCCTTGCGCTTGGGGTCCTTGGACTTCAGCTTTGGGGGAAGCGCCTCCGGCAGGTTGTGCACGAAGAGCCTCCCCTCCTCAACTTTGGCGCACCGGTCGGCGATCTCGAAGAGCCTGACGATGGAAGTCAGCTCATCATTTTCGGACAGCTTCTCCCTCATCTTGATGTCGGAGACGCCCGTGGAGAACGCGGAGATGACCTCCTCATTGGAGATCCTGGGAATCTTGTTCCTCATGTGGCTGAAGCACTGGATGTATTGACGAAGCATCTCGCCCTTGTACTGACGCACTGCCTTAAGATCATTCTTGGTGGTGGGGCGCTCGTACGTGGGCATGAAGTTAGCGACAAACTGACGGCACAAGTCCTTCCATAAAGTCATGGATTCGTGAGGAAGATTCATGAGCCAAGTTCGTGGAGCGTCTTTGAGGGCCATGGGGAACCAATTGGCCATCGCACGCTGATCTCCACGCGCGGCCTGGACAGCGACGACGTAGAACTGGAGGAATTCGACAGGGTTGGTGGTCCCATCGTAACGCGCACCGATGTCCGACTTGAACTTGTCAGGCTAGACCACATAGCGTTGCTGGCGAGTGAGAGCAAGGCACTCGGGGTTGTAGATAGGGTCCCCGGGGGTCTTGACGTTCTTGCCAGCTTTACCGATGTCGTTGATGGCGTGGTCATGATTTTCACGACGGCGCTCAAGGGAGACGCATGCGTCTTCCGGAGCGCGTTGGACGATTTGGCAGCTGGGCTCCCACCTTCTTGGCCTTGGCGGCCTTCCCATCTCCGGCGCCTGGGGCACGGTGCCCCGCCACCGGATCTGGTTCTCCCGAGCCATGGGCTCCTCCCTAGGCTGGGTCTTCGTTGGCGATGGCGACGAGCTTGGCGATTCGAGTGCGCCACCCCTCACGCTTGTCATCAGTGGGCTGATAGCGCAACAGCTCCTGCGCCATGGCGAGAGCCTGCGCAGGGGACAGCTGACTCCCAGAACGAGCGTGAGAAGTGGCAATGGCGGTGAAGGAGAGCGAAGGCTCTGTACACCCGGACGGGAGGTAGGAGGACTCCAGATCTTCCTCCTCTTCCTCCCCGGCCGAGGCGTCCCGACGACGGAAGATGGGCTCGGTCTGCCCTCGAACGGCGTTGCGGCGGTGAAGACGCTCGAGCCTTGCATTGGCGTCGGCCATGTCGAAACAGATCTAGAAGAAAACACACCACAGCCCCCTACCTGGCGCTCCAAATGTCGATGGATTTTGTGTCACAAGAACACGGGGTACCACGCGACAAACCCAAAGATTCAAACGCAGGGGGCTGAACGTGGGAGATCTTGGATCACAACAAAACACGGTGACGGAAGCCTCGAGTCGTCGAGCGCACAACGCACTGCAGAGAGAGACGCCGAGCTTTACCCAGGTTTAGGGCCCTCGTGGTGAGGTAAAACCCCTACTTCCTGCCTTCTTGTATTACGACGCGATACCTCGCGAGGAGTACAAGGTCTTGGTTACAGAGCTCTAACTGGCCGGAGGTAGAAGAACCAACTTAGCCTAGCTAGGAGCCCCAAGATGAAGATCCGATCCCATCTAAGGGGTGGTCTCCCCTCTTTTTATAGCGCCCATGTCCTCCTTCCCCTTATCATCTTGGGGAAGGGGTTGCCACACACGGCCAAGGAGGGAGGACAGCTGTAGCCTGTAGTCTTGATTCTTCCGTGGACGTAGTCTTCGTAGAGTAGTGGCGCCGGTCCACAGGAGTGGGTGGAGGAAGCTGACGTCTTCCTCTGGCGCCCTGCACCATCTACGCTATTTTTAAGGGGGTGGCCAACAACCACTGTGCCGCTTTATGCAGGCATGGCGAAAGTTGGTCTCCTCCCTGTCGGGGGTAGCGTGGGTGGTATGCGGTCTTCTGCCCTTATCTTCTTGCTCAGCACAGAAACATGCCGAGCTGACGTGGATGTGGTCCCTCCCCTCACAAGAAACAGCTCGTGAGGAGGCCTTCTGGTCCTTGGTAGTTTTAGCCATCGTTCTCCTCATGAGGCACCTCCTCATGAGGGTCTTCTCCGCTGGCTTCGGTCGTCGCTCCACCCCTGGGCCGAAGCTGGGCTGCTGAAGGAGCCCAGGAGCAGGTGGACCGGGATACCCCGGTATCCAGAACACCGATAGCACCGGACTTCATCGGGATCATCATCATCATCACCACCATCTGTCGTGGGATTTTAGTGACAGTAGCCATGGGGATGGCTTAACGGAGGGGCTCAACGGTGTGCGACGATGGGTCCGGCTCGAGATTGTGTAACTAGGACACCACGGTTTACCCAGGTTCAGGGCCCTCCACGATGGAGGTAACACCCCTACTTCCTACCTTGTTTCTTATTATCTTCATAGTGGTTACAATGCTCCTCGAGCTGTTCGGTCTAGAGGAGAAAGAAGAAGGATCGGATCTCCCTAGTCTAAGGGTCCAGACCCCCTTATATAGGCAGCGGTCTGGTTACAGGTTAGGTGGTCGGCTGCCCGGCTGCCGGCTCCTCCGTGGCTGCGGTCTTGGCGTGATCCGCTGGCCTCTGACTCCTTGTCTGACGATGGCAACTTTATAAAGTGCCTTTTCCCCTTGGACCGGCATCTCAGAGCCATATGCTCTCCTTTTTTCCTTGGATCCTTTAATGGGGGAGGCTCCTGCCCGCTGATTGGTGGAATCCGGGCATGGCCGGTGTCACGCCCGTCCCTCGCTTCTATCGATCTTGTCGGGGCCAGGCCGCTTTCGGCGAAGCAGCCGTTGGAGGGGTCTTGTCATCTTCGCTGGCTCTGGCTCTCCTCGGTGGAGTCGCCAGCCGGCTGCTGGCGTAGCCGGTCCTTTGGATGTAGTCGGTCTTCCTGACTTAGCGCCGTGGAGATTCCCGGGACGTCAGCCGGCAGGCGGCTCTGCCATTGGCCTACCCTAGAAGTCATCCCCATGACACTAGCCCCCAAAAATGGCAAAGTCTCATGGGTCAGCATGGGGCTTCGATGGGTTCTATTCCTCGCCGAAGTTAGCACGCTTCCATTGAAGTCGCAGGATTCCTCACCCGGCTCGGAGGTCGTCGATCTTGAGGTCAAGTTTTGCGGAGTGTTGTCAGCCATCTCGGGACGTGCCAGCTCCAGGATCGATCCGGCTTTGAGCTGCTCCGTGGCCGCTAGCCGGCGCCCGGCCCCTCGGAACTTGAGCCGCCTCGGGTTCTGAACCCACGCTGCGGCTGGCTCAGTGCCGCAGTGTTACGTCCTCTCGCTTGGACTCTTTGGTCGATGTAATGATTCCATGGAATGTCATGCGGCGTGGTGTTGCTTACATCAATGATACGTCCCATCGAAACGCCACGCGTCTGGTCTGTCCATCTACTCGCATTAAACCGGCTCGGCCTTTCACATCCCGCCTTCCTTTAAAGCCTCGGAGCTCTGATACGTCCATTATGCATCACTATTTTGTATCATAATTTACTGGTATTCATTGATATATTTCACATTTAGAGATGATACTTATGTTATTTCCTCTGTTTTTACATGTTTGATAATCATTGGAGGATTTGCTGCCAGAGTCAGGATTCTGCTGGAAAAAGGATTATTGAGACACCATATTTCGGAAGATCACAAAATTCCAGAAAAATAACAGAAAATTATATTTTACCAGAAGACTGAAGAAGCCAGAAGGAGGAGTCAAGATGAGCCACGGGGCAGGCACACGGCCTGACCCCTGGCCGTGCCGGCCTGTTGTGTGGCCACCCTGGCCCACTTCTGCCATCGCCCCTTCGCGTATTTCATCATCCCCAAAAAACCTAAGTCAAGGGGGGGCTCAGAGATAGACACCGCCGCCTCTGCGGGGCAGAAAACACCAGAGAGAGAAAAGCTCTCCGGCATGCAGGAATCTGCCAGGGAAATTCCTTCCTAGAGAGGGGAGATCATCGCCATCGTCATCGCCATCGCACCGGACTTCATCGGGATCATCATCACCATCATCTCCATCACTAGAACCTTCATCTCCACCATCACCACGCCATCCCGCTATAACATCTTGAGTTCAATCTTGTTAAATTCTTAGGGGAAACTTTCCCGGTGTTGATTGCTCTTGTGGTTGATGCTATTGAGTGGAACCGTTGAATTAAGGTTTATGTTCAGATTGTTATTTACCATTATTTCACCTCTGATCATGATCCATATGATGTCTTGTGAGTAGTTCGTTTAGTTATTGAGGACATGGGAGAAGTCAAGTCGTTAGTAGTGGAATTATGTTGAGTAATATTTAATGGTTTGATATTTATTTGTTGCGGTGCTATTTCACTAGAGGTGTCATGTGAATGTCGACTACATGATACTTCACCATTTATGGGCCTAGTGAGATGCATTGTGTATTTGGCTACCAATTGTGGGGTTGCTGGAGTGACAGAAACCTAAACCTCCATTGGGAAACCATTACACCAGGGAGCGTAGGATCTTAGAGTTTAAGGCTGTGGTTAGATTTATCTTAATTACTTTCTTGTATTTGTGGATGCTTGCAAGGGGTATAATCACAAGTGTGTATTTATCCCAGTTCGGGTAGTGCGCTAGCACAGGTTCACCCCTATAACACTAATCAAACCAATAAAGATTATTTAGCGGTATGAAGCGAAAGCACTTGACAGAAACTCCCGTGTGTCCTCGAAAACGTTTGGTCATCATAAGTTACATAATCGGCTTGTCCTTTGCTAAAGAAAGGATTGGGTCACTTGCTGCAATTATTACTACTGTCTTTTATTTACTAGCACTTTATTTATTTGCATTACCAAATACCCCTGAAACCCCGTTTGCTAGTATTTACAGTGAATCCTTGATCAAAACCACTGGTCAACACCTTCTGTTCCTCGTTGGGTTCAAGTGTGCAGGTATTTCATCAAGCAAAGTTAAGAGGAAGCTATTCTCTTTATCACTGAAAGGCAGAGCTGAGGAGTGGTATCACCTGCTTAAAGATGGTCCATCTATTGCATGGGAGGAAATTGTACCTCTATTTTATTCCAAGTTTTATCCTCCAAGTGAAATTCATAAAGATCGTAATGGAATATATAACTTTTGGCCTCATGATGGAGAGAGTATTGCAAGGCTTGCTCAAATGTCCCATTCATGAGCTCCCCAGTAATATTGTTATTGATAATTTTTATGCGAGGCTTGATCTTCATGATAAGGATTATTTGGATGCTTCTTGTTTTGGATCATCTATTATATTATTAAGACAACTAACAATGGACGGTGGAGATTAAACATTGCAATACTAACGGATAAGATTAGCACGGAAAAGAAGAGACGAACCTACGCACGGAAAAGAGGTCAGAATCTTTATCGCTGGGCCGGCACCAAATAAAAGAGGTGTACACAACCAGGTTTGCTTAGACAAAACACAATCTATATCCGCACCAGGTCTCCTGATTCGCGATCACGAGCCTGGGACATGCTCCCTCGCCGCCAGTCGACGAGACGACAACCAGCGACGCGCCGCCGGCGGCCAGCCGCTATGAGAGTATGACAGGCTGCTACAATGCACGGTCGGCCGGCCGGCCTTATTGCAGAAATACCTCAAGCGCTCTAGATGTCACAGGGAGGCCTAGGATATATACATCATCACAGACCCTGCTCGATGAGGAACTGCCGCCTTCCCGAACAATGTAATCGCCGCGACATCGTTGACATAAGCTGGTCTGCACGACTAGAGGTACGTAGTCACCTATTCACCTCACACGCACTATGGTATTATAACTTACATAGGAATTCTCATTATGCAAAACTGGTTGCCCGGACAAAGATTCATAGGCTCTATATGATTCAATGATTAATTCAGGAAATTCACTAAAGATAAAAAAATCTTCTCTATGTCATGAACGAGGCACGACGATTCCATATTAGACTCAAGGTGAAATGTGCATGGTTACATCGAGCAGACACGACTCTGGCTATTTGGATAGGACAATCGGAGATGTTTTCAACTGAAACTACAAAAATCTTCTACTTCCAGCAATGTTTAGAGGTTAATCAATTTCTCAGAATAATTCATCTGTATCATAATTGCTACCATATTAGTGTACATAATAAATTCGAAAGTACTCTGCGTACGACATTTTCACATACGATTCTTGTACGATGGCTGATCCACCGGGCTCTCTTGATTACGCCTGCTAAATGAAAGGCCCAGATGTATTGTCGTACAAAGATCGTACACAATGTGTGTACGCATAGCAGTGCTCTAATAAATTTTGGCTGTCCTCACACCATATTTTTTGGGAAGACATCACTGGTATTTGTCTTGCACGTTCTAGGTTGGATTGCTAAAATCCATCAACTGTGCATTCCAAATTTGTTTATTTATACATAAGAATGATATTTAGACTGGTCAAGTAAAAACTGTAATATTTTTTGATGCTTTTCATGTAGTACTTTGTAATTTATAAAACATACTTTATAATAGATGATTATTTGATGAAGCAAAAATATTCTGCTTCTAGCAATCTTTAGAGGTTAATCAATTTCTCAGAACAATTCATCTATATCATAATTGCTATCATATCAGTGTACATAATAAATTTTGTCTCTCCTCACACCATATTTTTTCGGAAGACATAACAATTTATTCAAGAACTTCAAATTCAAATTTTGTAGTTTCTGTTTCACGCGCAGATAAAATAGAATCTCCTGCTGTCAAACATGAATTCCATGCAAAATACTGAATTTAACGAAATTCATAAGGTTTGCTATGTCAGGTTGCATCAGAATAGATGTTTGACAGGTATCCACAGTCTAATAATAAAGGTAACGTTCCCAATTTTTATTAAGTGTATGAAATATTTTGGTCAGTTTTACTAAGTGTGCCATAGGAGCAGCATTGTGAGGAAGTAAACAATGTATTAAAATGTGAATGTCGGAATCAAACAATCCTACTTAGTGAAGTCTAACTTAGCTTTGGCCAAAGAGGTTATGTTGCCACTGGAGATAAGGAATTATTTTTATCATTGCATTATTCAATGCAAATATCTACTTAGTGAAGTCTAACATCCAATTCTTTAGAGTTAGCAGTAGGGGGATGATTATTGCCACCATGCTCTCCCATAAAATGAAAAATGATCGGAGGGAGGAAATACAATAATCAGGTGAAGTGCACTTCACATGAAATGGCAGTCTATAACAATTCTGTAAGAAAAGTGTGCAGTGTATAACGGAAGTTAGTACAATATGTTAAAGTGTGTATGCTCATTTGAAGTATGTTTTAAAATCTTATGTTTTCACCTATTAGGGATTTCATGTGCAAATTTTACATGATGAAGTGGTTCAAATACACTTCGATATTTGGATAGCACTTACATAAACTACTTTCAGAGAGTAGAGGTATACATTCAGGGCAACACTTACAAACTTATAAAATGATTCCTAAAAAAAAGAGTGCACATAGTGCAGGGGATTCCGTAGTGAAAAGGATAGGCTAAGACTAAAGTCAATTTCATATGGTCTAACTTGATTATAAATGATATGAAAATGATACTACATGCACCCCCACATTTAAAACATAACATACAATCATATAAAATATGTGAGCAATAAAATTTAGAAGACTTGATAGTAGAAAGGAGTTTCAGATCATAGAGAGATACACAAGCTTAGTAACTGGATTTCTCAAATTTTATCTTTGTATCGTTTCTATCAAAATAAATAAATAAAATTAAATGATCTACTATAATTCACAAGATTAATTAAGATAAAGTATAATCAATAGGGGATGCCACTTATGCATCCAAATATATTTCATGAGCGATGAGGCACAATCAATTGATAGATTTTAAGGAAATAATACAAGTAGAATTCCATAGTCACCCACACCATCATAAACAAACTAACTATATTATTCACTTAAACATATTTAGCTTCTTTTTTCTCTTAAGCTATATGTGGGAGCCATAAAAAACAAATAGGATGGATGTCAAATTTCAATTATCTCAATGCTAGCCGCGCAATTGCGCGGGCCACCCAGCTAGTTTACTCATATGAAAGAAGATGCTAAGTGGAAACTTCTTGACCGTATCCAAGAAAATGCTGAAGGATGGGAAAACGACAAAGGTAGGAAGTCAGGTATAAATTATGATTATGAATGCATTAAAACTTTTACGGGAACTGATGACTTTCATAATGTTAGCACTGCTTTTGGTCTTGATTCTCAAATACTTGCTAACTATTTTAAGGCCTTTGCCTCTTATGTTGATGTTCCAAAGAAAGATTGGAACAAATATCACGCGCCTTATAAAGATTCCATTAGTCATATTCCTGCTGCAGCTACTGAAGTTTGTATTGTTGATAGCATTTTGCCTCAACCTTATTTCGAGAAGACACCTTTCCCTACTAAGGTAAAAGAGCATTCTACTTTGGTAAGTGTGTCTAATAAAAGTACTAAGAAAGCTGTAGAACCTGATGAGCAAATTACTATTAAGTCTCCTGTGGCTATAGTGAAGGACCTTGTTACTAAAGATGTAGGGGATGAACATATCATCTTTTGTGAAGATGCTACTAACATTATTTCACATCCTAATAGGCGTAGGAAAACAAGTGTTCATGTTATTTCTGTCAGGATTGGAGATCATTGCTATTATGGTTGATGTGACACTAGTGCAAGTTCAAGTGCCATTCCTTTAGAGCTTTACAGAGAAATTATTCATGAGATTGGCCCTTGTGAACTTGAGGATATTGATGTGGTTGTTCAGCTTGCTAACAGAGAGACTGTTTGGCCTCTTGGTATTATTCGAGATGTGAAAGTTCTATGTGGTAAGACTAAATATCCTACTGATTTCCTAGTACTTGGTACAGAAGCTAGTAAAACTTGTCCTATTATTTTTGGTAGACCCTTTTTGAATACTTGTGGTGCTGTGATAGACTGTAAGAAGGAGAAAATTTTCACTAAGTTTAATGGAGAATCTTATGAGTTTAATTTTTCTAAGTTTGCTAAGACTTCTTATGAAAATGACATGCCTAATGAAAATTTTCGAGTTGAACAGCTTGCTTCTATTGCCCTTGCTCCTAATAATGCTTTGCAGCAATTCATGGAGGACCATGAAAGTGATGTTTACAGGAAGGAAAGAGAAGAGATTGACGATATTTTCCTTCGTCAACCACCATTGATTAAGCACAATTTACCTATGGAGGATCTTGGTACCACTTTGCCACCTAAGGAAAATCCTGTTTTTGAATTAAAACCTTTGCCTTATGATCTTAAGTATGCTTATATAGACGATAAGAAAATATATCCTGTTATTATCAGTTCTAAACTTTCAGGAAAGGAAGAAGAAAGGTTATTGGAGATATTGAGGAAACATCGAGGAGCTATGGGATATACTCTCGATGATTTGAAAGGGATTTCTCCCACTTTATGTCAGCATGCTATTAATATGGAGGAAGACGCAAAGCCAGTTGTCGAACATCAACGCCGCTTAATTCCCAAGATGAAGGAAGTGGTAAGAAATGAGGTATTGAAGCTCCTTGATGCTGGTATTATTTATCCTATTGCTGATAGTAGATGGGTTAGTCCTGTTCATTGTGTTCCTAAGAAAGGAGGTATGACTGTTGTGCCTAATGAGAATAACGAGCTTATTCCTCAAAGGGTAGTAGTTGGCTATAGGATGTGCATTGATTTTAGAAAGGTAAACAAAGTTACCAAGAAAGATCATTATCCTTTACCATTTATAGATCAAATGTTAGAGAGGCTGTCTAAGAAGACTCACTTTTATTTTCTTGATGGTTATTCTGGTTTCTCTCAGATTGCTGTTAGAAAGGAAGACCAAGAGAAAACCACTTTTACTTGTCCTTGTGGAACTTATGCTTATAGATGTATGCCATTTGGTTTATGCAATGCTCCTGCTACTTTTCAAAGATGCATGTCTGCTATTTTTCATGGTTTTTGTGAAGAAATTGTGGAGGTTTTCATGGACGATTTTTCCGTCTATGGAACTTCTTTTGATAACTGTTTGCATAATCTTGATAAAGTTTTGCAGTGGTGTGAAGAAACTAATCTTGTTCTTAGTTGGGAGAAATGCCACTTTATGGTGAATGAAGGAACTGTCCTTGGACATAAAATCTCTGAAAGAGGTATTGAAGTTGACAGAGTGAAAGTTGAAGCAATTGAGAAAATGCCCTGTCCCAGAGATGTTAAAGGTATTCGTAGTATTCTTGGTCATCCTAGGTTCTATAGGAGGTTTATTAAAGATTTCTCTAAGATTTCAAAGCCTCTTACTAATCTTCTTCAAAAGGATGTACCATTTGTCTTTGATGATGATTGTAAGGAAGCTTTTGAAACTCTTAAGAAGGCTTTAACTACTGCTCCTATTGTTCAACCACCTGATTGGAATTTAACCTTTGAAATTATATGTGATGCTAGTGATTTTGTTGTTGGTACTGTTCTTGGACAGCGCGTAGATAATAAGTTGAATGTTATTCATCATGCTAGTAAGACTCTTGATACTGCTCAGTAGAATTATGCTACTACTGAGAAAGAGTTTCTTGCTGTTGTTTTTGCATGTGATAAGTTTAGACCTTACATTGTTGATTCTAAAGTTACTATTCATACTGATCACGCTGCTATTAGATATCTTATGTCTAAGAAGGATGCTAAGCCTAGGCTTATTAGATGGGTGTTGCTTTTACAAGAGTTTGATTTGCATATTGTAGATAGGAAAGGCGCTGAAAATCCTGTTGCTGACAATTTGTCCAGATTGGAAAACATTTCTTTTGACCCTATTCTTGTTAATGATAGTTTTCCAAATGAACAGTTGGCTTCAATAAATGTAACTTCGCGAGACCTTCCTTGGTATGCTGATTATGCTAATTTTATTGTTTCCAAGTATTTGCCTCCAACCTTTACAGCTCAGCAAAGAAGAAAATTCTTATATGATTTGAGGCATTACTTTTGGGATGACCCACACTTATATAAAGAAGGAGTTGATGGAATTATGCGAAGATGTGTTCTGGAATATGAGCAACAAGAAATATTGAGGAAATGCCATAGAAGTGCTTAGGAAGGACATCATGCTGGAGATAGAACTGTGCAAAAGGTTCTACAATCAGGTTTTTATTGGCCAACCCTCTTTAAAGATGCTAGAAGGTATGTTTTATCTTGTGATGAATGTCAAAGAGTTGGTAATATTTCTAGACGTAATGAAATGCCTATGAGTTACACTCTTGTTATTGAACCATTTGATTGTTGGGGATTTGACTTTATGGGTCCTTTTCCTCCTTCAAAAGGCTATACTCATATACTTATTGCTGTTGATTATGTTACCAAGTGGGTAGAAGCCATACCTACAAAGAGTGCTGATGGTGAGACCTCGTTAAAAATGCTTAAGGATGTTATTTTTCCTAGGTTTGGTGTGCCTAGATATCTTATGACTGATGGAGGTTCTCATTTTATTCATGGCGGTTTTAGAAAAAATCTTGCTAGATATGACGTTAATCATAGAATTGCTTCTGCTTATCATCCCCAAACTAGTGGGCAGGTAGATCTTTCAAATAGAGAGATCAAGTCTATCTTGCAGAAGAATGTCAATAGATCTAGGAAAAACTAGGCTAGCAAGTTAAACGATGCTTTATGGGCATATAGAACTGCTTATAAGAACCCCATGGGCATGTCTCCTTACAAAATGGTTTATGGAAAAGCGTGTCACTTGCCCTTAGAATTAGAACACAAAGCTTTCTGGGCAGTGAAAGAGCTTAATAGGGATTTTAAACTTGCCGGTAAGAAAAGGTTGTTAGATTTGAGTTCTTTAGATGAGTGGAGAAACGAAGCCTACGAAAATGCCAGACTTTTCAAAGAGAAAGTCAAGCAATGGCATGATAAGAGAATTCTTAAGAGAGAGTTTCATGTTGGTGAGAAAGTTCTATTGTATAGGTCTCGTCTCAGATTTTTTGCAGGAAAATTACTCTCTAAATGGGAAGGACCATATGTTATTGTGGAAGTGTACCGCTCAGGTGCGATAAAGATTGCTTCGTTCAAAGATGACACTACACAAGTGGTGAATGGGCAAAGACTCAAACATTATATTGCTGGAGATTCTTATAATGAAGATGATGATGTTATTCAAACGGTTTCTCTAGAAGATTTCATCCAGGACAATATGCAGGAACCTGCAGAGTTCATTTTCGAATAGGTAACAGTTCTAGTCAGAAAAGGTTCGCGTTAAACTTTTTCAGTTATATTTTTATTATTTTTGTTAAATATGAAAAATCATGAGACAAAAACGGGAAGGAGAAGGAGTTCGTTTCTGTCCCGGTATCCTCCTGTGATTTTGTTTCGATGTTTAATTTTCGCCTATATAACCCCCCAGATTACCCGAGGTCTGTATATCGTTTTCTCGTCATGTTTTTGTTTCAAGCTGTTTCTGTCAGGAGTTGATCTTAGTGTTGAGAGCACCATGGCTCCTTCAAGCGACGACAAGGGCAAGAGGCCTAGGGAAGAAGACCCCAAGCTGAAGGAGGAACAGGAGGCTGGAAGATCAAGGGAGAGAAACTCTACTTTTGTAGGGTCAATGAACGCCGGATGTGCCTTTTCTCATGATATGCGGGGACCAACGTTTCCATTCTTGGATCTAAATTTCATGCCTGTAATAAAAGAGGGTATGCTAGTCACTGACGAGCTTTGTGCCCAATATCGAGTTCTGGAGAGGGAGATACAGATACTTCAAGAAGAGAATCTCAGGCTTTGCAGGATGCTAGAATATTTAATTAACCCAAGGATGATGCCACCACCGCCAAAGGAGTAATTCGTAATTGGTATTGGCATCCCCTTGGCTTGTTCCAAGCTTGGGGGAGTGCCGCGGTATCACATCATTATCTTTTACTCATTTACTTTTCAAGTAGAGTCATATCATGAATAGAGAAGTTATCTTATAGAATAGTTTGTTGTGTGGAAGTAGCCTCCTTAGTTGGTTATCTATGTATCCCTTGGTGTGAGTTGCGGTAATGAAATATTAATGAGAAGTTTTATTGTTTACTTTCCGCACACTTTATTTTAGTTTGCAATCTTTATTAAATGACTAGTCTTGTTGATTAGTATTGGTATCACTTTGGGAGCATGAGTAAATTTAGTTGGTTTTGGCAAACTTAGCTTGGTCAGTAGCAACATTACCTTGAGGTTTGAGTAGAAAAGAAGAAAGAAGTGCTTGTAGTTATATCACTTCAGTTTTCCTTCATGTTTGGCTTATAAGCATTATTGTTCTCAAAGTTAAAATCATTGTACCTTCAAGGAAGTTTGCATGATTGTTCCTATTATATGTATGTTCGTTTGTTTCATGCAACTCTTATGCTTGCTACCCAGCCTTGCTATCCAAAAACCTGTAATGAGAGGGAATACTTCTCGTGCATCTAATTCCTAAAAGCCAAGTTACTTCCAAAGATTCCACTATAAATTCCTTTGCATGGTAATTCAAGCCATTCTAAGTAAATTTTCATGTGCTACCTTTCAAAAACCTTCAAATACTTCTCATTTTGTGCCACTGTTTTTAGCTCATGAGGACGTAGTGGATGGGTTTGTTATCTTCCATACTAAATTAAGTACCCCTCGACTAGGCAGCTTCATCTGCTCATCATTAATTTTGCAAGGGAGCTGGTCAGACCATTGTAATCTCAAAAAGAAAAGAAAAAGGCACTCCTCCATGGTATGTGAAAGTTGGTTGTCACCCGATGGAATCGTTTAGCCATGGTTTGAGAAAGGAAAAGGTGGGGAGGAGTGCAAAGCTATAAAAGAGCACCAATGTGCCAATTAATCAACATCTCGGAACCGCTCTCACTTGTTTAGTATGGAAGATATCAAGAACTCCGTTGCTAGTCGTTGACAAAAGCAACCACCTCTCAAAATAACTTTTTACCTCTGTTTTACAAATGAAAAGCTCTAGCACATGTTTAATCCCTGCTTCCCTCTGCGAAGGGCCTGTCTTTTACTTTTATGTTGAGTCAACCTATTCCCTTCTATCTCAAGCAAGCATTTGAGTTGTTATGTTTTACTCATCCATATGTTGATCCGTTTAATCATGTTTACTAACTTCTTTTGTTAGTACAATGCTTTTATCTGAAGGAATATATCTTTGAAAGCTTTCTATGAATACAAAAGTTTGTTTCATTGGGCATATGGTTTTTGCTATATTAGTTCTGTTGTTTTTAAAAGGCTCCGTTCAAAAATAAGTATAGTTTATTCATTGTTCTCTGACCAAGAACTAAGGTTTGCCACCACCAATTATAGTTTACCTTGTGCATCTTTGTTTATGATTCCCTTTTACTTATTGCAAGTCTATATCATATAAAGGGAAGTTGCTATCTAGTATAATTTGTGCCTTGGTAAATGTGATGCTTCTTGTCCGTATTTTGATTATCGACACTTCACTCCATAAACCTGTGGTCATGTTTACCGAGTTTAGTTTTCGCTTGGGGACAAGCGAGGTCTAAGCTTGGGGGGGTTGATACGTCCATTTTGCATCACTATTTTGTATCATAATTTACTGTTATTCATTGATATATTTCACATTTAGAGATGATACTTATGTTATTTGCTCTGTTTTTACATGTTTGATGATCATTGGAGGATTTGCTGCCGGAGTCAGGATTCTGCTAGAAAAAGGACTATCAAGACACCATATTTCGGAAGATCAGAAAATTCCAGAAAAATACCAGAAAATTATATTTTACCAGAAGACTGAAGAAGCCAGAAGGAGGAGTCGAGAGGAGCCACGGGGCAGGCACACACACAGGGGGCGCGGCCTGACCCCTGGCCACGCCGGCCTATTGTGTGGCCACACTGGCCCACTTCTGCCATCACCCCTTCACGTATTTCATCGTCCCTGAAAACCTAAGTCAAGGGGGGGCTCAGAGATAGACGCCACCACCTCTGCGGGGCGGAAAACACCAGAGAGAGAAAAGCTCTCCGGCAGGCAGGAATCTGCCGGGGAAATTCCTTCTGGAGAGGGGAGATCGTCGCCATCGTCATCGCCATCGCACCGGACTTCATTGAGATCATCATCACCATCATCTCCATCACCAGCACCTTCATCTCCACCATCACCACGCCATCCCGCTGTAACATCTTGAGTTGAATCTTGTTAAATTCTTAGGGGAAACTTTCCCGGTGTTGATTACTCTTGTGGTTGATGCTATTGAGTGGAACCGGTGAATTAAGGTTTATGTTTAGATTGTTATTTACCATTATTTCACCTCTGATCATGATCCATATGATGTCTTGTGAGTAGTTCATTTAGTTCTTGAGGACATGGGAGAAGTCAAGTCGTTAGTAGTGAAATTATGTTGAGTAATATTTAATGGTTTGATATTTATTTGTTGTGGTGCTATTTCACTAGTGGTGTCATGTGAACGTCGACTGCATGATACTTCACCATTTATGGGCCTAGTGAGATGCATTGTGTATTTGGCTACCAATTGTGGGGTTGCTGGAGTGACAGAAACCTAAACCTCCATTGGGAAACCATTACACAAGGGAGCGTAGGATCTTAGAGTTTAAGGCTGTGGTTAGATTTATCTTAATTACTTTCTTGTATTTGCGGATGCTTGCAAGGGGTATAATCACAAGTGTGTATTTATCCTAGTAAGGGTAGTGTGCTAGCACAGGTTCACCCCCATAACACTTATCAAACCAATAAAGATTATTTAGCGGTATGAAGCGAAAACACTTGACAGAAACTCCCGTGTGTCCTCGAGAACGTTTGGTCATCATAAGTTACACAACCGGCTTGTCCTTTGCTAAAGAAAGGATTGGGCCACTTGCTGCAATTATTACTACTGTCTTTTATTTACTCACACTTTATTTATTTGCATTACCAAATACCCCTGAAAACCCGTTTGCTAGTATTTACAGTGAATCCTTGATCAAAACCACTTGTCAACACCTCCTGCTCCTCGTTGGGTTCGACACTCTTATTTATCGAAAGTACTACGATACACCCCCTATACTTGTGGGTCATCAAGCTCTTGAGGGGTTTTTTTTCATTCCAGAGCGCCTTCACCTTCTTCGCCGAGCAGTTCCTTCTCCTCTCCAGCCCGTCTCCTTCTCCGCCATGTCATTGACTGGAGCCCTCGGCGGAGCTGGGGCCGGAGGGCCTAGCGGATCGAGCGGGTGCAAGCGCGGCCACCCGTTCAAGAGCAGGAATAAGGCGAAGGACCCGATGGTGACACCGCCGGTTCCTCGCAAGTGCGGCCACCCACCGGGTAGCCGCAACAAGAAAACTCTGGCGGCCCTTGCGACCATGGCCGCCGCAGAAACTGCTGGGGCGGTTCCCTCCACCGCCGTCGTCGCGCCCCCCGCTGGAGCGGTTGTCACCGCCGCCACCCCCGCTGAAGCGGCCACCACCACCGGCCTCGCCGTGACTCCCCTCGAGGCGGCGGCCGCCATCATTGGCGCTGCGGTTTCAGTCGGGGCGGCTCCCCCTGGCTTCGCCGGTGCAAGCACCGGCGGCTCGACTAGCGGCGCCTCCACCATGGTGTACAAGCCCCGGCGTCCGCCGGTGCGGCAGCGGCTCTCCTACACCTCGAAGCATGGGTTCACCACTTTCGTGGCCCATCTCCGGGCCGGGAGCAAGGTGCGCCTGCCGCTCCCCTTCCGGTTTATTGACACCTTGGGGAAGAACCCCTTGACGCACGCCATGGTGGAGGAGGGCAGCGGCGGCCAGCCGCTGTACCCCATCGAGGTCTACCACGACGCCATGGGGAAGAGCTACCTCCACGACGGCTGGCCAAAGTTCTTCGAGGACTACGACCTGAAGGTGGGCTGGTCCCTCATCTTCACCCGCCGCATCGAGTCGCTCTTCTTCTGTGTCCGTGTCGTTGACACCTCCGGCTGCGCCCGCGCCTACTCCCCCTGGCCATGAACGGCGAGCACCCCCAAAGCTCCTTCCTTGACGATAGCTTCGTTAGCGGAAGACTCCTGGAGCTTAGGGTGGGGCAGCACCTTTTGTTGCATCGGCCCTTAGCGTGGCCTTCTTTATGTAATCACCAGCTTCATATTAAGAACTTTAGTTTCCTACAAATCCTGTTCATTGTGTCCTCATGAAAACTTGCTTTGCTTCGTTCTTGCCTGGATGTCTTCTATTTCCATCAAAGCACGATGACCATTTGACGGTTAGGACTCCTCTTGCGCTAGGACCATCGCTGCATATGCCTGTAGGTAGGGGCTAAGATGGCCTCCAACCCAATGAGACATTCCTGGCGAGCCCATCCGGCTTCAGCGTGGAGGGAAAATGCCTCTGCTGGCTAGCTTCGGAAGGTACAGGCGAGCGCCGGCTTGACGAGATAGGAGTAGAAGTCGCATCCTGTGCCGGCTCGGGCGAGACCGGAGCCGGCATGCCTATTCCTCTCGAACCTTTGTATGAACCTTGCTACGGTTGGGGTGAACCTCCAAACTACTGGCCTTAGCCATTTCTTCGCGAACGCCAGATTTCGATTTCGATGCTCTTTTGCTGGTCATGTCGCAGCACCAGCTGATCGGACAACCGGCGAAGGATTCGAGCCGGCCCGTTTCTAAGGGCTAATTCCCTTTCCCCCTAGCCCCCGAGTTATGGGGCAGCTGGAATGACAGCTGGCTTAAAACTAGCTCGTTCGCATATGATGCCGACGTCGCGCGAGGAAGCTCTGGCTTCGAACCTCTTTGACGTGGCTACTCAACCTAAGCACTGAAAACCGTGATCATCAACCACTTGCTGGCCTGCCTTAGCCCGGTTCCCTCAACTTTTTCCGTAATCTCCCCACCCTTCAGCCCTTCTACCCCCAACCGGCAGCCTGGTGCTGGCTGGTCTCCCTTGGGCTGGCAGCCGAATGCCGGCCTAAGGTGGGAGCGTGCCGCGGGGTGAGAAGTAGTACTTTGGTTTGTTGGGCGCCTGACTTGAGCTAGCCGGCGTATGGTCAACGAGCACTATTTTCAATACTCAGTTGAGTGATTCTTTTATTGTTTACGGTTTTTCCCTGCGGTTTTCCTTCGTACGTGGACTGCCAGCTCCTGTCCATCCAGCTTTGCAAAGCCAGGGGACGGAGGTTGGGCTCGAGACCTGTTTCATACGTAGTACTCATCCGGCTGATGGGAGTTCGATTGTTTTTAGGGCAGCCAGCTGTAGCTCAGTGCCCAGAGCCGACTGCCAGTCAAGTGAATAACGCAGGAAGGAAAACATACACGAAGTGTTTTTCTCGGAGCCGGCCATAACTAGCCATTTCGTTATCCTTTATTCATTGACAAGTTTTCGGGGTACAAGCATTTGCCTTAATAGAAGAAAGGTCTTAGGAGATTAACATTCCAGGGACGCTCCGTCTCCTTGTCAGAATTATCTGCCTTGTTCTTTCTGGGCTCTTGTACGTCGATGAGGTAGTATGCCCCATTGCCTAGCACCCGGCTGACAATGAACGGTCCCTCCCAGGGAGAGGACAGCTTGTGCATGCCTTTAGTGTTTTGGACCAGCCGGAGTACGAGATCACCTTCGCGAAATGCGAGCAGACGGATCTTCTGGCTATGGTATCATCGCAGCAGCTGCTGATAGAGCACTGATCTAGCCAAAGCCAGCTCTCGTGCCTCCTCGAGGAGGTCGATGCCATCTTCATGAGCTTCTTTTGCTTGCTTCTCCATGTACTAGACCACTCTGTGCGCATTGAATTCGATGTCGGTGGGTAGCACTGCCTCTGCTCCGTAGACCAGGAAGAAAGGAGTGAAGCCGACATAATGATTGGGAGTGGTGCGCAAGCTCCAGAGCACTGAGGGTAGCTCTTCGACCCAGCAGCCGGCTGAGCGCTCGAGAGGCTCGACCATCCTTGGTTTGATGCCAGCTAGGATCAGCCCATTTGCCTTCTCCACTTGTCCATTAGACTGAGGATGCGCCACTAACGCCAGGTCAAGCCGGATGCCCTTCTGATCGCAATACTCTGCGAAGACTCCCTTTGCGAAATTTGTCATGTTGTCTGTGATGATACTGTGGGGGACTCCATATCTCGTGATGATCTCGTTGAAGAACTTGATGGTGCATGAGCGTCGAGTTTTTTGATTGGCTTGGATTCGATCCACTTGGTGAACTTGTCCACTGCAACCAGCAGATGCGTCAAGCCCCCAGGCGCTATTTTGAATGGTCCCACCATGTCCAAGCCCAGACAGCAAATGGCCAGGTGAGCGGAATGGTCTTGAGGGCTGCCGCTGGAGTGTTCTGATGCTTGGAGAAGTGCTGGCAGCCATTGCAATGCTTCACCAGTTGATTTGCGTCCCGCAGGGCCGTCGGCCAGTAGAAACTGTGGCGGAAGGCCTTAGCCACCAAGGCTCTGGAAGATGCGTGATGCCCGCACTTCCCTTGATGTATCTCTCTCAGCAGCTCTAGACCTTATTCCGGCTCGATGCACTTCTGGAAGATCCCTGACACGCTGCGCTTGTATAGCTCGCTGTGGATGATGGTGTACGCCCGCGCGCGACGTTGAAGTCGCCTAGATTCTGCTTCATCTTTTGGTAAGTCCCCAGTGATGAGGTAGTTGGAGAATGGCTCTGCCCAGGATGGTATCTCCCGGATGTGGAAGACGCTAGCGACCAGGGGATCGGCAGCCCCCGGGTCCTTCGTTGAGCCGGCCGTGCTGGGCTAGCCGGCTGCCTCCTTCAGCTCTGAGGCGGTAGCCCCCGAGTCTGGTAAGGGCATCTGAGTTGGAGCAAGGTCTTCTGGCATGTAGATGGAGCCGGATTCCGGCGACGACTTGATGGATAGCATGCGGATTATCTCCAATGACACCCCAGCGGGGATATCCTGCTTGGTAGAGCCGATCTTGGAAAGCCGATCCGCCTCGTCATTGTTTGCTCTGGGGACGTGGTAGAACTCGCAGCCCTCGAAGAATCCGCAGAGCTGCTGCACATAGAAGCGATAAGAGGCCATGTTGGCATCCTTGGCGTCCTATTCCCCCGAGACCTGATGCACCACCAGGTCGGAGTCTCTGAAGCAGAGGATCCTCCGAATGCCAATCTCCTTGGCCAGCTTGAGCCCATGCACCAGGGCCTCGTATTCGGCGACGTTGTTCGACACGCGGAAGTGGATCTGCAGCACATACTGCAGCTTGTCCCCCTTGGGAAAGGTGAAGATGATGCTGGCTCCCAAGCCCCCGAGCATCTTGGAGCCGTCGAAGTTCATGCGCCATTATGTAGAGTCTGGAGCCGGCGGCAGGTACTGGTGCTCTCCCCAGTCAGCGAAGAAATCCGCTATGATCTGAGACTTGATTGTCATCTTGGGCTTGTACTAAATGGTGTGAGCAGCTAGCTCAATCGCCCATTTGGCCACTCTGTCGGTTGCATCCTTGCACCCTATGATCTCTGAGAGCGGAGTGGTGCTCACCACCGTGATGGGGTGCTCCTCGAAGCAATGCTTCAGCTTCCTGGCCGCCATGTACGCGACATACGCGACCTTCTGGTAGTGCGGGTAGTTTTGCTTGGAGAGAGTGAGCACCTCACTCAGGTAATACACCGAGCATTGAACTGGAAGCTCCTTGCCTTCCTCTGCGCGCTCCACCATGATCACAACGCTGATGACTCACAGAGTAGCTGCAATGTAGAGCAGCATCAGTTCCCGCGGAGCCGGCGCTGCTAAGATTGGCGTAGTAGACATGGCTCACTTGAGGTTGTTGAAGGCCTCATCAGCGTGCTAGGACTAAACGAAATGGTCCGTCTTCTTCATCAGCTGGTACAGCGGCATGGCTTTCTCTCCGAGCCGGCTGACGAGCCGACTAAGCGAGGCCAGACAGCCGGCAAACTTCTGCACATCTCTGAGCTGGGTGGGTGGCTCCAGGGCCTCGATGGCTTGTATCTTTGAGGGGTTAGCCTCGATCCCTCGCTGGGAAACAATATAACCTAGGAGCTGTCCATCCGGCACGCCGAAGGTGCACATCTTAGGAATAAGCTTCATGCGATAGCGCCGCAGGTTGGCGAAGGTCTCCTTGAGATCGTCCAGGAGCGTGCCGCTCTGCTTGGTCTTCACCACCACATCGTCCACGTAAGCGTGCACGTTTCACCCAATCTGCCCTTGTAGACACCGCTGCATGGTTCGCTGGTAAGTTGCTCCAGCGTTCTTCAAGCCGAATGGCATGGTGACGTAGTAGTAGGCTCCATACGGGGTGATGAAGGATGTCTTGATCTGATCCGGCTGGTATAGAGGGATCTGGTGATAGCCTGAATAGGCGTCCAGGAAAGACAACAGGTCACAACCGGCTGTGGAGTCGATCACCTGGTCGATGTGTGGTAGCGCGAAGGGGTTCTTGGGGCAAGCCTTGTTGAGGCTAGTGTAGTCGATACACATGCGCCAAGTGTTGTTCTTCTTCAGGACCAAGACTGGGTTCGCCAACTAGTCAGGGTAAAATACTTCCATGATGAAGCCGGCTGCAAGGAGCCGGCCAATCTCCTCACCGATGGCCTTTCTTTTTTCTTCTGCAAAGCACCGCAGCGGTTGCATGACCGGCTTGGCATCTGGACGGACGTGGAGTGAGTGCTCAGCCAACTCCCTCGGCACACCTGGCATGTCTTTTGGAGACCATGCGAAGATGTCCCGATTCTCACGGAGGAAGCTAGTGAGATCACTTTCCTATTTAGCAGAGAGGCCAGTGCCGATGATGACGAACTTGGTGGGGTCGCTCTCGTCCAACAAGATATTCTTGGTGTCGTCGGCCGGCTTGAACTGCTCCACTGGTGACTGGTGAGCCGACACATCTTGCTGGGTTAGCTCCACATGATGGAGGAGTTGCCGCTTCTCCTCGGCGATGACCAATGCCTCTACCAGTTGGGAGCTTGCCTTGGCGCACGCTAGCGACTTCTTGAAACATCCTGAGACTGTGATCATGCCTCTGGGACCTGGGAGCTTCATCTTGAGATAGGCGTAGTGCGGCACTGCCATGAACTTGGCCAGGGCTGGACGGCCAAGCAGCGCATGGTAAGGACTATTGATGTCCACCACCTCGAACCAGATGGGCTCGCGGCGGCTTTTACCTTTCTTCCCGAAGATAACCTCCAGCTGCACCCTACCCATAGGGGTGCATGAATGCCCAGGCATGATGCCATGGAAGGTGAGCTAGCTCGGTTTCAGCGGAGCAAGCGGGATGCCCAGCTTCTCCATTGAGCTTCGGTAAAGAAGGTTGACGTTGCTACCACCGTCGATGAGCATGCAGGAGAACCGGCATGTGTGCGTATAAGAGCACATGACGGGATCCAGGACTAGAGCGTATTCTCCAGGGCTGGGCATCAGTCGCGGATGGTCCTCGTGCCCCTAGGTGATGGCCGCCTCAGACCAGTGCATGAACTAGGGTTCCGCAGGCATGATGGTGTTCATCTCTGCCTCGTACCAAAGGTCGTTCCTTTTGTCTTTCCCCGGGGTGGTAAAGATATGGTACTGCTCGACATCCGCCGGAAAGTCATCGTCGCCTTGGTCCGGCTCCTCGTCAGCCGGCTCGTGCTGATGGTCCTCCTGACCTCTAGCCGGCTGCGCCTGCGAAGCTCTAGGGAGCTATTGAGTGCGCTGCTCCAGCTCTCTCATGAAATGGCACTAACGCGTATAGTGGGTCGCTTCCCTGCTAGGGGTGCTACGGAATTTGCACGGCTGGTCAAGCGCAGCATTGAGGGTGTACTTGCCCTCCTTGAGCCCCTGACCACTGCCGGCAGCCCCCGGGCCACCTTGGTCAGCCGCTCGCTTTGAGCTAGCAGATCCCTTGGGGAGCATTTTCATGTGGTCAAGCCACAGATGAATGTGCAGAGCCGGCTGGCGAGCTTGAGACCCCAGCCCTGGCGTTGGCACCGGGACTTGGTGTGGCCTGCCAGCTCCACTAGCCTGCTGGGCGCGGCGGCCTCAGGCGTTGCAGTTTGGAGCACGACGGCCCTGTCCGCGCCCCCCATAGCCTTGGCTTGCCGACGGCGACCGCTGGACCTGGCTAGGGCCCGCAGCAGTGAGCCCACGGCCGCGCCGCTGGCCATGAGCAAGCTCGTCCGGCGCGTCTCCATGCGCGTCGTAGAACTCGCGGAGCGTGGTGCTCATGCGGCGCCGGGCGACTTCATCCTCAGCCACCTTGCCGAGAAGAATGAGGCGCGTCCGCTCCAGGGCCTCTGCAAACTGGACGGGGTCGATGACGTGGTCGAGTGGTGCATGCAGGTCCACAACGGCGATGTCCGAGGCGTCCTGCTCTGGGAGTAGAGCGTTCTGCTCCTGTGGAAGAAGGCGTTCGAGCGGTGGGCGCGCGGGGCGTGGTGAGTCGCCGCCCTCCTCGTCTCCCAGGGCCATCACTTCAAACATGGAGCCAAGGTCGCTGCTTTCACTGCAGCTCAAGCCTCCATCACCGAGAGGGACGAGGATGATGGTCACCTTCTCCGGCAAGGGCTTGGCGACGTAGAAGCAGTGGCAGCTGACGTCGAGGAAGGAGCCGCTGTCGCCGAAGCCGTCCTTGAAGCAGGCTAGATTGTCGCTGATGCAGTCGAAGGTGCCAAACCTCCAGACAAGGCCGGAGGCGACCTTCTTGCCGAGAGTCGATGGGGATCCCGGTCGAAACTTTACTCCGGTCGTCGCCGCATGTCGCCCCACGGTGGGCGCCAACTGTCATGGGATTTTAGTGATAGTAGACATGGGGATGGCTTAACGGAGGGGCTCGACGGTGTGCGACGATGGGTCTGGCTCGAGATTGTGTAACTAGGACACCACAGTTTACCCAGGTTCAGGGCCCTCCACGCCGGAGGTAACACCCCTACTTCCTGCCTGTTTTCTTATTATCTTCACAGTGGTTACAACGCTCCTCGAGCTGTTTGGTCTAGAGGAGGAAAAAGAAGGATCGGATCTCCCTAGTCTAATGGTCCAGACCCCCTTATATAGGCAGGGGTCTAGTTATAGGTTAGGTGGCCGGCTGCCCGGCTACCGGCTCCTCCGTGGCTGCGGTCTTGGCGTGATCCGCTGGCCTCTGACTCCTTGTCTGACGATGGTAACTTTATAAATTGCCTTTTCCCCTTGGACCGGCATCTCGGAGGCATATGCTCTCCTTTTTGCCTTGGATCCTTTCGTGGGGGAGTCTCCTGCCCGCTGATTGGTGGAATCCGGGCGTGGCCGGCGTCACGCCCGTCCCTCGCTTCTGTCGATCTTGTCAGGGCCAGGCTGCTTTCGGCAAAGCAGCCGTTGGAGGGGTCTTGTCATCTTTGCCGGCTCTGGCTCTCCTCGATGGAGTCGCCAGCCGGCTACTGGCGCAGCCGGTCCTTTGGACGGAGCCGGTCTTCCTGACTTAACGCCGTGGAGATTCCTGGGACGTCAGCCGGCAGGCAGCTCTGCAATTGGCCTACCCTGGAAGTCATCCCCACGACACCATCACCAGCACCTTCATCTCCATCATCACCACGCCATCCCGCTGTAACATCTTGAGTTGAATCTTGTCAAATTCTTAGGGGAAACTTTCCCGGTGTTGATTACTCTTGTGGTTGATGCTATTGAGCAGAACCGTTGAATTAAGGTTTATGTTCAGATTGTTATTTACGATTATTTCACCTCTGATCATGATCCATATGATGTCTTGTGAGTAGTTCATTTAGTTCTTGAGGACATGGGAGAAGTCAAGATGTTAGTAGTGGAATTATGTTGAGTAATATTTAATGGTTTGATATTGATATGTTGTGGTGCTATTTCACTAGTGGTGTCATGTGAACGTTGACTACATGATACTTCACCATTTATGGGCCTAGTGGAATGCATCGTGTATCTGGCTACTAATTGTGGGGTTGCTGGAGTGACAGAAACCTAAACCTCTGTTAGGAAACCATTGCACCAGGGAGCGTAGGATCTTAGAGTTTAAGGCTGTGGTTAGATTTATCTTAATTACTTTCTTGTATTTGCGGATGCTTGGAAGGGTTATAATCACAAGTGTGTATTAGTCCTAGTAAGGGTAGTACGCTAGCACAGGTTCACCCCCATAACACTTATCAAACCAATAAAGATTATTTAGCAGTATGAAGCGAAAGCACTTGACAGAAACTCCCGTGTGTCCTCGAGAACATTTAGTCATCATAAGTTACACAACCGGCTTGTCCTTTGCTCTAGAAAGGATTGGACCACTTGCTGCAATTATTATTACTATCTTTTACTTACTCATACTTTATTTATTTGTATTACCAAATACCCCTGAAAACCTGTTTGCTAGTATTTACAGTGAATCCTTGATCAAAACTGCTTGTCAACACCTTCTGCTCCTCGTTTGGTTCGACACTCTTATTTATCGAAAGTACTACGATACACCCCCTATACTTGTGGGTCATCAAGACTATTTTATGGCACCATTGCCGGGTAGTGAAGCGCTATTGAAGAGTGGAATTGGTAAAGGTAATCTTCGCTGTGAGTATTGTTTTTATTTCTGTCTTTTATTTTATTTTGCTAAGGAGAGTTCTCCATTTGGTTTCCTGTTTGGGAACACTACTACCACTGTTGCGGTTGTGGATGAACCACCACCCGCTGAATTAGATCCTTTTAAAATACCTATGAAAATTGTTGAACGTGTTATGAATAACTGCTATTCAGGAGATGGAACTGTCCATCCGGGTGATCATTTACTTTTTATACATGAATTATGCGAGTTGTTCAAGTGTGCAGGTATTTCATCAAGCCAGGTTAAGAGGAAGCTATTCTCTTTATCACTGAAAGGTAGAGCTGAGGAGTGGTATAGGCTGCTAAAGGATGGTCCATCTATTACTTGGGAGGAAATTGTACCTCTCTTTTATTCCAAATTTTATCCTCCAACTGAGATTCATAAAGATCATAATCGAATATATAATTTTTGGCATAATGATGGAGAGAGTATTGCCCAAGCGTGGGGGAGATTGAAGTCACTAATGCTCAAATGCCCCACTCATGAGCTTCCCAGCAATATTGTTATTAATAATTTTTATGCAAGGCTTACTCTTCACGATAAGGATTTATTGGATGCTTCCTGCTCTGGATCATTTACACGCATGAAAGAAGAAGCTAAGTGGGATCTTCTTGATTGTATTCAAGAAAATACTGAAGGATGGGAAAACGACAAAGGTAGGAAGTCAGGTATAAATTATGATTATGAATGCATTAAAGCTTTTATGGGAACCGATGACTTTTATAATCTTAGCACTGTTTATGGTCTTGATTCTCAGATACTTGCTAACTGTTTTAAGGCCTTTGCCTCTTATCTTGATGTTCCAAAGAAAGATTGGAACAAGTATCATGCGCCTTATAAAGATTCTATTAGTTGTATTACTGCTAAAACTACTGAAGTTTTTACTATTGATCGCATTTTGCCTGAACCTTATTTTGAGAAAATGCCTTTCCCTGCTAAGGTAAAGGAGCATTCCACTTTGATAAGCATGCTTAATAAAAGTACCAAGAAAGCTGTAGAACCTGATGAGCAAATTACTATTAAGTCTCCTATAGCTATAGTGAAAGACCTTGTTACTAAAAATGTAGGAGATGAACATATTGTCTTTTGAACATTGTTTCACATCCTAGTAGACCAAGGAAAACAAGTGTTCATGTTATTTCTGTCAGGATTGGCGATCATTGCTATTATGGTTTATGTGACATTGGTGCAAGTTCAAGTGATATTCCTTTATAGCTTTATAGAGAAATCATGCATGAGATTGCCCCTTGTGAACTAGAGGAGATTGATGTTGTTATTCAGCTTGCTAATAGACGAACTATCTCTCCACTTGGTATTGTTCGAGATGTGGAAGTTTTATGCGGTAAGACTAAATACCCTACTGATTTTCTTATACTTGGTATTGAAATTAGTAAAACTTGTCCTATTATTTTTGGTAGACCCTTTTTGAATACTTGTAGTGCTGTGATAGATTGTAAGAAGGAGAAAGTTGTGAATAAGTTCGATGGAGAATCTTATGAGTTTATTTTTTCTAAGTTCGCTAAAACTCCTCACGAAAAGGAATTGCCTAATGAAAAATTTTGAGTTGAACAGCTTGCTTCTATTACTCTTGCCCCTAACAATGCTTTGCAGCAATTTATGGAGGATCATAAGAGTGATATTTTTAGGGAAGAAAGAGAAGAGATTGACGATATTATTCTTCGTCAACCAGCATTAATTAAACACAATTTACCTATGGAGGATCTTGACCACTTTGCCACCTAAGGAAGATCCTGTTTTTGATTTAAAACCTTTACCTGATGATCTTAAGTAGATGATAAGAAAATATATCCTATTATTATCAGTTCTAAACTTTCAGGAAAGGAGGAAGAAAGGTTATTAGAAATATTGACGAAACACCGAGGAGCTATGGGATATACTCTTGATGATTTAAAAGGGATTTCTCCTACTATATGTCAGCATGCTATTAACATGGAGCTAGATGCAAAGCCAGTTGTTGAACATCAACGCCGCTTAATTCCCAAGATGAAGGAAGTGGTAAGAAATGAGGTATTAAAGCTTCTTGATGCTGGTATTATTTATCCTATTGCTGATAGTAGATGGGTTAGTCCTCTTCATTGTGTTTCTAAGAAAGCAGGTATGACTGTTGTGCCTAATGAGAATAACGAGCTTATTCCTCAAAGGGTAGTAGTTGGTTATAGGATGTGCATTGATTTTAGAAAGGTTAACAAAGTTACTAAGAAGGATCATTATCCTTTACCGTTTATAGATCAAATGCTAGAGAGGTTATCTAAGAAAACTCATTTTTGTTTAAATGATGGTTATTCTGGTTTCTCTCAGATTGCTGTTAAAAAACAAGATCAAGAGAAAACCACCTTTACTTGTCCTTATGGAACTTATGCTTATAGACATATGCCTTTTGGTTTGTGCAATGCTCCTGCTACTTTTCAAAGATGCATGTATGCTATTTTTCATGGATTTTGTGAAGAAATTATGGAGGTTTTCATGGACGATTTCTCCATCTATGGAACTTCTTTTGATAATTGTTTGCACAATCTTGATAAAGTTTTGCAGAGGTGTGAAGAAACTAATCTTGTTCTTAATTGGGAGAAATGCCACTTTATGGTGAATGAAGGAATTATTCTTGGACACAAAATTTCTAAAAGAGGTATTGAAGTTGACAGAGCAAAGGTCGAAGCAATCGAGAAAATGCCCAGTCCTAGGGATGTTAAAGGTATTCGTAGTATTCTTGGTCATGCTGGTTTCTATAGGAGGTTTATTAAAGATTTCTCTAAGATTTCAAAGCCACTTACTAATCTTCTTCAAAAAGATGTACCATTTGTTTTTGATGATGATTGTAAGGAAGCTTTCAAAACTCTTAAGAAGGCTTTAACCACAGCTCCTATTGTCCAACCACCTGATTGGAATTTACACTTTGAAATTATGTGTGAAGCTAGTGATTTTGCTGTGGGTGCTGTTCTTGGACAGCACGTAGATAAGAAGTTAAATGTTATTCATTATGCTAGTAAGACTCTTGATGCTGCTCAAAAGAATTATGCTACTACTAAGAAGGAGTTTCTTGCTGTTGTTTTTGCATGTGATAAGTTTAGACCTTACATTGTTGATTCTAATGTTACTATTCATACTGATCACGCTGCTATTAGATATCTTATGTCAAAGAAGGATGCTAAGCCTAGACTTATTAGGTGGGTGTTGCTTTTACAAGAGTTTGATTTGCATATTGTAGATAGGAAAGGTGCTGAAAATCCTGTTGCTGACAATTTTTCTAGATTGGAAAACAATTCTTTTGATCCTATTCCTATTAATGATAGTTTTCCAAATGAACAGTTGGCCTCAATAAATGTAACTTCGCAAGACCTTCCTTGGTATGCTGATTATGCTAACTTTATTGTTTCCAAGTATTTGCCTCCAACCTTTACAGCTCAACAAAGAAGAAAATTCTTTTATGACTTGAGGCATTATTTTTGGGATGACCCGCACTTATATAAAGAAGGAGTAGATGGTATTATGCGAAGATGTGTTCCAGAATATGAACAAAAACAAATATTGAGGAAATGTCATGGTAGCGCTTATGGAGGACATCATGCTGGAGATAGAACCGCACAAAAGGTTCTACAATCAGGTTTTTATTGGCCTACCCTTTTTAAAGATGCTAGAAAGTTTGTTTTATCTTGTGATGAATGCCAAAGAGTTGGTAATATTTCTAGACATAATGAAATGCCTATGAGTTATTCTCTTGTTATTGAACCATTTGATTATTGGGGATTTTGACTTTATGGGTCCTTTTCCTCCTTCAGAAGGTTATACTCATATACTTGTTGTTGTTGATTATGTTACTAAGTGGGTAGAAGCCATACCTACAAAGAGTGCCGATGGTGAGAACTCGTTAAAAATGCTTAAGGATGTTATTTTTCCTAGGTTTGGTGTACCTAGATATCTTATGACTGACGGAGGTTCTCATTTTATTCATGGTGGTTTTAGGAAAACTCTTGCTAGATAAGACGTTAATCATAGAATTGCTTCTGCTTATCATCCGCAAACTAGTGGGCAAGTAGAGCTATCGAATAGAGAGATCAAGTCTATCTTGTAGAAGACTGTCAATAGATCTAGGAAAAACTGGGCTAGCAAGTTAAACAATGCTTTATGGGCTTATAGAACTACTTATAAGAACCCCATGGGCATGTCTCCTTACAAAATGGTTTACGGAAAAGCGTGCCACTTGCCTTTAGAATTAGAACGCAAAGCTTTTTGGCAGTGAAAGAGCTTAATAGGGATTTTAAACTTGCTGGTAAGAAAAGGTTGCTTGATTTGAGTTCCTTAGATGAGTGGAGGAACAAAGTTTACGAGAATGCCAGACTTTTCAAAGAAAAAGTCAAGCAATGGCATGATAAGAGAATTCTTAAGAGAGAGTTTCATGTTGGTGAGAAAGTTCTATTGTATAGGTCTCGTCTCAGATTTTTTGCACGAAAATTACTCTCGAAATTGGAAGGACCCTTTATTATTGAAGAAGTGTATCGTTCAGGTGCTAAAAAAATTGCTTCACTTAAAGATAACACTACGCAAGTGGTGAATGGGCAAAGACTCAAACATTATATTGCTAGAGATTCCTATAATGAAGACGTTGATGTTACTCAAATGGTGACTCTGGAAGAATTCATCCAGGACAATATGCAGGAACCTGCAGAGTTTGTTTTCGAATAGGTAACAGTTCTAGTCAGAAAAGGTTCGCGTTAAACTTTTCCATTAATATTTTTGCTATTTTAACTAAATATGAAAAATCGTGAGATGAAAACGGGCAGGAGACGGAGTCCGGTGGCTCCTCACCACCAGGGGGCATGGGCCCACACCAGGCCGCACCACCCTGTGGTGAGACCACCCCGGAGCTTGTTTCCGTTCTGTTTTCCTCCTGTGACTTCGTTTTGATTTTAATTTTCACCTATGTAATCCCCCGGATTACCCGAGGTTTGTATATCGTCTTTTCGTCGTGTTTTCGTTTTGAGCTATTTCTGTCAGGAGTTGTCTTTAGTTTTAGGAGAATCATGGCTTCTTCAAGCAACGACAAGGGCAAGAAGCCTATGGAAGAGGACCACCAAGACCTCAAGCTGAAGGAAGAACAGGTGACTGGAGGATCAAGGGCAACAGACCGTACTTCTGTAGAATCAATGAACGCTGGACGTGCCTTTTCTCATAATATGCAGGGACCAACACTACCAGTCCTAGATCTAAACTTCTTTCCTGTAATAGAGGAAGGTCTTCTGGTCACTGACGAGCTTTGTGCCCAGTACCGAGTTTTGGAGAGGGAGATAGAGAGGCTTCAAGAAGAGAACCTCAGGCTTCGCAGGATGCTGGAACTTTTCCTTGCTCCAATTATGATTGCACCACCACCGCCGAAGGAGTAATTCGTCATTGGTTTAGGCATCCCCTTGGCTTGTTCCAAGCTTGGGGAAGTGCCGCGGTATCACATCATTATCTTTTACCCATTTACTTGTCACATCCAAAATTTGGAATGTGAAAATAAATAAAAATAGAAACCATGTTTGCTTGTCTGGATTTAAAATTTCACAAGAAATTAAAACATTTTGATTTATCTTAAAGCCTAATTAGAAAGGCCATTTCAAACTTTTATTATTCCTTGAGAAACTCTTTTGAGAAAATAAGATTCAAAATACCATATTGCATTTATTCAAATACTATGCAAGCACATTTGCAAAAGAAATATTTTACAAAATGAATTATATCAAATAAAGTTCCGATTTCCAAAAGATATTTGAAAATAAAATCTTATTGAGTTTTATTCTCAAAACCTTAAAGGATTATTTTAAATCCTATTTCTATTTTAGATTTCGCAATAAAGCCCTTAGATCAAATTTATGAAGCTTTATTAAAATTCTTGTTTAAATTATGAAAAGATGTTTTCTTACAGTTCTAGAATGTTACTTTGAATTTTATGAATTTTTACAAATTGGTTTGAAGCAATTTGAACCAAATTTGCAAAAGTTATGAAAGAAATAAGAAAATAGAAAAAGAAAATAAAAGAGAAAAATAAAAAAAATAAAAAGGGCCTCGGGGACCCTTCGGCCCAACAGCGAAACCAGCCCGCAGCCCAGCAGATCAAAACCGAACTGGTACCCAGCTCTTCCTCTCTCTCACCGCTGACAGGTGGGACCCACCTGTCAGGGTCGTCTTCTACCTCGCGACGGTCACGCCGAGAAGCCCGCGCGCGTAATCGCCTCCTCCTCTTCAATACTCTTAATTTCCTGCCCGATTTGAAGCCCTCCCGAGCCTATAAAGACCCCCTCACTCTCCTCTCCATTTCCCCTCTCTTAAATTCTACAAACCGCCCCCAGGCCGCTAGATCGGAGCTCGACCCGATCTTTCCGGAGAGGATCTCGGGATACCGTGAAACCCGAGGTTTCTCATCGCCACTGACCCCCTATTTTGCTCCGGTCTTCTCTCCTTAACCAGCTGCGTCTCTCTGACCCTCTCTCTAATCTGCAGGAGCACCAGAGCAGCCGAGAGACTTCGCCGGAGCTCCACCGTGGCCGCACTGCTCCAGCCGATCACCGCCGCCTTTCCAGGAAGAGAAGGTCTAGTTAGTCTCCACCCGCGAGTTCCCCTCAATGCCCTGGATCTCGTTGTGCAGTCCATCTTCACCAGAGACCACCGGAATGCCGCCATCGTCGAACCCCGAGCCGCCTCGTCGCCGGTGTTGACCAAATCCCGGTCAGCTCTCCCTCCTCTTCTCTGTGGACCGTCAGATCCAGATCCTGTGGATCTATTTTGTTTTAAACACCAAAACGGTACCATCAAATCCAGGCCGCTCAGATCCACTTTGATTCGACGTCTGCAACCGTGATCCACCCGAAGGGGTACGGGCCAATCAGCACATAGCACGTGGCAGCCCTATGTTAAAACAGAATTCGAATTAGGCTTTAAAAATAGAAATAACCTGAAACTTTGAAAAATCATATCTATTGTTCTGTTTATCCAAAAATTGCAAATAATATGTCTATGGATTCCTAAAAATGTGTAGAACATTATTCTGCAATAAAATTTGACTTTTGAAATAGTTAAAAACATTCCAATTCAAACATGTGAATTTGAGTAATTTCGATATAATTCAAATTCTATAAATCCTTTTCAATTGATTCTTTTTGCAAATGAATCATATTAATATCCTCTATCCAGTAGAACTACTGCACAAATTAATTGGACCATTTTTATCAATTATTCAAATTCAAATAAGGATTCGAGTATTTTCTTTTTAGATTTAATTCTATAATTATTTTAGGCATAATTCCTTTTGCAAAATTGAGTATATTGATAATATAAAACCACCAGAACACTTCACACACATATCTTAGGTATTCAAAGTCAACTCCTTTAGCACATCCTTTTTGCAAGATTTGTGTTATTTGAAACACCTTGCAAATATCAAATCCCTAATTCCTATCATGCACTTTGTGCTATTTGTTTTTGTCCCACTAAAACCAAAAGTGTGAAATATACTAAGTCCTAATGACCACATAAAATCTACTCTCTACCTTTGCCCAAGTGCAATACCATCAATCCCATCACATCCAGATTCTTCTAAGTGTTTGACTACTC